>CM037595.1:104863490-105388490 GCA_021018995.1 Chloranthus sessilifolius | reverse complement strand
GCTCTTAATTATTTCCAGGCAGATGTAGCATGCGTTCAAATCCTTTAAGAAAAATTATGAAAAGGATTGAAAATTTCTAAAAATAACTTAATAAAATGACTTGAAAGTGATGTTTTTTTATTCCTAAGAAATGCTATAAAGAGCTCAAGACATTCTTTCTCATTATCGGAACCTTTTTTTTTTTTAGCTGGTGTTACAACGACACCACTTTATGTTATAACACCTTACTGAAACGAAGGAAAAAATTATGGTGACTGCTTTAAATCAGACGATGGAGATAATTTTTCGCACCAATCTCTCACATAAATAATCTTGATATCATGAGCCTATTGTCAGATAGTCAGGTGTAGATTGCACGTGGCACACATCTCAAAAAGGGAACGTGAACACGTATGATGGTATGCTTATGATCATGTTCACTTTTTTGGTTGTGTGCCACGTGGAATCAATATTTATCTGTCTGATAGTAGATCCATGATATTAAGTTCATTTGTGAGGTAAATTGAGATGAGGAATGATCTCCATTGTCTAATTTAAAGTAGTCAATAAAATTTTCCTTCATTAAATAAGGTGGCTGTAACATAAATTATTGTGATAGTAATTTTTTGTTCATAAGAAAAGCTTGCTGGAAGCTAAAATGTATTCTTGAAACATCGGTTGGACTTACTAAAGACAAATAAAATTAAGTCAAATATATTTTCATCGTCAACTGTTAAACAATCTAGTGACTCTTAAAATCTTTAATAACATGACTTTCTGAGTCGTCATTTAAATGGTGTTTAAATGATCTTACACCATCAATAGCTTAAGATGTGGGTGATCCGTACCATCAAAGTGATATATAATAGATTAAATAGTGTTTTAGGGCAATTTAAATCATCCAATCTGTGAAGTATAGTATTAACTGTTGTTTTTAGTTTTAATGACTTGATATTAAACTTCAGCATATCAGATGATTTACATCCACTTATAAGCATATTTTTTTATGCTAAGTGATGTTTCAATGATAGATTGGTGTTTGGACAATTTAAATTGATCATAGATGTACGCCACATGACTTAATGATAATTCACACTTCAATGGTGTGAGATTAAAAATAAAATTTTAATGATGTAAGATCGTTTAAACACCATTTTGTTATTTATATGTCGGTCAGTAACTATTATCCCAATCTTTCAACATTTTAAAGATAAATGATAATAATAAATAAACATTTAAAAAACAAAAAAAAATCTTTGAGATTTTTTCACATAAATTTAAATATTTCTTTTGATACTATTTTCAACTGGTATATTTGGATGCAAAATCAGTTAAGATTAAAAAGTACTTGAACGATAAAAAATATAGAGCTTATTACCAAAAAGCGTCATGAAAACTTTATTATCAAAAGAGTTTTTGTTTAATTATTTATTATTAAAAGGTGCTAGTAAGGGTGGGATAGTAGCTGCAAGAGGTAACCCACCCACGCACGTCTCCCAATAGTTATTACTCGGTGAGTTGCTTGAGTACTATGTGACCTCATACTTGTGCCACTTTCTTGGATTTGACCCATTGAAATCATGATGTAAGCCCTATGATAAATTAGCTATAATCTAAAGATGTGTTTTTTTATAAAAGACGGAGAGCAGAAGCTATCTTCATCATCTTCGTCTATTTGAAAATAGTGGCCATCATGGAAATTTCACATGAATCCTACGCAGTAAAATACATCAAACTTCGCACTTACGATCTTAGCATCAATCCTTACTACTATATAAAAGTACAAATTATTTCTGTCAATTTTAGAGTTTTAATATTTTTAAGTAACAAAATACTCCTAAGTCAAAATACCCCTAAGCTATTCCATCTACCATTATTTTCTTTCTTATGTATCTTTATCCTTACTACTATATGAAAGCTAAAATAGTTTCTCTCAATCTTTGTTTCCACACTTGCCCCTATATACACTCCTAAGCGGTGACAATAAAATTAAAATGGGTATCATTGTTTACTATCCAAAAAATTGTAATTTCATCTCACTTCTTTCAGTCTGAATATATTGATCGCTTTGAATCATATGATGGAGATTATTTTTCGTCTCAATCTTCTATATAGTTGATCTTGACATCCTGTTTGTATCATCAGGCAGTAAAATTTTTATTTTACTTGACACAATCAAAAAAGTGACTTTAAAATCAAATGGCATACATCACTCTCAAACATGATTTTAATATCATTTTTTAAAAAACCGACGGTCTAATAATGCTCTCATGATACCAAGATCATTTCGGTAAAAGATGAGGATAAAAAATGATCTCCATCTTCTAATTCAAAGCGGTCATTTCATACCTATTAGAGGATATTGACGAGGTCACAATTTTAAGGATTGCAAATAATGATACCCAAATAGAATCTCTTTTTCAATAGGAATACGCTAAATAATGGTATTCAAATAAGTTCTCTTTCTTTTCTTATTTTTAGCACCTTTAAAGAAACCCATAAAGTTAAGAAAATTAACAATTTTACTATAAAAGTTATCTTTCCTTCATTATTTTTAGCAACTTCAAAGAAATTCACAAAGTTAAGAGAATTAACAATTTTGCCATAAAATATTTGACTTACTTTAAATTATGTGGCATAGATCACATAAAAATAGCCAAAAAATTAAATTGGAGCATGATGTATGTCATGTAAATTTAGGGCCATATTTTGTGATCTGCACCTTATGAAATAAAAAAATGATCATCTAATGGTAAGTCAATGATATCAAGATTCCTTATGTGGAAGATTGGGCCGAAAAATGATTTCCATCAACTAATACAAAGAGTCAATATTTTTTTGCATAGGTGCCTTCTAAGATTCCGCGGGTGTTAATAAAGCTACCAAAATAAAAATTTACTCGAAAGTTGAAACCCTCTAAGCCACGATTAATGTACCCCTGATCAAATCTTGTCATCTTACATGATCGGATTACTTACACTCATACGTATGTTGGTCGTAAGACTTAGGGGAACACTTAACTTTATATGACTTAGACAAACATATGATTCTTCTACGTAGGGCTTTCAATAGATTGATTTTTTTATTGGGTTAGGTACTAAACTTGGGTTATTCGGCTAAGTCAGGCATGAAGTGTCAGACACAATCTATAGGAATGGTTGGGTCGGGTTAAGAAAAATTTTGATCGACTAAGCTCGAGTTATAAGATTTTATATAATAATTAATAATAATAATAATAATAATAATAATAAAATATAGTGTTTTCAACCAGGTCAAGTCAGGTATCAGGTCGGGTTTGATCGACTAAGCTTGAGTTACAAGATTTTATATAATAATTAATAATAATAGTAATAGTAGTAGTAGTAATAATAATAATAATAATAATAATAATAATAATAAAATAGAGTGTTTTCAATCAGGTCAAATCAGGTGTCAGGTCGGGTTGGGCATATACACTCGACTCTTCAGGTTAAGGTTGGAATAGGTGTCAGGTCGGGTTGGGCATATACCCTTGACCCTTCGAGTATTAGGTCGAATCAGGGTGTATCATCAGGCTAGGTCAGGTCAGCATATGCCATTTACCAATCGGGCAGTCAAAGCTTTAACACGACCTATTGACAACCCTACTTTTAAGTTCTAAATTATATGTTTATTTTTATTTTTTAATATTATTTTAACATAAATATGATTTATATGATGATCATGTGAATCATGTGACTTTAAAATGATGGCATGCATATAAAATTAAGGTTAAAGATTTTATATATGGGACACCATTTTGACACCATGTACTGATGCATTGTGCAAGTGATTATTACACATCTTCTGTCATATTTTTCAGTTAAATTTTTTATTTTGGTACCATGTGTATCATGTGTAATGTACATGCGTTTTTATGAGATTTATAGTTAATGATTCTAAGTTTTTAACTATATAACTAATAAATCGATTGAATGTCAAATGACATGAGGTGGTCTGCCAATTGCATGAACCAAATTCTTGTACATGTTTCAAAAATTAGTAAGCTACATAACTTTTTGCCCTTTTGATGGTATGCCCATAATCATATTTTTGTATGCCACATGGTTTTCAGTTATTTTTTGGAACGAAAAATTAAAACGAAAATTGAACCGTTCTATTTACAATTATTGAATTTTTAATGGTACTATGACCGATAACCATTAATTATTGTGAATCAGAAGATAAAAATCGTTTGTCGCATAATCTTCCCCATAATGTATGAGATCATGGGAGTACTGACAATCAACTTTTTATTTCAGGTGTTGCACGTTTCAAAACGTGATCAAAAATCATGTTTGAGCATAATGTCTGTCACATAATTTTCAGTTACTGTTTTGAGATGTGTGTCACGTAGATTAAAAATTGACTGTCTAATGGTATACCATTTACCTCAGGATCATCATATAAAAGATCGAATTGGAAATCAATTTTGAATGACATCATAGCCGAATACCATTGACTGTTTTGAATTAGACAATAACAGTCGTTTTTTGTCCAAATCGTAGATCTTGAGATAATGAGTGTACTGACAGTTAATTTTTTATTGCATTTGGCACACATAAAACATCCCAAAAAGTGATCGAAAATCACGTTTGAGTATGATGCGTGCTTCATAATTTTCGATCATTTTTTTTTGGATGTATGCAATAGAAACCATAAATTGACCGTCTGATGGTACACCATTGATTTCAAGCTCCATTATGTGAAAGATTGAAAAGAAAATTGATCTCTATCATTTGGTTCACATCAGTTAATGATTTTTCGAATGTAGTGCACTTAGAAATCTGATTGGTATAATTAGAGTTATCTTTTAAAGGAAAGACTTAGTATTTGAAGGACTTATGTCAGGTGAAAACTTCATCTTAGCCATCGGATTTGAAGGACATGTTCTAAATATGTTTAATGCAAAAGATTGGTATAAAATAAAATCTCTATTATATAATTCAAAGCAGTCAAATATGTATAATAGAGATCGAAGATCTTTAGAATATGACATTTAAATCAGAGAAATTCGATGATATCTTTACATTTATATTAATATGTGTAACGCACGAGCACTTTTACTAGTGTTTTAAAAAATGATAGTTCGGAAGCATCAAATCTCACCCAATGATCCTCACCTTATTAATATAAGTGAGGAAATAAATGTGGAGTGTAGAGCCAGCCAGCCACCTCAAGCCTAAAGGAGGGAGAATACCACCGAGCAAGCATTCACTCAATTGGTCAGAGATATCTATTCAAGTTAAGCTTTCCATCCAAAATTAGGGCTGTCAATGAGTCGCCTTGGGTTTTAGCATGGATTTTGGTCGGCCGATTATTTCCACCCCGAAAAAATTAGACTCAAAGTGGGCCTGGATAGAAATTCTAGCCAGCTCGGCTTGGTCTTTCAGGGTTGGACTTTTTATTTAATTCCAAATCCACCCGATATGGGTCCGTGCTAGGCTAGATTTGGGCCAAGCCCACCTTCTCTGCCAAAATAGTCGCACTTGGCTGGGGTGGGTTGGGATTGGACCGAACTTTCAGCTACCTGATTATTTTTACCCTAAAAATAAAGCCCGGTCAGGTACAAAATTAGGCTAGGCTCGGCCCGAATGCATTTGGGCTCAGGCATTTATTTTAGCCCAATTCCGACCCAAGCCGGGTTGGGTTCGGGCTGACGCTGGCCCATAGGTACCCCTATCCAAAATTGGCCTCCACATTTCTCAAGGGCTCAGATTTATTAATGCCAGCCTTTTCTAGGATTATGCCTTAAAAGATGAACGGTGGGCCATCTCATTGGCTGAGGTTGATAACACCCCCAATTAATCTGAGTACCGGTTTTTGAAACCGAAGATTCTTTCGGCGCAACTAATGTTCCATTGTTCATGCCTTCATTGTCCTGAATCAGATGATAGAGGTCATTTTCAGTCGCAATCTTTTAAACATTAGATCTTGAGATCATGGCTCATATATCAGACGGTCAGATGCTGATTTCATGTGATACACATATTTGAAATAATTTAAATCTCCCTAAAACACTATTTTAGAGAAAATAGATACCATTCAACCATCTGATATGTTGATGAAGGATTTATATCTCCCTAAGACACCATTTTTGGAGCCTATTGCCTTTCAAGCGCAGATCTATCACTATCACGATACAGATCCCCACAACTTAAATCATTAATGGTGTCATAGTCCAGTCTTAAAGTAAGCCAATGGCTTTTATATATATATATATATATATATATATATATATATATATATATGGGAGCTGGTTAGGTCCTCTGATAGAGGACGGCCACCGTATGGGAGCTGGTTAGGTCCTCTAATAGAGGACGGCCACCGTCCTCTAAGATACACATGTTTAAGTGTCACGTGGAGTACAAGTGGACGGTATAGATTAATATTAAAAAAAAAAATTGAAAAAAACTTTTTAAACCCACAAGTCAAAGTTTGACGGATTTCATTGGTCCGCATTTTACGGTTCAAAAAATACACGGTGGAGATGAGTTTTCAAATTTTTTTTTTTCAAAGATAATCTAAGCAATGCACCCGAGCTCTACATGGCATCGAAACAATATGTTAGCTAACATATAGGGAGGTCAAGTTTCCTATATATATTAGGGATAATGGCTCTGACCATAGTGACAAATTTCGTTGAAAGGGAGGTCAAACGAAAATTTCGATATTTTTTAATTTTTTTTATATTTATTTTTATTATAGAAATTAAAAAAAAAAATTAAATATATATTTTTAATCCCCAAAACTTTCCCGAATTTTTTCTGAAATGTATAGAAATTAATCCGAAATGTACCGAAAGACTCCCCACCAAAAAATTACCAAAAGCAAAATTTGTTACTATGGTTCTATGGTTCGGACTGACAAATGGTGTTTAAATGAGCATAAACCACTAAAATGTGAGTTTTTATCTCACACCATTAAAGTGTGATTAATCATTATGCCATGTGGCATATATCTAAGATCAATCTAGATTGCTAGCCAAAGGATCATGCTTTTAAGTTGACGATTAATAACAGCCATCAAAATTAAGAACAGTTGGTATTAGAGTGCACAGATCAGAGGGTTCAAATCTCCCCAAAAGTGTTACTTTTAGACCCATAGCCCTTCAATTGATTGATGATACGTCACTTTGACGACATGGATTTTGAAGATCATACCCTAATCAATGGTGTAAGATCGTTTAAACACCATTTTGGTGCTTAAATGACCGTAGGGTGAGTCTGTCCCATATATATATATGAACAGAGTTTGGCACGCTTCTTTCATTAATGTTTTAATTTTTTTTTTTAATTTATTAATGTTTTAGTTTTAAAAAATTTTAGAGAGAAAAATAAAAAATTATGTAACCCCGATATCATTTAGTATTTAATGGTTATTAACCAATGTTATTGTGGGCCAATATGTAACGTATCGGCTGTTATTTTATGTTTTGTAGGCGGTCGTTGTCCTTTCGGGCATGTTAGCATGCAATTTTCTAATTTCCTAAATCATATTATATGTAGAAAAATAGACTTTCATTCTACCTGCAACATGGTGTTTCTATTTTTTTTCCTATTTTGTTTTTTTAATGAGACAACTCAACAAGCTTCTTCCAATCAACTGCCAAAGAGGGGGGACTCAAAGCTTTAAACTAATGGTGTGGGGCTCCAATAAATTAAAAAACAAAAGATAATGAAAAAAAGTACACAAAATACATCTAACATGTGAAAACGATTATAGACCATGTGATTTGATTAAGAGAGATGTAACCACCATATATTATAGGGGAATATTTTACGTGTATCAAGCATAGAGAATCACTACATGCCCAGTAATCTAAACCATCCAATTGATGCGCAGAAATCCCGATATCGGATGGTTGTAACTTTTGGGTCAACGTCTACTTTCTCGAAGTCAACGACACCATCGGATGGTAACTTCAAACAATCGAGTGATACCCATTGACTGGTCGGCCCAGCTCGATGAGTATATCCATGCGCTGATCGGATGGCAGCGAGGTTTATACAAATATTTTGCTTTAACTGCCCAACCCGTGCACCAAAGACAGTGAACGGGCCAGTTCCTGTCCGAGCGGAAGCACAGAAACTTATGAACAGAAAATCAGCTAAAGGTCATAGATGTAAATTTCACTGACCCGTGCACCGCACCGGGTCGGACACCTAATACCAACTCATTAAAAAAAAGACAAGAAAAAGACTAATATATAAAATGACAAATATTAAAGCTATATTCAATGTACAAGAGGGCAAGTGATGATAAAGAAACAAAAAGCGAAAAAAAAAAAAAAAAAAAAAAAGCATGGGATCATCACAAAAAACATTGCTGAATGCTGACGCTATGATAAGACATGAGAATTTGTAAACTAATAACATCAAAACCATATTTGAGATTTAATAAGTAAAACATCCATAGCGAAAATAATTATGGGCACTGGTATATGTAACTGAAGATTCGGTCAGCCTGTGGTTTCAACAATTAAAACTGTTAAGATTGCCTTATACGAGAGAAGATAGAGATCGGCCAATCTTCCACACAATATACCTTATGCTCATGGCCCACCTATCAGACTTTCAGATGTTGACTCCACGAGGAACACATCGCCAAAAGTGATCCGAGACCCTTCTCATGGTATGGTAGGTGGTCCATGATCGTTTGATAGGTGCCACATGGAATCAACACCTGACCGTCTGATAGGTGGTACATGATCTCAAGATCTATTGTCCGGAAGATTGGGACGAAAAACAATCTCCATCCTCTGATTCTAGGCAATCAACGGTTTTAACAGTGGAAGCCACAGAGAACAAATCTTCTGTTGCAAATATTGGCACCCTATAATTATAAACAACAAAAGAATCAAAGAAAGAGCATACATCATGGTTGGTGACAGTTAAACACCTTTTGGCTTTGAAAAAACAGCCTATGGTCTTGACTCTTGTTAAACTATTTTTTAAATAGCTTAGGTTCAAATCTACAATGAGATTCAATGCAAATTCTGAATGATCCTGAGGCAGGTCAATAAGACATCAATGTTGTAGATTCAACATACTTAACCACACTCAAAATTTACAAATTGATTCAAGTGACCCAGTTCGCTAATTAGTGCAAATTCAGGGTATTTTCTATTGATTTTGCTTGGAGAAAAGTAAACCAATTGAATCATGAACCATGCAACTATGAGCCTATGATTTTGAATTCACATCAGTTAATCAGAATACGAAAATCTGTGAAACCACCAAAGGGAGAAGGGAACAGGAGAATGACAAGCTTTTATGGTTCATGGTTACCAAACCTCGACCCAACACCTACTAGTAATAATACATGATAAACAGGGTGAGCAAAGTAAGGTTTGATACTCTTAATAAAGTAAATACTACTTGATAAACGAAATGACAAGCTATTTATGAGAAAGGGAAGGTGATAGGTTAGTGAAGAGCAGTGTTACCTGGACACGTGGCACGGGTACCAAGTGTCAAGGTGCCAATAGATGTTTGGCACGCCAATCTTTAAAATTTCGAATAGATGTTTGGCACGTCATGAGAAAAATAAAATATATATAGAGAAAATTGAAGGGATATCTTTGAGAACCAATTTAGATATGTAATGAAAGGATTCATAATATATGACGTGAACCTAACTAAACATATATTATAGAATAAAATTGTTTTCAGCGACCCAAACCTTTGTTTTGGTAGTTACTAAACTTTACACATTTTTCTTTTGAAACAAA
This sequence comes from Chloranthus sessilifolius, assembly GCA_021018995.1. Taxonomy (NCBI): domain Eukaryota; kingdom Viridiplantae; phylum Streptophyta; class Magnoliopsida; order Chloranthales; family Chloranthaceae; genus Chloranthus; species Chloranthus sessilifolius. The sequence goes on along the minus strand of CM037595.1, from coordinate 105,378,760 downwards.
GTTCATTTTATCATTATCAAAATGATGAGAATTTTAATAGTAAAATGAGGTTTTTCATATATGTCTAGAAGTTTCATTCTGTTTGAGGAGTGTCCAAGTGTCGGCACAGGTGCCAAGTGCCACCAATTGTCGGCATGGCAAAAATTCCAAAAGTAGAAGTGCCAAGGTAACACTGGTGAAGAGGCTTCATTTCAATACAATTCAACTACATAATTGAGTTCAAGATTAAACAAAAAAAATAAAAATGTAAAATAGTCAACTCGATCAGGATACTCCAGCAAGGATGATCTTGTACCCCATATCTAGCACTTAACTTTCAGTTGAGAAAAGCTGAGCCCTAATGACTAGTAACATAGGTAGGAGTAATAGTGAAACTAGTACCCAATAACCGAGTTTGGTATGCAACTACTCTGATAGAAGATCGAAAGATGATGTGAATAAATGGACTCTGAAAAGTTGCCTCTAGATATGGGGCATCACCATCCCCTATGATTCCTGAGAGGAAAAATCCTTGATAATATTGTATAGAAGAATGCATTTAAACAGGATGGAAGGCTTGAGAGATCTAGCCAATTGGTATCCATCACTTAAATATGAGAAGATGGTAAAGCTTATTAGGAAGTAGCATAGGTCCGAGAGCGAGTAGCCGAGTTTCTGTCATTCCATGTTGGGTCTCTTAGGCCCTGTTTGGATAGGGAGAAAAGAAAAGAAATCGATGGAAACGAAAGGAAATGCGTCAAATTTTCGGGTTTGGTTACACACAAGAAATAGGCGTAAAATGAAACTGTTTTCCTCACCTTAGGAAACCACGAAATCCCTTAAAATCAAAAGATTTTTATGATTTCCATTGGAAAACTAATCACGCAAAGTCACGGTAGGCGTTCTCTCTCTCCTTAGAAATTATCTCTCTCTATACAATCTCTCTCGGCACTCATTCTCTCTCTCTCTCTCTCTATCACTCTATGTCTCTTTCTCCCTGTACAAGAACCTCTCTCTCCCTCTCTCCCTCTCTCTCTCTCTCTCTTACAAAATTTCTCTCTATCTCTACCTACCTAAGTCAACCATTCTTTAAAAAAATTTGGTGTGTTATGTGCACCAAAGATGGTGCTCCCCTTCTATTTTTTATGGGTTATTAAACAATCCAATGCCAGAAAATGATGAATTCCTATCGATTCCAAAAGGGCTGCAATCCATAGGATCTTCAATTCCATTTCCACCCTTTTCCTGAAAATCATCTAAACAGAGCCTAAGTGTATCATTGTTGACGTCTTTTTTTGCAGGATTTAGGATTTGACTCTCTGGTTCGAGACTTGGTCTTAGTATTGGTATATGACAGGTGTCTATTTAATTTTTTAACATTATTAGCTTCTCTTGATAAATGATAATGACAAAAATTATGCACAGTTAAAGAGTAGAAAGGTTTGTTCTTGTAGATCCCATTTTGTTCCCCCCAAAAAAGAGTAATTATAGGCACTATGGATGAATGAAAACAGACCTGTGACTTGAAACTTAGCTATATTCCCTACATTGCTATAGAGAACCAACACTAGCACTTAGCTAGGGGCAAGGCAAAGAGGTTTCCAAGAATGAGCAATTTTAACAATGAAGCTAACCCTAAAGACCTTAAGTACACAATGTAGTACAATAATAATACACGAGCAAGCATATGGATCTGAGCTAGGCCCCATTAGCATCATTAAAAGGACTCGACCAAGCCACCCACAAACCAAGTCACTTAGACTTGAAACACATTAACATAAAATGATTCATATATATTACATAAATTTGATGATTGAAAATTGTGTTTATGAGTAACATTCCGTCGATTTGTGTATGGGTAACAGATTGTTTCCAAGTGTTCTCTCTTTTTTTTTGGATCAATGTTTCTAAGTGTTCTCTTAGTCACTGGAGGTAGCATTGCATACGACCATAAGCTATATATAAACTAAATTTAGAGCGACTATCTAATCAGAAGGAACCGATAGCCGATAACTGATACCCATATCAAATAATATGCAGATTACTATGAATAACTCTATATTCTGCGTAATAGACATATATGCATGGAGAAAAAATAGGCTCCTCCTCGAATCATATTAATATTTCATTGGAAAAAACTATCCACAGCACCATCCCCAATTGCAAACTAAATTTTTTCGTTTACAAATAAATTTCTTATTTCTTACTTTTCCTTCCTAACAAAAATACAACCAACCCCAACTTAACCAAAACCAAGAGTTTCTTCTCACAAAGTAACATTCAATCACCATAACATTAATACCAATTTTCAGAAAAAGAACAAGAAAATGTACTGGATCTTCAATTTTCTCAAATGTTTCTATTTAATGAGTAATGAAGAATCACAGGCTAGAAAAATGCAAAGAAGACATTAAAAGCAGGTGCCCACAGTTGCAGAGATTTAGTAAAATCCAGAGTATAACAAGTTATGTGGCGCCTTTTGATACATAAACAAAAAAAAAAGAGAGCTTCTGGAAAGGGGTGGTACATGACAACATGCCTGTAAAATTGCGCCAAGCTCAAGCCGAGACGAGCTCTCCTTATCGCCAAGCTGAAGCTGAGACGAGCTCTCCTTGCAGCCAGTATAGCAGAAGCGAGCCCTGGCTCTTCTCCACATGAAACCCCCTTACTTGAAGTCTCTTCATAAGGCAGTCTGCTTGGGTCTCTGTAAAATTGCTGAAGTGTAGAGGAGAAAACCCAGCTGATACAAAAAGTGACCTCCAAGGCATCATCTTGTTGTGGACACCAGAATGAGACCGGCCCAGAATGGTGCTCTCGATCCTCCGTTGGATCAGAAACCTTTCGATCTTGTGTATGACATCAGGATTCTCATTTGTGGCATCGAGCGAGTCTAACAAAAGTGAGTAGGAATTGAGGGCATGGAAGACATGGTTGGCAAAAGAGAGATCGTTTCGATTGGACCCCTGATCGATAGAGACCAAAAGCTTCGGAGAGAGCTGTTTTATGAGAGGGAGGAAAGAAGGGAAGCAAGGATTCGAAGACCCAACAGGGAAATTCACCGCTATTGCCTCATTATCTGAGATGTTTATAATTGCAGGCACGAGGGAAGGCAATGCAGTGGGATCAAAGGATTCAATGTTGACTACATTAAATTCGAATGAGATGTTGAGGCCGCTAGCAAAATGGGTGAGGTTTTCTCTTGTGAGACAGAGTTCTAGAGGATGGTGAGAGGAAGGGGAGGCGAAAGCTGTGATTTTTAGTGAAGGGGGACCCCCCGATTTCAGCGCAAGTTCTTGCATAAGAGAAGCCCATTGCCCACCTAGGCCGATATCGAAATCTACAATATGAATTTGATTGAATCCATCAAGGGTTTCGAGAAGGGCTTGATTACAAGTGAAATTCGAAAATTGGAGGATAGGAGAGATTTCACAGAAAGTCTTATACGAGCTGATTTTGAGAACAATATCTAAGGGAGTTGAATTAGGCCGCAGAGGCGAATGAGGGGTGTTGTTGGGGAGTAGAAGTTCAAGGGCAACCTTAAAGTAGAAAGCGGCCCTTGTAAAGGGCTTTCCGACCGGAGATAACTGGTGATTGAGCCGCGCCAATATCCCACGCGCGTGTACAGAATTCCCGGTCTCGATTAGCTCAGCCGCCTTGAGAAGCTGCTCAATCAAGGCATTTTGCTGCTGCTGCTGTTGCTGGTGGGCTACTTCATTCACCACCCCTTTCGGTTTCTCGGGTCTCTGTTGAAGATTATAAGGAAGATGAGAATACCCTGGCGGCTGCTGCTGTTGTCTATGGAGAAAAATCTCTTGCCCAGAGTCAGAATACGAGTTCTTTTGGATCTGAAAGCTGGGATCAGCCGCAATTGGGTGGTGGCGTTTAGCTTGTGGTGGGAGAATGAGGTTTTGCTCGTGCTGTGGGTAAGGCAACGATAGGAAAAAAGATGGATTTTGCGGAGGATGCGTTTGGTTATGGTTGATCGCATGGTGGGGATTGAAAAGCTGGGGTTTTTCTTCAATGGGTTCGAACTGATTTTGCTGCTGAGTTTGGTAGAAGAGGCCTTGAGCAACAGCGAGAGGGAATTGGAGATTATTCGGTTGTTGATGAGAGAACATGGGAGGCAGAGAAGAAGGATTGGGAATTGAAATTGAAACCAATCTGTTGGTATTGTCAGTATGATGGTGATGATGATTGAGAGAAAGCAATTCAGTAGATGCAGAAGAAAAATTGTTAGCATTCGAAGCAGGAGCTGAAACAACTCCTCCTCCAATGGATTCAAATCCTGTGTCGACGAATCCGAATCCAGAAGCTGGGCTATCGAATTCACCCCCACCTCCATTTCCAATCTGCTTCAAACTCGAAGATGGGTCATCAATATCTCCCAAGATGAACCGCAAAAACGACTGCTCTTGGCTCGGAGACGAAGCAGACTCAGATAACATGATCTCCCAATCTTCCATACCCATCCCACATTTTTCAGAACCAGCGATCTCTAATCCACCGGGAATCGGTTGCAGCTCCAAGCTCCATTCTTCTTTGCGCCCACCGCTGCTGCTTCCGCCGCCATCCGACCCCGCAGCAGTGTTTTGTTGCTGGTGCTGCTGCTGAGAAGGAGGCCATTTCTGAAATGGGGGGGTGTCGGAAACCGCCGCCACGCCGGCCGTGTCGGTGGAGCCGCCCAACGAAGACGACGACAGGGTTGATGTGGAGGTTGGTGAGCTTGGGCTTCCTCGGTTATCCAGAACAGAAGTGGGCTCGTTCCTCTTATTACTCTTCTTATTCTCTCCCCACTGGTTCGACGACAATGAAGAAACTGAAAGCTCTGTTCCTACTTCCAAAGCCCCCTTCTTCCCTTGCAAATTAAAGGGCATCCCCCTCATCTAAACAACAAAGCCTGAGAGAGAGAGAGAGAGAGAGAGAGAGAGAGAGAGAGAGAGAGAGAGAGAGAGAGAGAGGAGAAATGGGTTTCTGAAGAAAATGGTTATATTCTGTTTATAAAGAGGATTTATTGGCTCATTAATGGAGAATCAGAGGTAGCGAGATCTCAGCTCCAAAGCCTCCTTCTTCCCTTGCAAATTAAGGGGCATCCTCCTCATCTAAACAACAGAGCCTGAGAGAGAGAAACTGAGATTTTTAGAGAGAGAGGGAGAGAGAGAAGAAAATGGTTTTCTGCTGTGTATAAAGAGGATTTATTGTGCTCATTAACGGAGAATCAGAGGTAGCGAGATCTCAGCTCTACCGGCATGCACATAAAAAAAAACCATTTTTAGTAGACCCCTGCAACTAACTACATCTTCGTCTTCTTCATGCTCCCTCTCTTTCTCTCTTCCTTTGAAAATTTTCTCTCTTCGTTTCTCTTTTGGTTATCGTTTCTCTTCTGCGTCGTCTTCTCCTTTTCCTCCTCTCTCGCGTCTTAGTTTAGTAGTACTCGGTAGCCTTCTCTGTTTGCTTCCCATGGATGCGTGCAACATAAAAAAAGTAATAAAGTGCCCTGCTCTCTCTCTCTCTCTCTCTCAATTTTATCTTTTATATATTTTTTATTTTATTTTATTTTAATTTCTGAGGCTTTTTTAGGCCGTATCTCTCTCTGATGAGGCGACAGTGCTTTTCTTCTTACATGACCCAGAATGCCAGAACCCGAAAACCGGTTTCTCTAATTAACGCTCTAACGTTGGGAGCTAATACTTGACGATATTTGTACCGTCGCAAATATTTGAAAAGAAAGACTTTACTAGTTTGCCCCATAAAATACCATCTTGACCGTCTGATTTAACGTTACGAAAAGATTTTTAAAGTTAAAACTTAGCACAAAAAGTAATCTTTATTATTTTATTTTTCAAAACCAATATTGAATCGGATGATGGCCTTTAATATTATTCAATCAAATGATAGAAACTGAGATACTTGCCCATCTTTATAATCAGATGGCTCAAATTATATTATACAAGATATAAATTTTAAAAATAATAAAGTCTTTATTTTTAAGCATATGCTATGCTGCAAATATTTTGTGCAAGTTGTATCCTTCGTAAAACCTTACCGTGCAAATACTATGTGCAAGTCGTACCATTGTCGTAAAATATCACTTGTAACTTGTAAAGTCGCAAATATTTGTCTGCTATGTGTCTGTGACTGTGGTGGGCCATGGCCCGGGGGCATCATCTCCTTTTAGAATTTAAAAACATACGGCGCACATTTTGAGTTCCTTGAATTTCGTGTTTGTTAGCTTTGGACGGCTCGTATTTAAAAACGTACAAAGCCAACAGGAGTCGACTAGACTGTAATTGGTAAAACATAGTAGTTGTTTACGTGAGGTGCGTTTGTGGCAGCCGTAGGTTTGGTACTCGGTAACATCATCAATATTGGCTGGTTTGGCCGAAACATTACCGATAAATAGTGACTCTTTCGACCACGGATTTAAAGACTAATACACATAAATCAGAATATAATTTACGTCCCGGTTGGATATATCAGCCAAACTGGTCAGTATTAAAGTGCCTGTTTTTTTATTTTTCAAATATTAAAAATATATAAAATAATAACTCTTTTGCTAAAAAGACATTTTTAGTTTTTTATTCAATTCATATCAGATACAGGGATATATCATATCAAATGGGGCCTAACCCGATCCATATCCACGGGGATATATCATATCAAATGGGGCTTAACCCAATCCATATCGGATGATATGTGTAGTATATGACCGATATTTAAAATCATGCTTCTATCTCATTTTAAATTCTCTACTAGGGATTTGAAAACCAATACATATAAGAATATTGACCGGGTTCCAAGCCAATAATTATCATATATATCAAATGCATATTGGCCACACGGCCGATATTAAAATATCTTTCTATTTTTAGAATATTAAAAAATAAAATTGGCACAAGAGCAATTTTTGTATTATACTCGATTAATATTGGATAAATAATGGCTGATATGACTCACTGGATGCTCTTCTTGCATTAATACTCCTCTTATCGCATAGTCGGAGGCATCCGTGTGTACCTCAAATGGCTTGGAGTGATCAGGTAGGTTCAGCACAGGGTCACTCGTGATCACCGCTTTCAAATCCTCAAATAATAGCTCATCCGAATTAGCAACTGGCCAGCAACCGTTAACGCCGCATACAATTACTATGGGATATACTGGGTCAAATCCAGCAGCCTACCATCTTGCCAAGGAGTGGCAGAGGAATGCAGAGATTGCTAGGCCCTATCTGGAAAAGGCCACTAAGCGAATGAAAAAGTGGGCCGATCAGGGTCGACGGCCTATCGAGTTGCACGTAGGCGATGAAGTTTTGGTGAAACTTAATCCGAAGCAGCTCAAATTCTTCAGAAGAAAGCACGCAGGACTAGTTTGTAAGTATGATGAGCCATTTCCGATCACGAAGAGGATTAATGATGTCTCATTTCGAGTGCAACTTCCTTTCCGACTGAGAATGCATCCGATATTTCACGTCAGTTGCTTGAAGCCATATAAAAGAGACCCGAATAATCCAGGGAGAAGTTTGTCAACTCGTGTCGCCCCAGATGCCGATTTACAGTTAAAGAGACAGGTTGAAGAAATCATTGCTCATAGACGTAGTAATCGGGAAGATGACAGTCAGAATAAATTTCCTGTGGAGTAATATTGACCAATATTTTATCAAAACTCTTTTTTATTTTAATTTTTATAGGTAAGCTGGACTCGAACTTGCAACCTTGAGGTTGCAATATATTGTCAACCTTCTATTGTGTCACATGATCAGGCCCTGGAGGGCCCTAACTTGATATATATCGTTCGATAGGTATCTGATATGGTTGATACTTAAAAACATGCTCCCTAATAGGTGCAATGGACCAAGGTTTTAAAAATCATACATATGGGCACAATACATATTAGATGTGTATTGACCTAATTGGCTGATATAATGGTATTTTTAAAAAATATATTAAAATAGTAAATATATATAGCTTAATAATAATTTGCCCCAAGGATATTTTTGTCGGCCGATTATTGTTGTTTTAAAATGTGTTTTACTCTCAAGCGCACGAATTGGTTTGCAGATAGTGGGTGCAGAGTGCGAGATTGTTTATACAAGGATTGGTTAGAAATTTAAAAGAGAAAACAATAATTAATAAAGAAATTACCACAGATCTAGCACAGTATTTAACTAGTTTAAAGATTCTGAGAGTTTGATGCATGAGATAAACACTAAACAATAAATTGAAATTTAAACAAATATTGAAAGATAAGGATTGAGATACTAAATCCTCCCATCGTAGGTTTATCATTCATGCAATATAAATCTGTAGATGAAGATATGAGATATTCAAAAGATGTTTATGTGCAAGCACTGGACCCGAACACACATGAGTTCTAAATTACAGATCTGAGATCACGGAGATGTATGATTAACATCCCATGAGTATATTATTAACGCTCACACCTCAGACAGTATTCAAAACTCAATCTCTAGGTAAATTTCATACTATCGATCTAAGATCAATGAGATGTATGATTAACATCTCATGAGTATATGATTAACACTCACACCTCATATGGTAATTGGAATTTACTGCTGGGGTAAAGTCTACACTACCGATCTAAAATCACGGAGATGTATGATTAACATCCCATGAGTATATGATTAACACTCACACCTCAGATAGTGGTAGAACTTAATTCAGAGAAGGCAGTAATTAGATTAGAATCACCATTGCAGATATAAAATTATAGGGCATGATTAGCTCCTAGATCTCAAATTGCAATCGGATTATATCCATATCGATAATATCATTAGGGCTCTTAAAATAATCTAACATCTCAATCACAAATTTGTATTAATATAAATGAATACTGATGTGAATTTTAATTGTGATGTTTTACTCTCAAGTGCACGAATCGGATTGTATATAGTGGGTGCGGAGTACGAGATCATTCCCACGAGGACTAATTTTGAAAGATCTAAAAAAACAAGCAATTTCAGAAATCTACTAAGATCTAACAGTATTCTACCAGTCTTATGATTTAGGTGGTTTGATGAGATGATAATTACTGACTACAAACTAAAACTTAACTGATAATTCAAAAATAAAGATAAAGATGAAGATACTAAATCCTCCCATCTTTGGTCTGTTCTTCCCATAATACAAATCTACGGATTAAACTATGAGATATACCATTGAGAACAAATATCTTTTATGGAAGATAAATGGTCAAAAACCCCGATAGGTTCCACGTTGCATCCCTGCAATCAGGACTTATATGATTTTCATATATAGATCTGAGATTAAGGGGATGGCTCGGCACACTTGATCTCAGGTTCAAATAAAAATCATCCCTAAAGTGGGTAAAAATTTCAACAATAATACCACCATAGATCTGAAATCAAGGGCATGGCTCCGTATACTCGATTTCAAATTAGGGAGTAATTAAGATAAAATTACCATTACAGATTCAAGATTCAGGGCATGAGTCGGCACACTCGATCCTGAATCATAATCGTAATTAGATCCACACGATGAAAGTAAAAAGACCATATAACAATGATTGGGTAAAATTACCGTCACAGATCTGAGATCCCGGGCATGACTCAGCACACGCGATCCCGGTTAGTGGCAGAGATTTCATCCGTTCTTGATAGCACAACAACCATAAAATAAGATCTCATATTTTAATCCTAAATTTATATTATTAAAAGTATATCCCTCGGATGGAAATCATTAGATCTCCATCCTTATGAATTTAGCCACACATATTGTAATTAAATGACATAAATAAATAAGGAAGAAAAAATAACATTAATTTAATGAATTAAAAATACCTCAACTTCAAAAGAAATTACTTTGATCCAAAAGTGCGATGGTCTTCAGAAACGAAATTAATGCAGGAATAAACTTGAACAAAAATAATAAACTGAAGGAATGAGTACTGAAAAATTAAAAGAACAAAGCTCTCAAAAAAGAATAAATAAAAACTCTCTATTTCTATGTCTAACTATGAAAAAGAAAAGCAAAAAACTAAAACTCTAATCTCATATCTCCCTAATTTCTCCTTTTTTCTCGAAGTGTTTGAGTCGCTTTAAATAGATTTTCGGTCGCAGAAGTCCCCCAACTCGATAATTTAGGGTCGATTAATCGACCCAATAGGGTCAAAATCAGCTTTAAAGTAGTCAATTCCGTGTCAGACTCTCCTTCTCCTCGATTAATCGACTCCCAGAAATCAGTAAATTTCAACACACTTTTTGTATCAGATACTGCTTTGGTATTTCAGCCATAACTTTCTGTCCCGAACTCTGATTGAGGTAATTCTTGTGCCGTGGGAAAGCTGACGAAAAGATCTACAACTTTGGTGTTTTGACAATTTCATAATTCGGCCGTCGTAAAGGTCCAAATTTAGCCACAAGTCGCACCAAGTTCTCGATGACCCAAAGTTACAGTGTTTTGACATTATTTTAAGAATTCTTGGGCTGTTTTCCACACTTGGCTTGTATTTACTTGAAACACTTCAAATATAATAATTCTCATCAGATAGCCTTCATCGAATAGCTAAATATAGGTATTTAGGGGTGAAATATCATCATATTTCAGTACTCATCATACCCCCAAACCTACACTTTGCTAGTCCTCGAGCAAAGCAAACTAAAGAAAGTAAATGTCACTTTCGTAGGGAACACGATTGCACTTAGCATGTGCAACAAGCCTTTAAACCCCTAGGTGATCCCTAGTGGAGGAGTTGTGTCTCCTGAGGGTTTACAGTGAAGTTACCCACAAACTTCAATACATTTTTGAAACCATCGATAAAATTGAGTTTTCAAAATATGATTTTGATAGCATATATATCATTCAAAACTCAAAATCATTAATCAATTCAACATGCGAATTCTCAATTTTAAATAATAATGTTATACTAATCATACTAGTATCCATTCAAATTAGTCTAATGCTCAAATAATTAGATAACTCATCCATTCATGCTTAAACGTGAAGTGTGTGCATACCCAAACCAAAATTCATTCATCTCAGAACTAGTTCAAACGGGAAACCGTCGGATCTGTTGTTTTGACTCAATCCTCACTTTAGGTATACTCTTGAAATAAAATCACTCTGATGATGGGTAAGTTTTTGCACACATGTGAGAGATCAATACAAAAGAAATAAAAAGGTCTCACATGATAAATGAAACACAATGCAATAAATGAACAAAAATAAATCTCATAAGATACTTGTATATCCTAAGCATGTCATATCAAGTGTCATAAGTATCATATATTCACTCTCCACAAGACAGTTACCAATGCAAGATCAGATCATGAAGGTCTTTTTGATTTCTAAATTTCTGAGAAATTGGAAGTTGGGCTTAGGAAAGGGTAAGAAAGAAAGGGAAGTTGGGATTCAAAATGTCTGAGAAATCGGAAAGGAAACACCTTTTTGATTTTTCTATTTCTCTTCTTTTTGTTTTCTCTCACTATTTTTCTCAATATTCTTCTATTTTTCTCAACTTTATTTTTCTTTTGAATTTCCTTTTCTTGAAGCACCTCATATTTTTCATTATTTTTCACAATTTTCTTTTTCTTTTTCTCCTCCCTTTTTCTTTTATATTTTTGTCATACACTCTCAGTAAACACCACAACTCAGTAACTCTCCACTTACTCTCTTTTCGTTCGCTCTCATCCCTCGTTCCTAATTTCTTAGAAATAAGAAGGGTAAAGCTTGAATTTTCAGAAATGGTGAAGGGTTAAAGGTTAACGTGGCTTATCAAAAAATGTATAAAGGTAAATTTTTCAATAGGCTCAAAGGGGTACTAGAAGAATAAATTTATATAAGGTGAGATATTTTAAGCACAAACGAGCCAAAGATGGCCTTCAATCATATCCTTAAAAGATGGTAACCTTGCCTATTTGTCTTGAGTAGATATACAGTACATTCTAACATAATGATATGAATTTGATTTCATGCAAAGTCACAAGCCAAAGTAAAGTGTATGAGATCATACAAAATAATTTGTATTCAAAGAAAACTCCGAATTTATGTATTCACTCATCAATGACGGGAAATTAGCTCTAAAGCTCACCGGGTTTAATCTCCACTAAGAACCTAAGATTCAACATTCAAAACAGTTCATCGATTTCTAAGTCTTAGCTTGGTATAAGTGTAAAAATTCTAAGCATGAATATCAAAATTATTCACAAAATATCACATTAAGCTTCATCATCTTAAATACAAGTAATCAGAATATGATATCAGTATTCTAAAAATTTAATTCACATGCATCATCAACTAAAGTTTGAAAACAATCGTAAAATAATGTGCATGATGACTTCAAATTTTTTTTTTTTTTTTTAATAGAAAAATAAGTGACGCAAAATAGATAATCATACCCCAAATCCTAAAGATGACAATGTCCGCATTGACTGAAAGAAGTAGCGCACCCCCAAACTTGTTTGAAAAAGTACCTCAACACAAAGATCAGGTGCAGAGAATATGTGCATCAAATTAGAACATGACCAAAAATTTATTGAAAGGAATATGGTTACACTATTTTAGGGAATTAAAAAAAAAAAAAACCTAAACTAAAAAAATAAAATGCTAGAAATAAACATGAGAAAAAAAATAAAAATAAAATAAAACCTAAATCCTAAACGAAACCAAACGGAAACTACACAATTGGGTTGCCTCCCAATGAGCGCTAAAGTCGATAGCTCGATCTTGTGAATTGCTCAATCAGGGTGAGCAATTGGATCACTCAAAGGAAGAGTGTCAGAGAATGCAATTGCATTCTTAAAGAACAGTTTCAATCGTTGACCGTTAACTCGAAAAATATTCCCATGTTTCGGGTTGATAATATCAACTGCCCCATTGGGGAGTATGCGAGAGATTTTGAAAGGGCCACTCCAACGGGTTTTTAGTTTCCCCGGAAATAGATGAAGTCAGGAATTGTAAAGTAGAACCTGTTGACCAACAACGAAAAATTTTCGTAGAATAGAGTGATCATGAACCCGTTTTATACGGTCCTTGTACGATTTAGCACAGTCATAGGCATCAGCACGGATTTCTTCTAATTCATTTATTTGGAAACCCCTTTGGGCACCAGATTGCAAGAGATCAAAATTTAATGACTTAATGGCCCAAAATGCTCGATGTTCCAGCTCAATCGGGAGGTGACATCCTTTACCAAAGACCAACCGATACGGCGACATGCCAATCGAAGTTTTAAACACCGTTCGATACGCCCATAGAGCGTCATTCAACTTTAGCGACCAGTCTTTACGATTCGGATGGATTGTCTTTTCTAAAATCCGCTTAAGTTCCCGATTAGAGACTTTAACTTGGCCACTTGTCTGAGGATGGAATGGCGTAGCGACTTTGTGCGTGACACCATATTTCTTCATTAATTGGGTGAACACTTTATTACAAAAGTGCTTTCCACCATCGCTGATTATCGCCTTTGGAATGCTAAAACGAGAAAACACTTGATCCTTAAGAATTTTGATCACTACTCTGTGATCATTTGATTTACACGCCACAGCCTCTACCCATTTCGAGACATAATCAACACCGACAAGAATGAACGTATTTCTAAACGAATTCGAGAAATGACCCATAAAATCGATCCCCCAAACGTCAAATAATTCAACTTCTAAAATTGGATTGAGCGGCATTATGTTGCGCTTTGAGATTCGGCCCAGCATTTGATAGTTGTGACAAGATTTACAGTGCTGATGACAATCCTTAAAGATCGTCGACCAGTGAAAACCACTTTGGAAGATCTTTGCTGCAGTCTTTTTGAAACTAAAGTGACCTCCACAAGCTAACTCATGACAGAACGAGATGATTCGTGGTTGCTCAGATTCAGAAATACATCTTCGTATGATTTGATCAGGACAGTATTTGAATAAGTACGAATCTTCGAAAAAATAGTGTTTCACCCGAGCTAAGAAAATGGATTTCTCATTCTTCGACCAATGGTGAGGTAATTTCTCGGTGACTAGATAATTTACAAGATCCGCATACCAAGGTGGGCAATCAATCCTGAACAGTTGTTCATCTGGGAAGTGCTCCAGGATTTGAACAGGATCATCAGATTTCTCAATAATAATTCGTGACAAGTGATCCGCCACCACAGTTTCTGTACCTTTCTTATCTTTGATCTCCAGATCGAACTCTTGCAACAACAAGATCCATCTGATTAAACGTGCTTTAGCATCTTTCTTAGCGAACAGATAACGCAGAGCAGCGTGATCTGTGAATACCACGACTTTAGATCCAAATAAATAGGATCAAAATTTATCCAACGCGAAAACTACTGCCAAAAGTTCCTTTTCAGTGGTCGAGTAGTTCAACTGGGCATTGTTGAGAGTACGACTCGCATAGTAGATTACATGCAGTAATTTTTCTATTCATTGTCCCAAAACAGCTCCAATTGCATAATCAGAGGCGTCGCACATTATTTCGAACGGGAAGTCCCAGCTTGGAGATTGAATTATTGAAACTTTTATCAATTCGGCCTTAATGGTTTCAAAGGCTCGTAAACATTCATCATCAAAAATGAACGGGGCATCCTTGGAAAGTAAACTGCATAGCGGTCGCGCTATCTTGCTGAAATCTTTAATAAAACGCCGATAAAAATCTGCGTGTTCGAGAAAAGATCTAATTTCCTTCACTATCCTAGGTGGTGGTAGATTGGCAATTAAATCAACTTTGGCCTTGTCGACCTTGATACCCTGGGACGATATGATATGTCCCAAAACAATGTCATCTTTAACCATGAAGTGACATTTTTCCCAGTTAAGAACAAGGTTCTTCTCTTGGCATCGTTCAAGCACTAGTGACAAATGATTCAAACAGTCAGCAAAACTATTTCCATGGATCGAGAAGTCGTCCATGAAGACCTCGAGGAATCGCTCGACCATATCCGAAAAAATACTCAGCATACATCTTTGGAATGTAGCTGGTGCATTACAAAGCCCAAACGGCATTCGTCGGTAGGAGAAAGTACCAAAAGGACATGTGAAAGTGGTCTTTTCCTGATCCTCAGGTGCAATGACTATTTAGTTATACCCGAAATAGCCATCGAGGAAGCAATAGTACTCATGCCCGACCAATCTTTCTAATATCTGATCGATAAACGGAAGAGAAAAGTGATCTTTCCTCGTCATCAAATTTAACTTTCGATAATCAATGCACACTCTCCACCCTGTTTGAATTTTTGTAGGGACTAGTATGTTTTCCTCATTCTTCACCACTGTGACTCCCGATTTCTTAGGGACCACTTGTGTGGGGCTGACCCATTTACTGTCAGAGATGGGGTATATAATTCTAGCATCTAGAAGTTTGATTACCTCATTTCGGACCACGTCTTGCATTATAGGGTTTAGTCTCCTCTGTGGTTCCCTAGAAGGCTTAGCATTGTCTTTCAAATAGATTCGATGCATACAAACCGTGGGGCTAATGCCTTTGATATCTTTTATCGACCAACCAAGGGCACTTTTGTGCTCTTTGAGTACATTCATGAATTGGCCTTCTTGATGCGCATCCAATGTTGATGATATTATAACGGGTTGAGTTTCATTCTCCCCTAGGTAGACATACTTGAGATTTTCCGGAAGAGGTTTAAGTTCTAAGGACCCTTTCTCCTCCTCTTTCGACTTTTCCTTGATTAATTCAATTTGAGTTCCACGCTCTATTTCCTTTTCTTCTCCCAGACGTGGTGTGGAGTCCAACATGTGATTCACTTCTTAGATCAGTTGATCCACATCAAAATTCTCTCCGAAATGCGCAAGACAAGCTGCTAAAGGATCTTCAGTCTCAGATGTATGAAATATTTCTTCTATGATTTCATCGAGTATGCATGCTTTTGCATGTTCTTCATCCTCCATGGGCTGCTTGGCAATATTAAAAATGTTGAGTTCTACTGTCATATTCCCGAATGATAGATTCATGATCCCGTTTCGACAATTAATCAGCGCATTGGAGGTTGTTAGGAATGGTCTGCCTAGAATCACTGGAATGTTATTCTTCAAATTTGATGCTGGTTCAGTGTCCAAAACAACAAAATCCACAGGAAAGTAGAAAGAATCCACCTTGATGAGGACATCTTCCACAATTCCTCGAGGGATCTTTACGGACCGATCAGCTAACTGAAGGGTCATCGTAGTGGCAGTAAGTTCTCCCAATTCGAGCTCCTTGTACACAGAATAAGGCAACAAGTTGACACTTGCTCGTAAATCCAAAAGGGCTTGATCAATACGGTTATCGCCGATGATGATTGAGATTATAGGACAACCTGGGTCCTTGTATTTGATCGAGAGCTTTGCTTGTAACACTGAACTAACTTGCTCGACTAAGAAAGCCTTTTTCAGAATATTTACCTTTCTTTTAATTGTGACCAATTCCTTCAAAAATTTAGCATAAGCCGGCACTTGGCGGATGACATATGGGAAAGAAATATTAATTTTTAATTGCTTAAAAATCTCATTTATTCCTTTCCTCATCGCGATTTTTTAGTGGTGCCATCAATCTTTGCAGGTACGGTGCTTTAGGAACAAAATTTCTCTTCTGTTCACTCTTTTCTTCTGATGTTTCTTTTGCTTGTACTTTATCATCAATTTCTTCTTTCTCCTTAGATTTCTTCTCTCCATCAGACTTTTCCTCCTCCTCTGACAATACTACTTTGTTATCGACCTGCTTTCCAGATCTTAATGTTGTGATCGCTCGAATTTGTTATTGATCATCCTCTTGTGTTGAAGTTGATGTTTGTTCAACAAACATTTGGCCCCTTGGGTTAGGAACTGGTTGGCTCGGAAACGATCCTTTTTCTCTTTCACAGAGAAAAGTGGCCAATTGCCCAATTTGGGTCTCTATTTTAGAGATTAAGGATGTGTGAGAATGAATGAGTTTCATCAGGTCCTCAGTAGAAGGAGTTTGTGTATGAGGACGTTGGGCAGTATTTTCCTGTGGAATGTTAAATCCAGGTGGTGGAAATATTGGCACAAAATTTTGTTGTGGTTGGTTTTGATAACCTCCCATTGGTTGTGCAAACTGAAAATTCTGGTTCATTTGCCTTGTGCCTAACGATTCGATTGTATTGAAATTGATTCAAGTTATTGAACCTCATCGCTGAAATTGCCCTTGACCGTAGTTCTGCTGCGGTCCTTGGTTGAAATTTTGTTGGGGATAAAAGTTCGTCCCCTGCTTCCTGGGCTGTATTCGTTGATTCTCTTGTTTCCATGAGAAATTTGGGTGGTTTCTCCAGCTATTTGGGTTATTCTCATTGAAAACGTTTCCTTGATTCCGCCCATAATTATTCACAACATTTAGCTGTTCAGATGTGTCTTTATGATAGTTCTGCATTGAAGGACAATCATCTGCCATATGTATTGGACTTGCACAAATTGAACATGGCTCAGGTTGTGTATTTACTATATGCACATTCTTCTTTAATTTCAATTCCTCCACTTGTTGAGTGAGGAAATCAATTTTAGCCATCAAATCCGGGGAATCCTTTACTACGTATAGTCCTCCTTTCTTGGTTGAACTCTCGGCTTGATCACGGGCTTTGACTGGTTGTTCCTGAGTCTTTGTGAAATCCCAGTGCTGAGAATCCTCATCAAGCTTTTCTAGGAAAGCATAAGATTTAGTTTCCTTAAGACTCAGGAATCCTCCGCCATTCATTGACTCCACCAGATGTCTATTTGGTTGACTCAGTCCATTGTAGAAACACTAAACCAGTCTCCACTTTGAGTATCCATGGTGTGGACATTTGAGTAAGAGATCCATGAATCTATCCCAAGCTTCATATAATCTCTCATCTTCCTCTTGCGTGAAGTCCGTGATTTCACGTCTAAGGACATTAGTCTTCGCCATAGGGAAGAACTTTGACAGAAACTTTTTGACCATCTGATCCCAGGTAGTTATGGATTCCGATGGTAGAGAGTTTAACCAGGCTTTTGCTTTATCCTTTATAGAGAAAGGAAACAAGCGTAGCCTAACAGATTCTTCGCTGAAGTTTTGGTAAACAGATGAGCAGACTTCGACAAAGTCTTTGACGTGCTGGTATGGATCTTCTCTCTCCATGCCATGAAAGATTGGAAGGATTTGAATGACATTTGTACGAATTTCAAATCGGCCACCAGGTGTGGTGTGGTATACAATGCATGATGGGGTATTTGTAGTGATCAGAGAGAACAGTTCTCTCAATGTTGGTTCTTCCTCTTGTTCAAGTTGCCAATTCATATTGTCAGTCATACTGACTTTAGTGGATGATTTCCTTAAAAATTTCTGCCTTGATCTAGCGTCCTTACTATTTGACCGGCAAGCACGTTCGATCTCTGAATTTAAAGGCTCTAAAGTTCTTTCTTTAGAAGACCTAGTGTGCATGCAAATGACGCACAGAGCGGAGGTTTCGGGCAGGAAAATCTCAAGAAAATTAATATTTTTTTTAATTATAATTAAAATTTGAATTTAAATTAAATTTGAATTTAATTTTTTTTTTTTTTTAAAATCCGAATTTCAAAAATTAAAATTAAAAATTCAAATTTTAAACCTAATGGCAATCCTACAAAATTTTATCTAAAAGAGAAAAATAAGGGAAAGAATAAAAGATTCCTAAATTTTCTAAGGAAGGTATCCTAAAAATCTATACTTCCTTAAAAGACTCATACAAAATCTAAAATAAGAAGCCTAAAAATTTCAACTTCTTAAAAGACTCCTACAAAATCTAAAATAAAAAGCCTAAAAATCTCAACTTCCTAAAAGACTCCTAAAAAAAAATACTTACCTAAGAGAGAAAAATAAGGGAAAGAAGATTTTGCAAAGCAAAAATCCAAAAATTAATTTTTTTTTAATTAAAATTAAAAATCAAATTTAAAATAAAGAAATTTTTTATTTTTTTTTAATTCGAATTTCAAAAATAAAAATTAAATTCAAAAATTAAAATATAAAATTTAAATTTCAAAACCTAAAGACAATCCTACAAAATCCTATAAAATCTTACCTAAAAGAGAAAAAGAAGGAAGAGAAAAGAAAGATTCCTACAAAGCCTAAAGCAAGTAGTCCCACAAAAATTAATAACTAGATTTTAGAAAATCCTACACAATATCTAAAAGAGGAAAATAAGGAAAATAAACTCCTAAATTTTTTTTTTTTAAAGCAGAAATACTATTTTAATCTCCGAAATTTCCTAAAATTTACTGTCTACCAAAAATTCAGATTTTCTTAATTTAATCCCCGACAACGACGTCAAAAACTTGATGTGAATTTTAATTGTGATGTTTTACTCGCAAGTGCACAAATCGGATTGTATATAGTAGGTGCGGAGTACGAGATCGTTCCCACGAGGACTAATTTTGAAAGATCTAAAAAAACAAGCAATTTCAGAAATCTACTAAGATCTAACAGTATTCTACTAGTCTTATGATTTAGGTGATTTGATGAGATGATAATTACTGACTACAAACTAAAACTTAACTGATAATTCAAAAATAAAGGTTAAGATGAAGATACTAAATCCTCCCATCTTTGGTCCGTTCTTTCCATAATACAAATATACGGATTAAACTATGAGATATATCATTGAGAAGAAATATCTTTTATGAAAGATAAATGGTCAAAAACCCCGATAGGTTCCACGTTGCATCCCTGCAATCAGGACTTAGATGATTTTCATATATAGATCTGAGATTAAGGGCATGGCTCGGCACACTTGATCTCAAGTTCAAATAAAAATCATCCCCAAAGTGGGTAAAAATTTCAACAATAATACCACCATAGATCTGAAATCAAGGGCATGGCTCGACACACTCGATTTCAGATTAGGGAGTAATTAAGATAAAATTACCATTACAGATTCAAGATCCAGGGCATAGCTCGGCACACTCGATCCCCGATCATAATCGTAATTAGATCCACACGATGAAAGCAAAAATACCATATAACAATGATTGGGTAAAATTACCATCACAGATCTGAGATCCCGAGCATGGCTCGACACACGCGATCCTGATTAGTGGCGGAGATTTCATTCGTTCTTAATAGCACAACAACCATAAAATAAGATCTCATATTTTAATCCTAAATTTATATTATTAAAAGTACATCCCTCGGATGAGAATTATTAGATCCCCATCCTTATGAATTTAGCCACATATATTGCAATTAAATGACATAAATAAATAAGGAAAAGAAAATAACATTAATTTAATGAATTAAAAATACCTCAACTTCAAAAGAAATTACTTTGATCCAAAAGTACGATGGTCTTCAGAAACAAAATTAATGCAGGAATAAACTTGAACAAAAATAATAAACTGAAGGAATGAGTACTGAAAAATTAAAAGAACAAAGCTCTAAAAAAGGAATAAATAAAAACTCCCTATTTCTATGTCTAACTATGAAAAAAAAAAGCAAAAAACTAAAACTCTAATCTCCTATCTCTCTAATTTCTCCTTTTTTCTCGAAGTGTTTGAGTCGCTTTAAATAGATTCCCGATCGCAGAAGTCTCCCAACTGGATAATTTAGGGTCGATTAATCGACCCAATAGGGTCAAAATCAGATTTAAAGCAGTCAATTCCGTGTCAGACTCTCCTTCTCCTCGATTAATCGACCCCCAGAAATCAGTGAATTTCAGCACACTCTTTGTGTCAGACACTGCTTCGGTATTTCAGCCATAACGTTATGTCCCAAACTCGGATTGAGGTGATTCTTGCGCCGTTGGAAATCTAACGAAAAGATCTACAACTTTTGTGTTTTGACAATTTTATAATTCGGCCCTCTTAAAGGTCCAAATTTAGCCTCAAGTCACACTAAGTTCTCGATGACCCAAAGTTATAGTGTTTTGACATTTTCAAAATTCTTGGGCTGTTTTCCACACTTGGCTTGTATTTACCTGAAACACTTCAAATCTAATAATTCTCATCAGATAGCTTTCATCGGACAGCTAAATATAGATATTTAGGGGTAAAATACTATCATATTTCAGTACTCATCAAATACCTCGGATAGGGTTCATCAGATCCCCATCCTTAATAGAACTAGCCACACGTGATGAAATTAGACAACATGATTAAAAAGTAAATTAATATAAACATTAAAATACCATGCAGAGCTTTAACAAAATCCATAAAAATAGTTTAAATCCCAATCTTGTACAATCTTTCTTCGAAAGTGTAGAAATGAAAACTAATCTAAATCTTTAAGCTAAAGGAAAAATGAATAACAAAGAAAATGAAATCATCGGGTCAGAATGCCCTAGAAAACTTAAAGCAAAAGAAAAAATGCAACGAGAGAAGATCCCCCCGAATCCTCATATTTTTCTTTAAATATCTTTCTGGTTCGAAATTCAAAATTTGAAATTAGTCGATTGATCGACTTAAGTGGTCGATCAATCGACCAAATTAAAATTTGAATTTAAATTTAAATCCTATTTTTTATGTCAATGCATCAACCTAAGTGGGTCGATTGATCGACATAACCAAATAATCTGGATCCAGTATATTCTTTGCTTCACTGCTCCAGTGCTTGCTGACTTTGCATTCTTTTATGCTCCTTAATACATCTAGTGACCAATTTTACTCATAAAATTTCACAAATCCCATCAGATAGATTTCATCGGATGGCCAAATGTCGGTTTTTAGGGGTAAAATGTCATCATATTTCACTACTCATCACACTCTCAAACCTACACTTTGCTAGTCCTCGAGCAAAGGAGAAAATAAGCAAACTGATAAATAAATTATCATCCTAAAGTAATCAATAAATGCCACTTTCGTAGGGAGCATGATTGCATTTAGCGTATGCAACAAACCATAAACCACTAGGTGATCCTTGGTGGAGGAGTTTTGTCTCCTGAGGGTTTTCAATGAAGTTACCCACAAACTTCAAAACATTTTTTATAATTGATTCTTGTAGAATTTGTTAATTATATTCATCATGTAATTTCTCATTATTGAATACGCATGCTATGTCATTTTCATTGATAATTAGTTAAGTCAGCCCAATGCTTCGATTTACAGCTAAATTTATCACCAATTCTTAAATGTATCAAGTGTGATAATCAGACTAAATTCTATTTATATTAAGATTTATCTTATTTGTGAACGGTATAGATTTATGTTTTGATTCAAATCTCACAATAAGTGTACTCTCAAAATAGAAATTCTCTGATGATGGGTATGTTTTCACATATATGTGAGAGATCAATACAAAGTAAATAAAAAATCTCACATGACAAGAGAAACATGATGTAATGAATAAAAAGGAATCTCATAGAAAGATACTTGTATTTTTATACATGTCAGATCAAGCACCATAGGTGTTGAGCATTTACTCTCTACAAGACAATTACCAATGCAAAATCGGATCATGAAGGTCTTTTACAAGGTTGTAATGGGGCTCAGGTAAGGGTAAGAAAAAAAGAGAAATTAGGATTCAAAATCCCTGAGAAATTGGAAAAGGAACTAACTTCTGATTTTTCTATTTCTCTTATTTTTCTTTTCTAATCTCACTATATTTCTCAACTTTTTTTTCTTTTCTCACTCCTTTTTCCTCTTTTGAATTTCATTTTCTTTAAGCACCTCATATTTTTCATTTTTTTTTTTTATAATTTTCTTTTTCTTCTTTATTTTTTATTTTTTTGTCATACATTCTCAGTAAACATTACAACTCGATATTTCTCCACTTACTCTCTTTTCTTTCATTCTCATCCTCATTCCCAATTTCTCAGAGATAAGCTGTGTAGGACTGAATTTTCTAGTAAATGGGTAAATATTGACGTGGCTTATCAAAGAACGTATAAAGGTAAATTTTTCAATAGTCTTAAAAGGGTACTAGAAGGACAAATTTATATGAGGTGAGACATTTTAAGCACAAACGAGCCGAAGGTGACCTTCAATCATATCCTGAAAAGATGGTGACCTTGCCTATTTATTTTGAGCAGACATACAATACATTTTAGCACATTAATATGCATCATAATGTCATGCAAAATTACAAGTCAAAATAAAATGTATGAGATCATGCAAAGACAAGTCGTATTCAAAGATAACTCCAAATTTATTTAAGCACTCATCAAAGACATGAAATTGGCTCTAAAGCTTACCGGGTATAATATCCACTAAGATCCTTCAGTTCACAATTTTAGATAAATTTTCTTGATTTTCAGATTTTCAGATTTTCGAACTGAATTAAACACCATAACTTCTAGAGGTGGGTTTAAATTTTCATGTTAATCCTCACATTGAATTTTTCTCTCCTAATAGCAGTGATCAAGTATGTCACTTAATAATCTAAACGTGAAATTGCATAATTTATCAACGCACAATTCTACAGATCAATTAGAAGAATCTTTGAAAAATCCGAAATCTACTTCAAAGTGCTCAATCGATCAATCGAGGTATAAAGCTTGATTGATCGACTAAATCTAGTTTTATTTATTTATTTTATTATTATTTTTTATTTTTATTTTTTTAACAAAAATAATAAAAATAACGCATTTACCACCCCCAAATCTAACATGTGCAATGTCCCCATTAGACCAAAATTGAGGTGTACCCAAACCTGCATCAAAATTTGCACAGACCCAGAGGCAAAGAGGAGGTGAAAAGCATCATTGAAAACAAATTAAAATTTATTAATGAAAATGTGCTATTTACAGTTATTGGAAAATTATGAAGACCTAAATCTATCTGAAAACAAAAATTATTCACAACTAACAAAAATCATAAAATAAAACCTAAAACATCTTAAAGATCCTAAAAACATTCTAAAGATTTTTCAACTTCTTCTTTAAACATCAGCATCATTTGCTGACCCTGGCTTCGATTTAGGAACAGCAAAATTCCACATAGCTTCGGTGATACGACCAGAACTCGAGGAATCTGGAGTGACATCAGGGGGAGGCAGGGTTGATGGGTTGATCATGCTACTGGTGGCTAGGTCCTAAAGTGGACGTGCCGGATATAACTTTGCCCAAGTTTCAGCAGGGATGAAATCAATAATCGTTCTCGGGATTGATCTTGGAATGAATGCCGCTAATGGATTACGGCCTGAAATTGGTGGTGGTGGTGTTGGTAATGATGAAGAACGGATGTGTGATGATGATTTCGCTATTGGGAAGGGTGGGTCCAGATCAATCATCTCGATATCATCCGATATAATTGGCGTGGGCTTGGCTGATCGATTGGTCTTCTTTCTCGCTGGTTCTTCCCATATTGGAAGAGACACGAGATCAAGATCCACCACATCAATATTAGTGAGATCCATTGGAACCGGTGTTCCTTTGTGCCTTATCTTTTTTCTTACAGTTTCCTCCATCTTTTTCATGGTTGCACAAGTGCGATAAGTTTTGCCTGCCATTGATGATTGATAGAGTGGAAAAGATTGATTTATGATGACAAGATTTGAAGAATCCTCAGAGTGTTTGAAATAAATAGAGGAGTTGTAAAATATCTAAAAGAGTCCTACCAAAGAGAAAGAAGAGTCCTAAAAATATTAAAACTGCTAAATTTAAAAAAAAAAATTGAACTAATTTTTCTCTTTTTTTCTAATATTTTTTTTATTTTTTATTTTCTGAAAACTGGACAGTTGATTGATCGAAAAAGGTTGGTCGATCAATCGACTATATAAGGCAACTTGGTTGACTTTATATACCCTCGATTAATCGACAGTGTGGGTCGATTAATCGAGTGTATATCCGAACAGACTCTTTTTTTTTTTTTTTAACAGACTGTCGATTAGTCGAGATATTGGTTCGATTAATCAACTGTTAGAAATTTTTACAGAATTGCCCAAAAATGGAAAATTTTCATTACAAATATATATATATATATATATATATATATATATATTATTGCAGACTTGGGTTGCCTCCCAAGAAGCGCTAAATTTAATGTCGCTAGCCCAACATTCCAGACTTTTCAATTTCATCCCGATTGATCGGGATTATTTACCACAACTTCATCAAAATTTTTAATGATATTTTCTAAAAACAGTTTCACCTGTTACCCATTGACTCGAAATTTACAGCTATTTCGAGGGTTACAGATTTCAATTGCTCCATTTGCAAATATTCGATTTACCTGAAATGGACCGTTCCATTGGGTTTTAAGCTTTCTCAGAAACAAATAAAGCCTTGCGTTATACAACAACACCTTCTGGCCTACAGTAAATGATTTTCTTAAGATGGACTGATCATGGGCATGCTTTATGCGGTCATTGTAAGATTTTGCACAGTCGCATGCATCGGCCTTTACTTCTTCCAATTCAACAATCTCTAAGCTCCGCTTCTCACCAACCTTTTATAAACCGAAGTTCAGTGACTTGATAGCCCAATAAGCTTGGTGTTCTAATTCAACAAGTAGGTGACAATCTTTACCAAAGACAATCCTATATGGGGTCATTCCAATGGGAGCCTTGAATGCTGTCCGATAAGCCTCACACACAAAATGGCTTAATCATTTTTTCTAAAATGCATTTTGTTTTTCGATTCGAAACTTCAACTTATCCACTTGTTTGAGGATGATATAGTGTAGCCACTTTGTGTGTGATATCATACTTTTTCAATAGTTTAGCGAAAACTCTGTTACAGAAATGCTTTCCACCATCACTATAGCGCGTGGAATACCAAATCTCGGGAATACCTCATTCTTAAGAAATTTAACAATCACCTTGTGGTCGTTCGTCTTGCAGGTCATTGCCTCAACCCATTTCAAAACATAATCTACTGCAACGAGGATGTATAGATTTCCAAAGGAATTCGGGAATGGACCCATGAAATCTATTCCCCATACATCAAACACCTCAACTTCAAGAATTTGATTTAAGGGCATCATATTTCTCTTGGCAATCCGACCTAACATTTGACAGTTGTGACATGACATGCAGTGTTGATGACAATCTTTGAAAGTCGTCGGCCAATAGAATCCACATTGGAGGATCTTTGTAGTAGTCTTTCGTGAGCTGAAGTGTCTTCCACAAGACAACTCATGATAGAATGAAATAATTTTTGACTGCTCAGATTCTGGGATGCACCTTCTGATGATTTGATCAGCACAATATTTGAACAAGTATGGATCCTCGAAAAAATAGTGTTTCGCTCGTGATAAAAAAATAACTTTCTCATTCTTATTTCAGTGCCGTGGTATTTGATCCATCACCAAATAATTAACCAGATCCGCATACCATGGTGAATTCAATGGCGAACAATTGTTTATCGAGAAAATTTTCCAAAATTGGGATCAGATCGTCAAATTTTTCGATAATAATTTGAGATAAATGGTCAGTCACCACATTTTTAGATTCTTTTTTATCTTTAATTTCCAGATCGAACTCTTACAAAAGTAAAATTCACCTGATCAGACGAGCTTTTTCATCTTTCTTCGCAAAGAGATAGCGAAAAGCCACATGATCAGTAAACACCACAACCTTTGATCCCAACAAATAGGATTGAAAATTATCTAGCGCGAAGACTACTACTAGGAGTTCATTTTCAGTGGTGGAACAATTCAACTGTGCATCATTTAGTGTGCAACTTGCATAGTAAATTACGTGTAGAATTTTCTCCACCCTTTGTCCCAATATTACTCCTGCATAATCAGACGCGCCACACATTATCTCAAACAGTAAATTCCAATCCAGAGATTGGATTATTGGAGCTTGAACAAGTTCAGCTTTGATTACCTCAAAATCTTTCAGACATTTTTCATCAAAGAGGAATGGGACGTCCTTGCCGAATAGGTTGCATAGAGGCTTTGCAATCTTACTGAAGTCCTTGATAAATCGTCGGTAAAAACCAACATGCCCAAGGAAAGACCTAATCTCCCTGACTGTTCTGGGTGGTAGAAGGTTTGAAATCATATCTACTTTTGCCTTATCTACCTCAATGTCTTTGGATGAAATGATGTGTCCAAGTACTATGCCACTTTGTACCATGAAGTGACATTTTTCCCAATTCAAAATGAGATTCTTTTCCTAACATCTTGCAAGAACTAGAGATAGGTTTTGCAGGCAATTATTAAAATTATCCCCATAAATTGAAAAGTCATCCATGAAGACTTTCAGAAATCTCTCCACCATGTCTAAAAATATACTCACCATACATCTTTGAAAGGGGCTGGAGCGTTGCAAAGCCCAAATGACATTCACCAATAGGAGAATGTTTCAAATAGACATGTGAACGTTATTTTCTCCTAATCTTCTGGTGCTATGACTATCTGATTGTATCCAGAATAGCCATTAAGAAAATAGTAGTATTGATGTCCTGCCAGTCTCAAGCATTTGATTGATAAATGGGAAAGGGAAGTGATCCTTCCTTGTCATTGAATTCAACTTTCTATAGTCAATGCACACTCTCCAACCAGTCTGAACTTTGTCGGTATCAGTTCATTCTCTTCATTCTTCACCACAGTCACTCCAGACTTTTTGGGAACCACTTGTGTCGGGCTAACCCATTTGCTATCAGAAATAGGGTATATAATCCCGACATCTAATAATTTAATGACCTCCTTTCTCACAATGTCCTACATTATTGGATTCAATCTACGTTATGGTTCTCTGGAGTGTTTAACACTCTCTTTCAAATGAATTTGGTGCATGCATACCGTTGGGCTAACACCCTTAATGTCCTTAATAGACCATTCGATTGCACTTTTGTGGTCTTAGAGTACTTCAATGAGTTGTTCCTCTTGATCCTCATTCAATTTTATTGAAATAATCACCAGATTAGTTTCATCTCTTCCCAAGTATGCATATTTCAAATCGGCAGGGAGAGATTTCAGTTTCAGCTTTGATTTCTTCTCTTCTCTTGATGCTCCTTGACTTTCTTCCTCCTTAGCCTTATCTTTCAGTTGCTATTCATTGTCTCCCAAGAGTGGTGTCGAATCTAGCATCTCATTAACTTCATGGATCACCTTATCCATATCGAAGTCTTTACCGAAATAGGCTAGACAGGCCTCTAAAGGGTCCTCATATTTCGAAACAAAAAATGCATTCTCCACAATACTATCAATCATACATACTTGCGCATGTTTCTCATCTTCAACAGGTTGCCTTACAATGTGAAAGATATTCAGCTCCACGGTCATGTTTTCGAATGACAAATTCATTATCCCATTTTGATAATTAATTAATGCATTCGATGTTGCTAGGAAAGGTCTTCCTAAGATTATCGGAACATTATTTTTCAATTTAGGAATGGGTTTGGTGTCCAAGACAATGAAGTCAACTAAAAAGTAGAAAGTGTCCACCTTAATAAGGGCATCCTCGACTATTCCCCTGAAAATCTTGACTGATCTATCGACAAGCTGAAGGGTCATTGTTGTGGGCTCCAGTTTGCCCAGTTCGAGTTCGTTGTAAACAGAGTACGACAACAGATTAACACTTGCTCCAAAGTCTAAAAGTATTTGATCAATGTGATTCTCTCCTATAATTATTGAAATTATAGGACAATCAAGGTCTTTGTATTTAATCGAAAGTCTCGCTTGCAATACTGAACTTACCTGCTGATGAGTAGTGAAATATGATGATATTTCACCCCTAAATACCTATATTTAGCCATCCGATGAAGGCTATCTGATGAGAATTATCAGATTTCAAGTGTTTTAGGTAAATACTAGCCAAGTGCAGAAAACTGCCCAAGAATTCTGAAAATAATGTCAAAACACTGCAAGTTTGGGTCATCGAGAACTTGGTGCCACTTATATCTCAATTTGGACCTTCAAGACGACCGAATTATGAAATTGTCAAAACACAAAAGTTGTAGATCTTTCTATCAGCTTTCTAACGCCATAAGAATCATATCAATCCGAGTTCGGAGTAGAAGGATATAGCCAAAATATCAAAGTAGTGTCTGATGTAAAAGTGGGCTGGAATTCACGAAAATCTGGGAGGTTGATGCATCGACCCTTTTGGTCGATTAATCGAGGGACAAAAGCAGTCTGAGATGGAATTGACTTTTTAAAGCAGATTTTCAGGGATCTTTACAGGGTCGATGCATTGACCCTATAGGGTCGATTAATCGACCCTGACTTTTCGAACTGGGACACCTATGCGACTTGGATAGTATTTAAAGCCAACTCAAACACTTCGAGAAAAAATGAGGATTAGTTTTAGAAGAGTTTTTATTTTTCATAGTTAGACGTAAAGAAAGAGAGTTTTTGTTATTCTTTTTTAGAGCTTTGTTCCTTTAAATTTTCAGTATTCATTCATTCAGTTTATTATTTTTTTGTTCAGTTGATTCCTGCATTAATTTCGTTTCTGAAGATCATCGTACTTTTGGATCAAATAATTTTCTATTGAAGTTTGAGGTATTTTTAATTCATTGAATTGATGTTATTTTTCCTTCCTTATTTATTTATGTCATTTAATTACAACATGTGTGACTAAATTCTTAGGGATGGGGATCTAATGATTCCCATCTGAGGGATGCACTTTTAATAATATAAATTTAGGATTAAAATATGAGATCTTATTTTATGGTTGTTATGTTATCACGAACGGATGAAATTCCTGCCACTAACTGGGATTGAGTGTGCCGAGCCATGCCCTGGATCTTATATCTGTGACGGTAATTTTGCCCAATCATTGTTATATGGTCTTTTCCTTTCATCGTGTGGATCTAATTACGATTATGATTCGGGATCGAGTGTGCCGAGCCATGCCCTGGATCTTGGATCTGTAATGGTAAGTTTATCTTAATTACTCCCTATCTGAAATCAAGTGTGCCAAGCCATGCTCTTGATCTCAGATCTATGGTGGTATTCTTGTTGGAATTTTCACCCACTTTGGGGATAATTTTTATTTGAACCTGAGATCAAGTGTGCCGAGCCATGCCCTTGATCACAGTTAGATATGGAAATCATCTCTGAAGTTAAATCCTGATTGCAGGGATGCAACGTGGAGCTTATTAGGGTTTTGACCATTTATCTTCCATAAAAGATGTTTGTTTTCAATGATATATCTCATAGTTTAATCCTTAGATTTATATTAAGGAAAGAACAGACCAAAGATGGGAGGATTTAGTATCTTCATCTTTATCTTCTTCTTTATCTTTACTTTTGAATTATCAATTAAATTTTAGTTTGTAGTCAGTAATTATCATCTCACAAAACTAGATCATAATATTGGTAAGGTACTGTTAAATCTTAGTGGACTTCTTGAATTACTATCTTATCTTTTTAGATCTTCAAAAATAGCCCTCGTGGGAACGATCTCGTACTCCGCACTCAATATATACAATCTGATTCTTGCACTTGCGAGTAAAACATTATAATTAAAAATCACACCAAGTTTTTGGCGCCGTTGTCGGGGATTAAATTAAGAAAATCTGAATTTTTGGTAGACAGTAAATTTTAGAAATTTTCGAAGATTAAAATAGTATTTCTGCTTAAAAAAATAAAATAAAATAATTTGTCGATTAATCGAGTATACTACTCGATCAATCGACTCGGTCTCGATCGATCGAGATTCCTACTCGATCAATCGAGATTTCAAAAAAAAAAAAAAAAAAAAATTTTTTTATTATCTTCCTCTGTTCTTTGTCGATTAATTGAGCATACCACTCGATTAATCGACCACTGTCTCGATTGATCGAGATTCAGACTCGATCAATCGAAATTCAAATTGTATTTAATTAAAAAAAATAAAAAAATTCTTGAGGATTTCCTGCCTGAAACCTGCACTCCGTGCGTTATTTGCATGCACACTAGGTCTTCTAAAGAAAGAACTTTAGATCCTTTAAATTCTAAGATCTAACGTGCTTGTCGGTCAAATCGTAAGGACGCTAGATCAAGGTAGAAATTTTCAAGTGAATCATCCACTGAAGTCAGTATGACCGACAACATGAATGGACAACTTGAACAAGAGGAAGAACCAACATTGAGAGAACTGCTTTCTCCAATCACTAAAAATACCCCATCATACATTGTATACCCCGCCACACCTGGTGGCCAGTTTGAAATTCGTACAAATGTCATCTAAATCCTTCCAATCTTTCATGGCATGGAGAGAGAAGACCCATACCAGCACGTTAAAGACTTCGCCGAAGTCTGCTCATCTGTTTACCAAAATTTCAGCGAAGAATCTGTTAGGCTACGCTTGTTTTCTTTCTCTATAAAGGATAAAGCAAAAGCCTAGTTAAACTCTCTACCATCAGGATCCATAACCACCTGGGATAAGATGGTTAAAAAGTTTCTGTCAAAGTTCTTCCCTATGGGGAAGACGAATGTCCCCAGACGTGAAATCACAGATTTCACGCAAGAGGAAGATGAGAGATTATATGAAGCTTGGGATAGATTCATGGATCTCTTACTCAAATGTCTACACCATGGATACTCAAAGTGGAGATTGGTCCAGTGTTTCTACAATGGACTGAGTCAACCAAATAGACAACTAGTGGAGTCAATGAATGGCGGAGGATTCTTGAGCCTTAAGGAAACTGAATCTTATGCTTTCCTAGAAAATTTGGCTGAGGATTCTCAGCACTGGGATTTCACAAAGACTCGGAAAGAACCAGTCAAAGCCCGTGATCAAGCCGGGAGTTCAATCAAGAAGGGAGGACTATACGTAGTGAAGGATTCCCCAGATCTGATGGCTAAAATTGATTTCCTCACTCAACAAGTGGAGGAGTTGAAATTAAAGAAGAATGTGCATATGGTAAATACACAACCCGAGCCATGTTCAATTTGTGTAAGTCCAATGCATATTGCAGATGATTGTCCTTCAATGCAGAACTACCATGAAGACATATCTGAACAGCTAAATATTGTGAATAGCTATAGACGGAATCAAGGAAACGTTTTCAATGAGAATAACCCAAATAGCTGGAGAAATTACCCAAATTTCTCATGGAAACAAGATAATCAAAGAATATAGCCGAGGAAACATGGGACGAACTTTTACCCCCAATAAAATTTCAACCAAGGACCGCAGCAAAACTACGGTCAAGTACAATTTCAACAGCAAGGGCTCTATAACCCAAATCAATTTCAATACAATCAAAATCAGGTTGGGCAGCCACGACAATTGAACCAGAATTTTTAGTTTGCACAACCAATGGGAGGTTATCAAAACCAACCACAACAAAATTTTATGCCAACGTTTCCACCACCCGGATTTAACAATCCACTGGGAAATGCTACCCAACGTCCTCATACACAAACTCCTTCTACTGAGGACCTGATGAAACTCATTCATTCTCACACATCCTCAATCTCTAAAATAGAGACTCAAATTGGGCAATTGACAACTTTTCTCTGTGAAAGAGAAAAAGGATTGTTTCCGAGGCAACTAGTTCCTAACCCAAGGGGCCAAATGGTTGTTAAACAAACATCAAACTTCAACATAAGATGATGATCAACAACAAATTCGGGCGATCACAACATTAAGATCTGGAAAGCAGGTCGATAATAAAGTAGTGTTGCCAGAGGAGGAAAAGTCTGATGGAGAGAAGAAATCTGAAGAGAAAGAAGAAATTGATGAAAAAGTACAAGCAAAAGAAACGTCAGAAGAAAAGAGTGAACAGAAGAAAAATTTTATTCCGAAAGCACCGTACCGGCAAAGATTGATAGCACCATGGAAAAATCGCGATGTGGAAGGAATAAATGAGATTTTTAAGTAATTAAAAATTAATATTCCCTTCCTAGATGTCATCCGCCAAATACCTGCTTATGCTAAATTTTTGAAGGAATTGGTCACAATTAAAAGAAAGACCAATATTCCGAAGAAGGCTTTCTTAGCCGAGCTGGTTAGTTCAGTGTTACAAGCAAAGCTCCCAATCAAATACAAGGACCTAGGTTGTCCTCCAATCTCTATCATTATCGGCGATAACCGTATTGATCAAGCCCTTTTGAATTTAGGAGCAAGTATCAACTTGTTGCCTTATTCTGTGTACAAGGAGCTCGAATTGGGAGAGCTTAAGACCACTACGATGACCCTTCAGTTAGCTGATCGGTCCGTAAAGATCCCTCGTAAAATTGTGGAAGATGTCCTCATCAAGGTGGATTCTTTCTACTTTCATGTAGATTTTGTTATTCTAGACACTGAACCGATATCAAATTTGAAGAATAACATTCCAGTGATTCTAGGAAGACCATTCCTAGCAACCTCCAATGCGCTGATCAATTGTCCAAGCGGGATCATGAATCTGTCCTTCGAGAATATGACAGTGGAACTCAACATTTTTAATATTGCCAAGCAGCCCATGGAGGATGATGACCATGCACAAGCATGCATACTCGATGAAATCATAGAAGAAAATTTTCATGCATCTGAAATTGAAGATCCTTTAGTAGCTTGTCTTGCGCATTTTGGAGAGAATTTTGATGTGGATCAACTGATCCAAGAAGTGAATCACATGTTGGACTCCACACCACTTCTGGGAGAAGAAAAGGAAATAGATTGTGGAGCTCAAATTGAATTAATCAAGGAAAAGTCGGAAGAGGAGGAGAAAGTGTCCTTAGAACTTAAATCTCTTCCGAAAAATCTTAAGTATGCTTACCTGGGGGAGAATGAAACTCAACCCGTCATAATCTCATCAAAATTGGATGCGAATCAGGAAGGCCAACTCATGAATGTACTCAAAGAGCACAAGAGTGCCCTTGGATGGTCGATAAAAGATATCAAAGGCATTAGTCCAACGGTGTGTATGCACCAAATCCATTTGGAAGACAATGCTAAGCCTTCTAGGGAACCACAGAGGAGACTGGACCCTATAATGCAAGACGTGGTCCGAAATGAGGTAATAAAACTTTTAGATGCTGAAATCATATACCCCATCTCTGACAGTAAATGGGTCAGCCCCACACAAGTGGTCCCTAAGAAATCGGGAGTTACAGTGGTGACGAATGAAGAAAACGAACTAATCCCTACAAAAATTCAAATAGGTTGGAGAGTGTGTATTGATTATCGGAAGTTAAATTTGATAACGAGGAAAGATCACTTTCCACTTCCGTTTATCGATAAGATGTTAGAAAGATTGGCCGGACGTGATTACTATTGCTTCCTCGATAGCTATTCCGGTTATAACCAAATAGTCATTACTACGTTCACATGTCCTATTGGTACTTTTTCCTGCCGACGAATGCCGTTTGGGCTTTGTAATGCATCAGCTACATTCCAAAGATGTATGCTGAGTATTTTTTCGGATATGGTCGAACGATTCATCGAAGTCTTCATGGACGACTTCTCGATCCATGAAAATAGTTTTGCTGACTGTCTGAATCATTTGTCGCTAGTGCTTGTACGATGCCAGGAGAAGAACCTTGTTCTTAACTGGAAAAAATTTCACTTCATAGTTAAAGATGGCATTGTTTTGGGACACATCATATCGTCCCAGGGTATCGAGGTCGATAAGGCTAAAGTTGATTTAATTGCCAATCTACCACCACCGAGGACTGTGAAGGAAATTAGATCTTTTCTGGGACACGCCAGTTTTTATCGGCGTTTTATTAAAGATTTCAGCAAGATAGCGCGACCACTATGCAGCTTACTTTTAAAGGATGCCCCATTCCTCTTTGATGATAAATGTTTGCAAGCCTTTGAAACCATTAAGGCTGAATTGATAAAAGCCCCGATAATTCAATCTCCGAACTGGGACTTCCCGTTCGAAATCATGTGCGACGCCTCTGATTATGCAATCGGAGCTGTTCTGGGACAACGAATAGAAAAATTACCGCATGTAATCTACTATGCGAGTCGTACTCTCAACGATGTCCAGTTGAACTACTCGACCACCGAAAAGGAACTTTTGGCAGTAGTTTTCGCGTTGGATAAATTTTGATCCTATTTATTAGAATCTAAAGTCGTGGTATTTACATCACGCTGCTCTGCGTTATCTGTTCGCTAAGAAAGATGCTAAGACACGCTTAATCAGATGGATCTTGTTATTGCAAGAGTTCGATTTGGAGATCAAGGACAAGAAAGGCTCAGAAAATATGGTGGCTGATCACTTGTCACGAATAATTATTGAGAAATCTGATGATCCTGTTTCGATCTTGGAGCACTTCCCGGATGAACAGTTGTTCAGGATTGATTTCCCACCTTGGTATGCGGATCTTGTCAATTACCTAGTCACCGAGAAATTACCTCACCATTGGTCGAAGAATGAGAAATCCATTTTCTTAGCTCGAGTGAAACACTATTTTTCGAAGATCCGTATTTATTCAAATATTGTCTCGATCAAATCATACGAAAATGTATTCATGAATCTGAGCAACCACGGATTATCTCGTTCTGTCATGAGTTAGCTTGTGGAGGTCACTTTAGTTCCAAAAAGATTGCAGCAAAGATCCTCCAAAGTGGTTTTTACTGGCCGACGATCTTTAAGGATTGTCATCAGTATTACAAATCTTGTCACAATTGTCAAATGCTGGGCCGAATCTCAAAGCGCAACATGATGCCGCTCAATCTAATTTTAGAAGTTGAATTGTTTGATGTTTGGGGAATCGATTTTATGGGTCCTTTCCCTAATTCGTTTGAAAATACGTTCATTCTTGTTGGTGTTGATTATGTCTCGAAATGGGTAAAGGCCGTGGCCTGTAAATCGAATGATCATAAAGTTGTGATAAAATTCCTGAAGGATCAGGTGTTTTCACATTTTGGTATTCCAAAGGCGATAATCAGCGATGGTGGAAAACGCTTTTGCAATAAAGTGTTCACCCAATTAATGAAGAAATATGGTGTCACGCATAAAGTTGCTACACCATACCATCCTCAGACAAGTGGCCAAGTTGAAGTCTCTAATCGAGAACTTAAGCGGATTTTAGAAAAGACAATCCATCCGAACCGTAAAGATTGATCGCTAAAACTGAATAACGCTCTATGGGCGTATCGAACTGCATTTAAAACTCCGATTGGCATGTCGCCATATTAGTTGGATTGGCATGTCGCCGTATCAGTTGGTTTTTGGTAAAGGTTGCCACCTCCCGGTTGAACTGGAACATCGAGCATTTTGGGCCATTAAGTCATTGAATTTTGATCACCTGAAATCTGGAGCCCAAAAGAGTTTACAAATAAATGAATTAGAAGAAATCCGTACTGATGCATATGACTGTGCTAAATCGTACAAGAACCGTATGATACGGGTTCATGATCAATCTATTCTACGTAAATCTTTCGTCGTTGGTCAACAGGTTCTACTCTACAATTCTCGACTGCACCTATTTCCCGGGAAACTAAAAACTCGTTGGAGTGGTCCTTTCAAAATCTCTCGAATACTCCCCAATGGGGCAGTTGATGTTATCAACCCGAGACACGGGAATGTTTTTCGAGTTAACGGTCAACGATTAAAACCGTTCCTTGAGGATGCAATTGCATTCTCTGACACTCTTTCCTTGAGTGCTCCAATGGCTCACCCTGACTGAGCAATTCACATGGTCGAGCTATCGACATTAAACTAGCGCTCATTGGGAGGCAACCCAATTTTGTGTAATTTCTTGATTGTCTTTTGTTTTTCATTCCTAAAGAAAAAAACAATAATAAATAATAATAATAATAAAATAATTTTTGGGGAGTCGATGCATCGACCCCCAGTGTCGATTAATCTACCCAACCAGGGTCGATGCATCGACCCTTCCACTCGATTAATCGACCACTTAATGTCAATTAATCGACAACAAATTTGGGTGTCTCCTTTTTCAAGGAGACTGCATTTATGGGGCTGACTTTTTGATTAGTCGATGCATCAACTAATTAGCATTGAATATTGTGCTGCTTCTGTCAGTTTTGTTTTATTTGGAGTCGATTAATCGACTTTTATTTCAGGGCATGCGTTTTTGTTTCTTTTTTGCATCGATTTAAGTCGATTAATCGAGGGCCAGTGTCGATTAATCGACTTTTGCATTTCCGGACGTTGCATCTTTTCACTTAAAAGCGTTGCACGTTTCGATGCGTCGGAACTTATGATGCGCCTGTTTTCAATGGGGTCGATTAATCGACCCTTTAGGGTCGATTAATCGATTATTTTGAGGTGTGTCCGTCCCGATAGGACGCCTTTGCGCCTATTTAAAGGGAGAAGTCTCTCTTCGATTCTCATTCAATTTGTATCCTGTTTTTCTCCTGACTGCCTCCGACATTCCGACAGTGTGATCATGGCTTCGACCTCTGCCGCGCCGCAAAGGCTTTCCCAACATCCTGTAGGGCATCCACGTGATCAGCCAAGTGGTCGCTTCGCGACTTAAGACCTGTGTTCCGAATATGTTTTCGATCTCACGGCATGTCAAGCCCTGCCTGTCTGCGCCGTTTCCCTCGCCTATGCAATGGCTCGCAACGCCCATTTTCTCCTCACTGCGCCTGTGATCAAAGTGTCCGAACGAGTCGTTCGGTTATTCTATCAGAACATGGCGTGGGTGACCGCCTCCGTTAAGAATCATGTCACCGCTCACTTCACTGTTTCAATCGATGGGTGGTCGCGCCCGATTTATCCGCACACCATTGTGGAGGTTTTTAACATATCATGCTAGCGCCCTCACAATCACACTTTGGGTGAAGAGCTTGACGATTCTCAGGAGGATATAATCAATGATATGTACCGCGACATATTTTCTTCAGGAGTCGCCACTAGGCGATCGGCGTTACCACGCCCGCTTTTGTTCTGGGATAGTGTGGTCTGTAGCAATCTCTGCCCCCGTGGGGTCGATTAATCGACCATGACTTTTCGAACTGGGACACCTATGCGACTTGGATAGTATTTAAAGCCAACTCAAACACTTCGAGAAAAAATAAGGATTAGTTTTAGAAGAGTTTTTATTTTTTCATAGTTAGACGTAGAGATAGAGAGTTTTTATTATTCTTTTTGAGAGCTTTGTTCCTTTAAATTTTCAGTATTCATTCTTTCAGTTTATTATTTTTTTGTTCAGTTGATTCCTGCATTAATTTCGTTTCTGAAGATCATCGTACTTTTGGATCAAATAATTTTCTATTGAAGTTTGAGGTATTTTTAATTCATTGAATTGATGTTATTTTCCTTTCCTTATTTATTTATATCATTTAATTACAATATGTGTGGCTAAATTCATAGGGATGGGGATCTAATGATTCCCATCCAAGGGATGTACTTCTAATAATATAAATTTAGGATTAAAATATGAGATCTTATTTTATGGTTGTTATGTTATCACGAACGGATGAAATCCCCGCCACTAACTGGGATCGCGTGTGCCGAGCCATCCCCGGGATCTCAGATTTGTGATGATAATTTTATTCTAATCATTGTTATATGATCTTTTTGTTTTTGTCATGTGGATCTAATTACGATTATGATCTGGGATCGAGTGTTCCGAGCCATGCCCTGGATCTTGGATCTGTAATGGTTAGTTTATCTTAATTACTTCCTAATCTGAATTCAAGTGTGCCGAGCCATGCCCTTGATTTCAGATCTATGGTGATATTCTTATTGGAATTTTCACTCACTTTGGGGATGATTTTTATTTGAACCTGAGATCAAGTGTGCCATGAAACCTAGTAGGGTTTTGACCATTTATCTTCCATAAAAGATGTTTTTCTTCAATGGTATATCTCATAGTTTAATCCTTAGATTTATATTACGAGAAGGACAAACAAAAGATGGGAGGATTTACTATCTTCATCTTTACCTTTACTTTTGAATTATCAATTAAATTTTAGTTTGTAGTAAGTAATTATCATCTCATCAAACCGCTTAAATATTAAGACTGGTAGAATACGGTTAGATCTTAGTAGATTTCTTAAATTGTTGTCTTGTCTTTTTAGATCTTTCAAAAATAGTCCTCGTGGAAACGATCTCGTACTCCGCACCCACTATATACAATCTGATTCGTGCGCTTGCGAGTAAAACATTACAATTAAAAATCACATCAAGTTTTTGGCGCCGGGCATGGCTTGACACACTTGATTTCAGATTAGGGAGTAATTAAGATAAACTTACCATTACAGATCCAAGATCCATGGCATGGCTCGGCACACTCGATTCCGGATCATAATCGTAATTAGATCCATACGATGAAAGCAAAAAGATCATATAACAATGATTGGGGTAAAATTACCGTAACAGATCTGAGATCCAGGGCATGGCTCGGCACACTCGATCCCAGTTAGTGACGGGGATTTCATCCGTTCGTGATAACATAACAACCATAAAATAAGATCTTATATTTTAATCCTAAATTTATATTATTAGAAGTACATCCCTCGGATGGGAATCATTAGATCCCCATCTCTATGAATTTAGCCACACATATTGTAATTAAATAACATAAATAAATAAGGAAGGGAAAATAACATCAATTCAATGAATTAAAAATACCTCAAACTTCAATAGAAAATTATTTGATCGAAAAGTACGATAATCTTCAAAAACGAAATTAATGCAGGAATCAACTGAACAAAAAAATAATAAATTGAATGAATGAATACTGAAAATTTAAAGGAACAAAGCTCTAAAAAAGAATAATAAAAACTCTCTATCTCTACGTCTAACTATGAAAAAATAAAAACTCTTCTAAAACTAATCCTCATTTTTTCTCGAAGTGTGCTACCCAATGGAACCGTAGTATGCGTCTTCTGGGTAATGTCCCTGATGCCCCCGCTGATGCATAGTCCCAACCTGCTCCACCACGCCAGCGCCTTCGCCTACGCCAGGACGACCAACCTGCGCCTGATCAGGGACCCAAGGAGGGTGTGTCTCTTGGTTCGCTCCAAGAAGCCCAAATTAACTCTTTACAGGAGGAGCAGCAGCGGCAACATGGTGCAATCTTGCGCCGAAGCTACTATGATCGTTCCTTCCTCCATCAGATCGGGCAACACATGCCGCCTGATAGTTATGATGAGATGTGCCCTAGGGCCCGCCAGGCCAAAGAGGATGGGGATGATTAATTTGTTTAGTCTAGGATTAGGATTTTTCGTTTTGTATTATTTTTCTTTCTTTAGGTTAGGTTGTTTATTTTAGGAGTTAAATCAGAAGTGTCCTTGTAATCATCTTGCTTATCAATGAAATAGTGTGTTTTCTATTCTGTTTGGGATTGCCAATATTTTTGCAAATTACCTGTTGCATTTAGAGGAGTTGAACAGCAAAATTGAAATACCAAATTTCGAGAATTTTCAACTCTCTGCCCACATGGAGTCGATTAATCGAGGGTTATACTCGATTAATCGACCCATGATTTTCGAAAAAAAAAAAAAATTTGGGATTCGATGCATCGACCCCATAGTCGATTAATCGACCCCCCGGGGTTGATGCATCGACCTCCCAGGCTCGATTAATCGACCCCAACTTTTTTTATTTTTTGTGGAGACCGGGCTCCTATTTGGACTCCATCTCTCCACTTTCCGTTCGTTTATAGGATCCCTCAAGCGTACTGCCACGCTTTTTATTGTTTGTTTTTTTGCGGGACACCTCTTTTTACTCCTACTCCAACTCTATCAATTTGATCCTTATATTCACCATTAGGCTCACTTTCCATTCAATCTGGCACAACCTTCTCATGGCCCGATGATTCTATCTCACCAGAGTACGGTTATCAAAGATGGAGGAGACTGCTAAAAAGCGGGAGTGTCGCTCTCATCGGACGGTCCCTTTTGAGCCTAGCAATGTTGAAATCATCGACCTTGATCCGATGATCATTCCTTCATGGGGAGAACCATCTAGAAAGAAGGTAAATCGTTAAAAATCTCCTACACCGTGCATCAATACTGATATCGAGATAATTGATGTGATTCCGTCACCACCTCCCTCATCTCCATCTCCTACTGTCGCCTCACCGCCTCCATCCATACCATCGGCGGTGTCTCATCAATTTCCCCTTTATCTTTGGGAGAAATTGTTCCTTGTGCTTAAGAACATCGATTTAAGTGAACCAAGGTGGATGGGTCTGCCTAACAATGATTAACATAGTTGGATTCATGTTTAGTTTAGGATTTAGGATTTATTAGTTTTTTCATTTTATTTTATTTCGTTTAGGTTGTTTTTAATTCTCTAAATAGTATACCCTTATTCCCTTTAATAAATTTTTGGTCATTTTCTAATTTGATACACATATTCTCTGCACCTAGTCTTTGTGTTGAGGTACTTTTTAACAGGTTTGGGGGTGCAATACTTTTTTCAATCAATGAGGACATTGTCATCTTTCGGTTTGGGGGTATGGTTATCTATTTTGCGTTACTTATTTTTTTTAAAAAAAATTTAAAAATTTTGAAAAGAGAATTCGATCAATCGACAAAAAAGGTCGATTGATTGACCTCCCACTCTCGATCGATCGACTCCTTCGAGTCGATTAATCGACAGTAGATTTGAAAAGAAAAAATAATAATAATTATTATTATTATAATTTTGAAGTCATCATGCATATTATTTGGCGATTGCTTTCAAACTTTAATTGATGATGCATGTGAATTTAATTTTGAGAATACTGATGTCATATTCTGATTACTTGTATCTAAAATGATGAAGCTTAATGTGATATTTTGTGGATAATTTTGATATTCATGCTTAGAATTTTTACACTTATACCAAGCTAAGACTTAGAAATCGATGAACTGTTTTGAACG
Source organism: Chloranthus sessilifolius (assembly GCA_021018995.1). Classification (NCBI taxonomy): domain Eukaryota; kingdom Viridiplantae; phylum Streptophyta; class Magnoliopsida; order Chloranthales; family Chloranthaceae; genus Chloranthus; species Chloranthus sessilifolius. Next base: position 105,337,283 of record CM037595.1, on the reverse strand, counting down.
TTAAATCTTAGGTTCTTAGTGGAGACTAAACCCAGTAAGCTTTAGAGCTAAATTTTCGTCATTGATGAGTAAATACATAAACTCGGAGTTTTCTTTGAATACAGATTATTTTGCATGATCTCATACACTTTACTTTGGCTTGTGACTTTGCATGCAATCAAATTCAAATCATTATGTTAGAACGTATTGTATATCCACTCAAGACAAATAGGCAAGGTTACTATCTTTTAAGGGCATGATTGAAGGCCATCTTTGGCTCGTTTATGCTTAAAATACCCCATCTTATATAAACTTATCCTTCTAGTATCCCTTTGAGCCTATTGAAAAATTTACCTTTATACATTCTTTGATAAGCCACGTTAACCTTTAACCCTTCACCATTTCTGAAAATTCAGTTTTACCCTTCTTATTTCTGAGAAATTAGGAACGAGGGATGAGAATAAACGAAAAGAGAGTAAGTGGAGAGATACCGAGTTGTGGTGCTTACTGAGAGTGTATGGCAAAAATAAAAAATAAAAAAAAGGGGAGAAAAAGAAAAAGAAAATTGTAAAGAACAATAAAAAAAATAAAAATAAATATATATATATATATATATATATATGAGGTGCTTCAAGAAAACAAAATTCAAAAGAAGAGAAAGGAGTGAGAAAAGAAAAAGAGAAGAAATAGAAAAACTAAAAGGTGTTTCCTTTCCGATTTCTCAGAAATTTTGAATCCCAACTTCCAATTCTTTCTTACCCTTTCCTTAGCCCCATTACAACCCTAAAAAAACCTTCATGATCTGATCTTGCATTGGTAACTGTCGTGTGGAGAGTGGATATGTGATACTTATGACACTTGATATGACATGCTTAGGATATACAAGTACCTTCTTATGAGATTTATTTTTGTTCATTGATTGCATCGTGTTTCATTTATCATGTGAGACATTTTTTATTTGCGTTGTATTGATCTCTCACATATGTGTGAAAACTTACTCATCATCAGAGTGATTTTATTTTAAGAGTATACCTAAAGTGAGGATTGAGTTAAAACAACATATCTGACGGTTTCCCGTTTGAACTAGTTCTGAGATGAATGAATTTTGGTTTGGGTATGCACACACTTCACGTTTAGGCATGAATGGATGAGTTATCTAACGATTTGAGCATTAGACTAATTTGAATGGATACTAGTATGATTAGTATAACATTGTTATTTAAAATTGAGAATTCGCATGTTGAATGGATTAATGATTTTGAGTTTTGAATGGTATATATGTTATAAAAATCATGTTCAGAAAACTCAATTTTATCGATGGTTTTAAAAATGTATTGAAGTTTGTGGGTAACTTCACTATAAACCCTCAGGAGACACAACTCCTCCACTAGGGATCACCTAGGGGTTTAAAGGCTTGTTGCACACGCTACGTGCAATCGTGCTTCCTACGAAAGTGGCAATTTATTTTTCTTTAATTTACTTTGCTCGAGAACTAGCAAAGTGTAGGTTTGGGGGTGTGATGAGTAGTGAAATATGATAATATTTCACCCCTAAATACCTATATTTAGCCGTTCGATGAAGGCTATCTGATGAGAATTACTATATTTGAAGTGTTTCAGGTAAATACTAGCCAAGTGCAGAAAATAGCCCAAGAATTCTGAAAATAATGTCAAAACACTGCAACTTTGGGTCATCGAGAACTTGGTGTGACTTAAAGCTCAATTTGGACCTTCAAGATGGCCGAATTATGAAATTGTCAAAACACAAACGTTGTATATCTTTCTGTTAGCTTTCCAACGCCGTAAGAATCATGTCAATCCGAGTTCGAAGAAGAAAGATATGGCCGCAATACCGAAGTAGTGTCTGATGTAAAAGTGGGCTGGAATTCACGAAAATCTGGGAGGTCGATGCATCGACCCTTTTGGTCGATTAATCGAGGGACAAAATCAGTCTGACACGGAATTGACTTTTTAAAGCAGATTTTCAGGGATCTTTGCAGGGTCAATGCATCGACCCTGACTTTTCGAACTGGGACACCTATGCGACTTGGATAGTATTTAAAGCCAACTCAAACACTTCGAGAAAAAATGAGGATTAGTTTTAGAAGAGTTTTTATTTTTTCATAGTTAGATGTAGAGATAGAGAGTTTTTATTATTCTTTTTTAGAGCTTTGTTCCTTTAAATTTTCAGTATTCATTCCTTCAGTTTATTATTTTTTTGTTCAGTTGATTCCTGCATTAATTTTGTTTCTGAAGATCATCGTACTTTTAGATCAAATAATTTTCTATTGAAGTTTGAGGTATTTTTAATTCATTGAATTGATATTATTTTCCCTTTCTTATTTATTTATGTCATTTAATTACAACATGTGTGGCTAAATTCTTAGGGATGGGAATCTAATGATTCCCATCCGAGGGATGTACTTCAAATAATATAAATTTAGGATTAAAATATGAGATCTTATTTTATGATTGTTATGTTATCATGAACGGATGAAATTCCCACCACTAATTGGGATCGAGTGTGCCGAGCCATGCCCTGGATCTCAGATCTGTGATGGTAATTTTGCCCAATCATTGTTATATGATCTTTTGTTTTCATCGTGTGGATCTAATTACGATTATGATCCGGGATCGAGTGTGTCGAGTCATGCCCTGGATATTGGATCTGTAATGGTAAGTTTATCTTAATTACTCCCTAATCTGAAATCAAGTATGCCGAGCCATGCCCTTGATCTCAGATCTATGGTGGTATTCTTGTGGGAATTTTCACCTACTTTGGGGATAATTTTTATTTGAACCTGAGATCAAGTGTGTCGAGCCATGCCCTTGATCCTAGATCTATATATGAAAATCATCTCTGAAGTTAAGTCCTGATTGCAGGGATGCAATGTGGAGCCTATTATGGTTTTGACCATTTATCTTCCATAAAAGATGTTTGTTTTCAATAATATATCTCATAGTTTAATCCTTAGATTTATATTAAGGGAAGAATAGACTAAAGATGGGAGGATTTAGTATCTTCATCTTTATCTTTACTTTTGAATTATCAATTAAATTTTAGTTTATAGTCTGTAATTGTCATCTCACAAAACTAGATCATAATATTGGTAGGGTACTGTTAAATTTTAGTGGACTTCTTGAATTACTGTCTTATCTATTTAGATCTTCAAAAATAGTCATGTTGGGAACGATCTCATACTCCGCACCTACTATACACAATCTGATTCGTGCACTTGCGAGTAAAACATTACAATTAAAAATTACACCACCTGCTCTACTAAGAAAGCTTTCTTCAGGACGTTAGTCTTTCTTTTGATTATGACTAAGTCCTTCAAAAATTTTGCATAAGCCGGCACTTGTTGAATGACATCTAGGAAGGGGATATTTATCTTTAACTGCTTGAACACTTCAATGATCCCTTCTTGATCGTGATTTTTCTTTGGTCCCATTAGCCTTTGAGAATATGGGGCTTTGGGCACAAAACTTCTTTCTCTCTTGTTCTCCTCTTCAGTCTTTTTCTTTCGTCGTCCCTCTTTTTCGACTTTCTCATTCATCTCAATTTTATCCTCAAGTTCAGACTTCTCTTCTTCTTCTGGCATTTCCATTTTATTATCAACCTGCTTTTCGGATCTCAACATTGTGATTGCTTTAATTTATTGCTGATTTTCTTCATGTGATGAGGTTGAGGCTTGCTAGACAACCATCTCTCCTCTTGGGTTTGGAATTGGCTGACTAGAAAATGATCTCTTTTCTCTTTCACATAGGAGTGTTGCCAATTGACCAATTTGAGTTTCTATCATTAACATCGAAGAAGTATTTCATTGGATGAACTTCCATATATCCTCATTCTGAGGATATTAGCTCTAAGGATGATGTGGCACAACGTTTCCTTGTTGATTATTGAACCCAGGCGGTGAAAATTTTATGCAAAACCATGTTGACTCACTAGTTGCTACGCGGGTTGACTCTAATATCCCAACATTGGTTGTTAGAATTGATAATTCTGGTTGGATTGCCTGAGTTTCCCATTTTGACTTTAATTTTGATGAAATTGGTTTCCACCTTCATAGTTCTGCTATTGGAATTGCCCTTGACCAAACTGTTGTTGTGGTCCTTGGTTGAAATTTTGATTTGAATAAAAATTCATCTCTTGTCCTCTAGCTTGAGGTTTTTAATTTCCTTGCTTTCATGAGAAATTTTGATGATATTTCTAACTATTTGGGTTATTTTCATTAAAGACATTTCCCTGATTTCAACCGTAGGTGTTTAATGCGTTCAATTGCTCGTAAGGGTCTTCTGAGTAATTCTACATTGAAGGGCAACCATTAGATGCGTGCATTGGACTTACACAATATGAACATGGATCTGGTTGTACATTCACAATACTCACGTTCTTCTTCAGCTTCAATTTCTCAACTTGTTGAGTGAGGAAATCTATCTTTGCCATGATATCAGAAATTTCTTTCACCACATACAATCCCCCTTTCTTTGTTAAGGTTCCTGCTTGGTCTCGATTCTTGTTTGATTGATCTTGAGTTTTCAAGAAGTTTCATTATTGTGAATCTTCAATCAACTTATCAACTTTTCCAAAAATTGATATGATTCATTTTCCCTAAGTCCAAGGAATCCTCCATTGTTCATTGATTCAACTAGATGTCGATTGGCCTGATTCAGTCCGTCGTAAAAATATTAGACCAATCTCCATTTTGAGAATCCATGATGCAGACACTTCAATAAGATATCCATGAACCTATCCCAAGCTTCATAAAATCTCTCGTCCTCTTCCTGTGTAAAATCAGTGATTTCACATCTTAAGGCATTAGTCTTGGCCATGAGAAAAAACTTTGACAAATATTTCTTAATTATCTGATCCCACGTGGTTATAGATTCAACTGGTAATGAATTTAATCAGGCTTTGGCCTTATCCTTTATAGAGAAAGAAAATAGGCACAATCTCACAGATTCCTCACTGAAGTTCTGATATACTAAAGAACAGACTTCAACGAAGTCTTTGATGTGTTGGTACGGGTCTGCTCTATCTATGCCATGAAAAATTGGAAGGATTTGAATAACATTTGTATGGATCTCAAATCTGCCACTAGGTGTGGCAGGGTATGTGATGCAAGAAGGGGTGTTTGTAGTTATAGGAGCAAACTCTCTCAAATTTGATTCTTCCTCATTTTCAGGTGGGTGATTTTCACAATCGTTTGCATTCATCTCGACTTGAATTAATGTTTCAATTTGGGCTTCTCGTCCTGCTCTGATTTGTTTTCGATTCAAACGACAAGTTCGCTCGATCTCATAATTGAAAGGTTCTAAAGAGTTCTCTCTAGAAGACCTCGTGTGCATATACAAGCTGTACTGATCCCGCAAATTTTTTTTTTGATTGATCGAGGGTATAGGTCGATCGATCGATCGAGAACAATCTTCGATTGATCGAGGGTTTATGTTGATCGATCGAGAATTTCAAATTTATTAATTTTATTTTATTTTTTAATTTAACAAAAATACTGATTCAAACCTATAAAAATTTCAAAAATCAATTTTCTATTTCCTAAAAATTATAAATTTTCTACGCCCAATCCTCGGCAGCGGTGCCAAAAACTTGTTGTTTTAAAATATGTTTTACTCGCAAGCACACGAATCGGTTTGTAGATACTGGGTGCGGAGTGCGAGATCGTTCCCACGAGGATTGGTTAGAAAATTTAAAAGAGAAAACAATAATTAATAAAGAAACTACCATAGATCTAGCACAATATTTAATTAGTTTAAAGATTCTGAGAGTTTGATGGATGAGATAAACACTAAATAATAAATTAGAATTTAAACAGATACTGAAAGATAAGGATTGGGATACTAAATCCTCCCATCGTAAGTTTATCATTCATGCAATATAAATCTGTGGATGAAGATATGAGATCCTTAAAAGATGTTTATGTGCAAGCACTAGACCCGAACACACATGAGTTATAAATTATAGATCTGAGATCACAGAGATGTACAATTAACATCTCATGAGTGTATGACTAACACTCACACCTCAGACAATATTCAGAACCCAATCTCTAGGTAAATTCTATATTATCGATCTAAGATCAAGGAGGTGTATGATTAACATCCCATGAGTGTATGATTAACACTTACGCCTCAGATGGTAATTAGAACTTACTGCTGGGGTAAAGTCTACACTACCGATATAAGATCACAGAGATGTATGATTAACATCTCATGAGTGTTGATTAACACTCACACCTCAGATAGTTGTAGAACTTAACCCAAAGAAGGCAGTAATTAGATTAAAATCACTATTGCTGATTTGAAATCATAGGGCATGATTAGCTCATAGATCTTAAATTACAATCGAATTATATTCATATCGATAATATCATTAGGGCCCTTAAAAGAATATAACATCTCAACCACAAATTTATATTAATAGAAATGAATACCTCGGATGGCGTTTATCAGATCCCCATCCTTAATGAAACTAGCCACACATGATAGAATTAGATAACATGATTAAAAAGTAAATTGATATAAACATTAAAATATCGTGCAGAGCTTTAACAAAATCCACAAAAATAGTTTTAATCCCAATCTGGTACAATCCTTCTTCGAAAGTGCAAAAATGAAAACTAATCTAAATCTTTAAGCTAAAGGAAAAATGAATAACAAAAAAAATGGAATCATCGGGTCTGAATACCCTAGAAAACTCAAAGCAAAAGTAAAATTGCAACGAGAGAAGATCCCCCCGAATCCTCATATTTTTCTTTAAATATCTTTCTGGTTCGAAATTCAAAATTTGAAATTAGTCAATTGATCGACTTAAGTGGTCGATCAATCGACCAGATTAAAATTTGAATTTTAAATTTAAATCCTATTTGTTATGTCGATGTAACAACCTAAGTGGGTCGATTGATCGACATAACCAAATAATCCGGGTCCAGTATGTTCTTTGCTTCATTGCTCCAGTGCTTGTTGAGTTTGCATTCTTTTATGATCCTTAATGCATTTAGTGATCAATTTTACCTGAAACTCATAAAACTTCACAAATCTCATCAGACAGCTTTCATCGGATAACTAAATATAGGTCTTTAGGGGTGAAATATCATCATATTTCACTACTCATCACCGGTCTTGACTTATATAATATAAATATCGGCCAAGATAGGCCAATATTTATGCCGATAATGAGTTGAGGTTCATAACTTATTTGATCGGCACTAACCCAATAAATATTACTCGATATATATTGAATATATGGCCAATAGTTAAAATCATGTATGCGAGAGAAAGTGAAAGGGAGAGAAAAATGAGAGGGAGAGGGTAGAGCCTAGAGATTAGTAATTGAAAGATATTTTAAGTTAGTAATTGAAAACATTAGAACTCTACGGGTGAAAAGAGTCTCCGTATATTGTTTTTTTTTATCGGAAACACAGAAACTTTAAATTGCTAAATCTTTGGAAATTACATCAAATAATTGAGGAGGAGTACAATCCAATCACAAATGGTAACAACCATTTAGCAAACCTAATTTTTCTAAAATATTGGCAGCTACATTCGCAGGACGGCGGGCAAAGGTCACCGTGACGCTATCGAAGCCCTTAAGACCTTCTTTAATATCATAGTAAATCGATGAAAGGTCAGATGCATTAGAGTCATTGCTATTCACCTCATTTATCACATTCTTAGATTCTCCCTTCAACGTTATTTGTTAGAAACCAAGTTCATGGGCAAGTTGTATTGAATTGAGGAGTGCCATATATTCATTGTGTTCAGAGCTTTGGATCCGTTGGACGTTCTTAGCCTTGGCTGCTATCACTGCTCCACTAAAGTCTTTACAAATGATTCCTATAACCGTGTTTCCTTTGTACCAAGCCCCATCAAAATTAATTTTGATCGTCCCAACATCCGATGGCCGACTCCAAGAGGTTATAGCAGGGGTCGGAGTGTCTGACACTTGGACGATTTCGTTGGCATCTATGAACTGATGGAGCAAATTTATAGCATCTTGGATCATTTTGAGAGGATCATTTGCTCTTTCTCCGTGAATAACTCAGTTCTGCTCATTCCAAATGGCCCATGCCACCATAAAGAATGAGTTGAGATGCTTGGCACCATCATTTTACTGAAACTCAATGGCCCATTGGAGAAAGGACATAGACTAAATCTGATGGGTTTGAAGTCCAAGCAGGGATAAAAACCAGCAATCTTTGATAGCATGCTCCAAATTTTCTTCCGAGTTCTCACAAATTTCACAAGTGCCTGAGAGACACTTTATTTTCTTCTTTAAATTCGTGTGAACTGGGAGAATGTCATTACATGCCAGCCATACAAAAACTTTGATCTTGTTTGGCATACTTGTGCCCCAAATAGATTTTCAAAAACCTTCCATTTCAATAGTATTGGAACAACTCATTGTTCCCTCTTTCATGATAATCCCTTTTGTCACATAATACGTTGATCTGACCGTGAACTTGCCATGGCAATTGCAGGCCCAAGCAAAGTTATCCACTCTCACAAATATTGGGAGGGGAATGCTAAGAATTGCGTCTCTATCCTCTTTGACAAAAAACTTGTCAAGGATTATTTTTCCAGCATTTCTAGTCCTAAAAAATCAGCTCACTTACCCAAATCAGCGAGTTTTCACACTGTGGGGAAAAAGGATGGAAAGTTTTTGGGCGTGAGATCCAATTATTGTTCCACACATTGACTGATTTACCAGCTCCAATCCTCCAAATGATACCTTGTTCAATCACCCCCCAGCTTGGAGTATGCTACTCCATGTGAATGACTCATTGCACTTTCTTTTCGCCATCATAAAGGAGGATCAAGGAAAGTACTTCGCCTTGAAAAACCAGGCCACGAGGGAATTGGGATTTGAGATGATCCTCCAACCTTGCTTAGCGAGCAAAGTATGGTTGAAGGCCACTAATTCTTTGAACCCCATTCCCCCACGAGCTTTGGATTTGCAAAGTTTTTTCCAAGCAAGCTAGTGAATACCCTTAGTTTTGCCCGAGTTGCCCCACCAGAATTTTGAAGAAATGGTCGTGATCTCAATCAGAAGGGATTTCAGAAGTTTGAAATAATTCATCATATAGGTCGATGTGTGACGGGGTCAATTCTCGAGCTTGCAGCGTGGTGCTTGGGGGAACGCGATGTGGTGCCAAGAGGGCACGCGACATCTTGGTGTCGGGACGACATGACATGTGGTGCCAGGAGGGCATGCGACATGGAGCCAGGAGGGCCTCGCGACGTGATCGTGCTGCTGTGATCGTGACACGGTCGCAGGGGAAGACAATGTGGGGAGTCACGGGGGTGATGGTTGGGACTTGACACTGTGTACCACAGGCAGAAGTCGTGTACCATGGGAGTATGTCAAACCATCGTGTTTGAGGTCCTTTAGTTGTTTACCCATATATGGTGTTTGGATCATCTATGTGGGAGAAGTGTTGGATGAATGCCTTCCACCCACATGGGGGCGCAAGTGTCTCCTAGGCCTAAAAGGGTGTGCCTAGGACGTCGACGCAGTGAGACCCTCCTGGCCTCATGTCGTGTGCCCTTCTGACACCACATGTCGTGCCGTCTCGGAACCAAGATGTCATGTGCCCTCTTAGCACCACATCGCGTTCCCCCAGGCACCATGCTGCAAGCTCGAGTATGGCCCCAAACTATGCGTTGCGGTGCATACGGCTGGGCAACTTCACAAGCGCTGCGTGAGACTCCATTGAGCACGACAGCATGAGATAGGCACACGACTATGGGCTTGGTTCAGTATGCAAGCAAGACATGACGACATGGGAAGCTGCATGCCAATACTGTTACGAAGTGAGGTACTAGTACAGTGCATAAGGTGAAGCTTGAGCAAGCCCAGTATGAAACAGTGGTGCAAGCAAGCGTGCCGTAAGGGGCACAATACATCGGATGATAGGCCTTGAAAAAGAAGTAACCACGAGAGAGTTCTCGTCCTCTAGGCGGGTGGTATCAGAGCTAATGAAGAGATTAGTTGGCTTCGTTGCATGCGGTAGCGAGGCACTGCACAGGTTGATGGCGCGTTGAAGGACGCTCCTATGACAGTTGGTATCAGAGATAGGTTGACTTAGCTCATTAGGCGTTAGGTGCCGCACGGGCTGACATTGCTGGAAGAGTGACCCCATGACAGATGATATCAAAATCGGATCTGATCTAGCAGGGATGATGCTGAATGAGCAGTTAACAGGTGCGGACCTTATGACTGCGGAACCAGGTTGACCCGACGGGAGTGACGTTGGGGAGTTAGTGAGAAAGTGTGAACCTAAGAACTAGATTGGAAGTGAGCTAGCGGGAAGGTGTCAAACCTCGGGGCTAGATATGAGATGCTAACAGGCTGGGAGGAGTTGACAGGGTCAATTTTACTGTGATAATGAGTCAACGAGGACGTTGACATTATGGAGTGGTGGAGGATGTGACGGGATCAATACTCGAGCTTGCAGCATGGTGCTTGGGAGAACGTGATGTGGTGTCAAGAGGGCACGCGACATCTTGGTGTCGGGACGACACGACATGTGGTGCCAGGAGGGCATGCAACATGGGGCCAGGAGGGCCTCGTGATATGGTTGTGATGTTGTAGTCGCTATACCTACATACGAAACCATCAGGTCATGACAATTTTCCAAAGACCAAGAACGACAAGAGAGGCTACCTCCTACCCCGAGCATGGGGTCAGCCCGCGCCACACCATTGAGACAACCTGCTCACACATTCTTCAACGATGACTCTCTAGACAAGGTTTGCTCATGGGCCGCTCCAAAAGACAGCACCATCAAAATCGAAGATCTCCCTAAAATGCTCGATGAGTACATGGCCAAGAGGGAGTGCCCTGGTCACTCGTTCGGATTCGATAAATTTTGTCGGGACGTCGAATTTAACTTACCAATAGGGATTCAAACCACCGAAATTTACCAAATTTAATGGCACAGAAAATCTAAATCATCACTTGGCCCTCTTTTATAATGATTGTCGGCCCATCCGTGATAATCAAGGACTTTTCATTCACTATTTCCAACGTTCATTAAAAGGAGAAGCTTTAGATTAGTTTACGAGACTCCCGCTTTATAAGATAGAAACCTTTGACGATTTAGTCGATCAATTCCTAGACCAATACAAACACTTGATCCAAGAGACGGTCAGTCTCAACGATTTGAGGACGGCCAAGCAAGGACCTAATGAAGAATTTACCGACTTTGTCGCCAGATGGAGAAAACTTGCTGCCAGGATCGACACTTCAATGAAAGAGGACTCGGTGGACATTATCATCGATAACATTAGAGAACCGTGAAAGAACGCACTTGTCATAAGCGATTACCCCGACTTTGCTGCGCTCCACTCCCGGGCATCCCGACTAGCGCGACGCATTAAAGGCGGAGACCTCGTTCTATCCATAGTCACGTCGAAAGTAAGCTCTTCCAGTAAATCAAAATCGAAAAATAATAAAAAAGCCTTAGGAACCGAACAGGTCAACACCGTTGTGAACCAAGGATAAAACTCTGGGAACGGAAATTTCCATCCATGAAACTTCGAGCAAAATCAAAATCAATAACAGTACACCAACCAAAATCAAGGCGCTAGTCACGATATTACTTACGTCACGTAGAAATCGATCAAAGGACAAGCAATAGCCTATTACCTCGCAGATCTCCTACTCTCGAGCAATGAGCCCATACATGCGGATTTCCCCGATGAAGACTTGCTCATAATTCATAATGAAGAGCTTGACAAGACCTCATGGATCCTTTCCTTCGACGGTGTTCTAAATCACAAAGGAAAAGGTATCGAGATAGTCATCCTAAGCTCAGAAAGAGTAGTTATACGTAAGGCTTTTCAACTAGATTTCCCTGTCACTAACAATGTCGCAGAATACGAAGCTTTTCTAGCTGGACTACGAGCAACATTACAAATAGGCGTTAAACAGTTAAAAATCATCGATGATTCCAAACTAGTAATCTCGTAAGTTATAGGAGAATGGAAAACCAAGGAAAGGAGACTAATGACATACCTAAAAATCGCTCAATATTTGGTAAAGAAATTTAAAAGAATCTCTTTCACGCACATCCCTAGACTAGAAAACGAGCTCGTAGATTTCTTAGTCACGTTAGCCTTGGTTTTCCAAATATCCATCGGCCAAAGTACCAAGACCTTCTTCATCGAAAAATTAATAGCACCCGCCCACGAGGTAGCATGGACCGTCAATAGAGAATTACATATCCTCCCCACCAGTACAGGACCCAATGAAGCAATTACTCTGAAAAAGCACGTCAAGGCAAAAATCAAAGTCGCTATATTCAGATTTGAAAATTCACTAACCGACGATGGACAACTATGGTATTTCAACATTTGGAACTTCTTGAAGCATCAACACGTCCCTCCATACGCTACGAAGATCGAATGGAAGACTGTAAGGAACCGATGTGTCCGATTCTGCATACTCGACGAAATGTTATACAAAGAAGCCTTCACCAAAGGAGAACTACTACGATGTGTCACGACTGCCGAAGGACAATACATCATCCGAGAAGCACACGCCAGTGCCTGCGGCGCCCACTCTGGTAGACATGCTCGCCGATCAAGTTACACGACAAGGCTACTTCTGGCCGATGATGATCAGAGATTTCCACCTCTACGTTCAATCTTTCAAACAATGCCAAGAACACGCCACACTCATCAAAGTTCCATCAGTTGCATTGAACACTATAACCTCGCCGTGGCCATTTTTGAAGTGAGCCTTCTATGTTATCGGACCTTTCACAGACACAATTGGGAACACTGACAAGCATACGTTCATACTTACATCGATCGAATACTACACCAAATGGGCAACAGTCGAATCCTACGTCAGAATCACCGCTTCAACACTCGTAAGATTTATCGTTCGGAATATCATCACCAGGTTTGGAGTACCTAGGATGTTTGTCACTGACAACGGACTATAGTTCATCGCAGAAAAGATGAATAAATTATGTAACAAGTACGGCATCGATCTATGCCACTCGTCATCGTTTTACCCTCAAGGAAATAGACAAGCAGAAGTTACGAACAAAACGTTGATTCGAATTTTAAAATGCACAGTAGAAACAAGCAATGGAGTCGACTAGCCCGAACGACTACCAGAAGCACTCTAGGCCTGTAGGACCTCTATTCAAATGGCTACTGGCCAAACTCCCTATCTCCTTACCTACGGGATGGAGGCAGTCCTACCGTATGAGATACAAGTACCATCCTTATGGAGTCAATTCGATGATAAGCTATCCTTAGACGAGAAGAGAATTGCCCTACTCACACAGCTAGAGCAGCTCCATGAAACACGTCTAAAGGCAGCTGATCATGCTCAGGTATATCAGAGGAGAGTGGTCCGGGCTTACGATAAGAAAGTCCTCGAACGAACCTGTAATATTAGAGAATTAGTCTTAAAGAAAATCATGTCTTCCAAACACGCCCATCCGAAAGAAAAACTGAAACCGAACTGGGAAGACCCTTATGTCATAATAGCCGCATACCCTAAAAATGCATACAAACTGGCGAGAACCAAGACGGGGAAGAACTCCTTAGCCCTTGGAATGTCATGTACCTTAGAAAATACTATCCTTAGCCCTGTGATCATCACATCCCATGGTTAAATATTTATACCTATCACCCCCGCAGTCCTCACGACCCATTCATTGGTCGTACGTCATCAATTCTCAGAATATCCTTAAGACCTCCGATTTATCGCCAATTTTTCTCACTCGGGCAATCTAATTAAAGGACTAGTGACATACCTAACCTCTTCCAAAAACATAACTAACACCCGATCCTCATTTCCCTTCCCCCGCCATTGGAGGATACATTAGAACAAAAAAATAAAGATGTCAAGTTTAATCAAAACTCGCTATTCTTGTGCTAACAGGATGCTTTCAAAGAATACATATATCGAAATTTTGAGTGAGAGTATTACGAAAAATGAACAAGTCAATGAGCTCAGGGAAGCATAAGCAGACTATAAGGGCATCTCTGGTAACTTTACTAGAAGTGTATAAACAAGCTGTGAGGGCATCCCTAATGTCCTCATACTACTAGATGTCGTCGTAAGATAGCGGGAGGAAAAACTCCTGCTAACCATAAAATGTGAGATTTTGATAGTATTGAAACAAGGCGAAGAGCTCAATTATGACATCCCGTATCCCTCTGAGAAAAAATTGTTACTTATCACTTTTGGGAAGCATTAGATACAAACTATTCCCCGCATCACTGAGCTCTACCCCCCTCTTCTATATTTATTTCGGATGATAAATCAAAAGCCTTACAGGATGCTCCTAGAAATGAAACTGAAAACCGATAAATGACAACTGACACAATCACCCACTATACATATTATATTTCTCCCTGATAACCATGAGATAGGATGACCACCCCCCTAGGATAGACCCCTGTATGCAACTAACCTAATCGAAATGACCTCGCCCCGGTTCGATGATAGTACTGATGAACATTTCTTCAAAACTAACTCACCAAATACCCATGACTGCTTATAGACCCAAAGTGCTCATCAACAGCTCAGAAAAGCTCCATTGCATCTACACACTGGGGCTTTTTTTTTTTGAATTAGAAGAAGAATCACATTAGAAGTGCCGGCTTGTCCATAAAGAAGACGAGGAATGACGAAGTTACCATCCAGAGAGTGCTGATGAGTACTGAAAAATGATGATATTTCACCCCCAAATACCTATATTTAGCTGTCCGATGAAGGCTATCTGATGAGAATGATTAGATTTGAAGTGTTTCAGGTAAATACAAGTCAAGTATAGAAAACAGTCCAAGAATTCTGAATATAATGTCAAAACACTGCAACTTTGGATAATCGAGAACTTGGTGCGACGTGCGGCTAAATTTGGACCTTCAAGACAGCAGAATTACGAAATTGTCAAAACATGAAAGTTGTAGATCTTTTCGTCAGCTTTCCAACGGCGCAAGAATCACCTCAATCCGATTTCGGGAAAGAAAGATATGGCCGAAATACCGAAGTAGTGTTTGAACCAAGAAAAAGTGCTGAATTTCACGGATTTTTGGGGTCGATGCATCGACCCTATAGGTCGATTAATCGAGGATGAGTCAGAGTCTGACACGAAACTGACACTGTAAAGCAGATTTTTGGGACTTTTTGGCGGCTCGATGCATCGACCCTCCCTGGTCGATTAATCGACCCGAAAATATTGGCTTGGGAGACTCCTGCGACGAGGGTCTATTTAAAGCGACTCAAACACTTCGAAAAAAGAGGATTAGAAGGAGAGTTTTTTTTAGAGAGTTTTAGTTTTAGAGTTCTTAGTTTTTAGCCATTATTTTTCATAGTTAGACATAGAAATAGGGAAATATTATTATTCTTTTGAGAGCTTTGTTCCCTTTAATTTTTCAGTACTCATTCCTAAATTTTGTTCAAAGTTTATTCCTGCATTAATTTCGTTTCTGAAGATCATCATACTTGTGGATCAATGTAATTTCTTTTGAAGTTTGAGGTAATTTTAATTAATGTTATTTTCCCGTCTTTATTTATTTATGTCATTTAATTACAATATGTGTGGCTAAATTTATAGGGATGGGGATCTAATGATTCCCATCCGAGGGATGTACTTTTAATAATATAAATTAAGGATTAAAATATGAGATTTTATTTTATGGTTGTTGTACTATCATGGACGGATGAAATCCCCGCCACTAACCGGGATCGCGTGTGCCTAGCCATGCCCGGGATCTCAAATCTGTGACGGTAATTTTACCCAATCATTGTTATGGTCTTTTTGCTTTCATCGTGTGAATCTAATTACGATTATGTTTTGGGATCGAGTGTGCCTAGCCATGCCCTGGATCTTGGTTCTGTAATGATAATTTTATCTTAAATACTCCCTAATCTGAATAAAGTGTGCCTAGCCATGCCCTTGATTTCAGATTTATAAGTGGTATTCTTATTGGAATTTTCACCCACTTTGGGGATGATTTTTATTTGAACCTGAGATCATGTGTGCTTAGCCATGCCCTTGATCCCAGATCTATATATGAAAATTATCTAAGTCCTGATTGCAGGGATGCAACTTGGAGCCTATTAGGGTGTTGACCATTGATCTTCTATAAAAGATGTTTGCTACCAATGAAATATCTCATAATTTAATCCTTAGATTTATATTATAGGAAGAACGGACCAAAGATGGGAGGATTTAATATCTTCATCTTTATTATCATCTTCACCTTTACTTTTGAATTATCAATTGAATTTTAGTTTGTAGTCATTAATTACGATCTCATCAACCGCTTAAATCATAAAACTGGTAGAATACTGTTAGATCTTCATAGATTTCTAGAATTGCTTGTCTCTTTTAGATATTTCAAAATTAGTCCTCGTGGGAACGATCTCGTACTCCGCACCCACTATATACAAACCGATTCGTGCACTTGCGAGTAAAACATTACATTAAAAAATCACATCAAGTGCTACTGAAGATACTATACTACAAATTCTACCACGCTTCTACACTAGGGCGTTTTTTTATTTATTATATTTATTGTTATTTCAGTTATTTGTTTTCCCAGTTGTATTATTTTTATTTCAAAAAAAAGAATTAAAAAAAAAAAAAAACACATCCATCTTTACTATCAGACCTCGGTCGGAGATACTCACCCCCCTTGACAATTAACATGGGGGAGAACAATAACTACTAATTGCATTACCTCTACATGTGTAGATACGAAGTAACCTTCAACCACCACCGGGCTAGCTCAGGAAGCATCCAAGTCCCAATGACGGTCGACGGATCTAAAGGAACTAAAAAAGCAAAAGTAGACGCAAGAGGTAATTAAAAGAAAAGGAGTCGATTAGGTACATCTAAACAAAAAAAAAATCTCTATATATATATGTCAAAATTTTATTTTCCTTTTACACTTGTCACCTGGGGCATCCCCCCTATATAAAAATGCACACACAATAAAAAAAATATATACACGCACACACCCCTTACTCCCTATGCTATCGCACGGATGGACGACCCCGCTGTCTCCAGTATCATTGGCTCGAAGGTCCGCAGACTGGTCCTCTGAAAATACAATTCCAGCACTCGAAGTCCTCAGAACCTCTAGCCGACGAGGCCCTGCCACATAATCCCTCTCACTATTCTGACTTACAGATCGCCTCAATCGCAAATGAGCAAATGAGGAGGATATCCCGCAAGAATCTCCCGAACAATAGAATCCTCACAAGCATCACCCCTGACACGATCACGAGACGTGTGACGAGACTGCCCAGCCGAGGAACCCCTAGCCCTCGACTCCGATCCACTAAGCTGACTAGCCAGCCTACATACCCCCCGCTCACTCCTCGTCAGACGATACTGCACCTGATCTAGGGTCACCTGCATCTTTGCCCGCATCATCCGACGCGCTGCCTCCAACGCCTCAGCCCGAGTCTTCTGCGCAACCATCATCTCAACGAACAGGTCGTCGCGACTCTGCGTCTCCCCAAGGATCTGTCTCGCCTCAGGAGTGGCCCACGCTCATATCGCCTCTAGACGCGCCTCCTCAAGCTGACGAACTTGCATAACCGCACAAGGTCAAAGAAAACCAATATATACATGAATAAAAAAAAACTTTGAAAAGGAAAGAATTATACCAGATCTAGTCTCTCCTTCAGAAGTCGCTCAACCATCTCAGAAGTCACTGGATCGGCGGGAGGCATGAAAGGGACAACAAACGTAGGTGGCTTCAATGAGAATAAACAAATACATCAGATGACACTATAATGACAAATGAACCATAAATGCAATAACTAAAACATACATGAGTAGGGATAGGAACAGACTTCTGAGGGAGAGCCTCAAGAGCGGAGTCTGGAACTGCTTGCACAAAAAACACAAACAAACTAACACGAAACATATAAGAAAAAAATAAAATTAAATAACCTAAATTGAATTACACCAAACCAAAAACTATACGTGACTCTCAGGACGTAGAGAGGCAGCAGTTGCCTCACTCGTCTGAAGATCTTCGGCAACCTGACGCTAAAATATTGCATTATGTTAGTAAACTATGTTAAGAAAGCGAAACAATAACACCCAATGAACTGTGATAATTATACAAACGAGTTAAATGATTGAATGGAACTTACCCAATGATCTAACTCGGCCCGAAGCTGAGCCATCGCTAATTCCTCCCGACTGGAGGAAGCAACTGAAGATGGATAAAATGTTAGAACGGGACCTCCAGCAGCGAGCTCAGTTCTCTATGAATAACAATGAACATGTCATTCGACAAGCCCCAATGCTAACAATTAACAAATCAAGTTAATATAGATGCTTACCAATCGATCGATCTCAAATCGCAAACTGGCCTCCACCTCTTGACCGGCCTGCTGCTGACCACGTAACAATTCAATCATCGCCACATGACTAGCGACCTCGGCCTCCCTCCCAAACTGTCCAAAATAAAACAAGACATCACAACTATATCAGAATGACTGAGAGACCAAGTCGGCATAATACATAAACAATCAGACTAATAAATCAACTCATCAGGAGTCGTTGAGTCTCCGCTAGCCAAGCCCCCAACTCATCCTCCGCTCCCCTAGCCTGAGCAACCGAGAGGGCTAACGAGTGCAGCATCTCCTCATCAGGACGAAGAGCACACCTTATCTGCCCCATCACCCTATGGAGAGCATCTAACGCCCCCCGCACGCTCATTGTGAGATGGCCCTGCTCCAATGCGGCCAATCTCTCCGTCAATGCCGACGCCGACTCCGCCCCGCCGATAGTGAAAGAACCACTCCCATGGAAGGACGTGTGAAGAGGCACCCACCACCCAATGCACTAAACCATCTCCTATACTCTCGGACATCCACCTTATCACGCGCCCCTGTGTCCCTGGTCCCCCCAACTCTGAAAATCGATTATCGGAAGCGCCATCCGCTCCGTAAAATTTCGGCCTAGGGGGCCGGTCATTCTCTTCGCCACCTTGTGGCAAATCTCTGGAGGGACTCCCTGAGCGAGCCCCAGCTATTGCACAACCCGAGATAGGTGGATCCTCTCCACCTTCTCAAAACAATGGACCCATATGTCCACGTGGAAGAAGGGTTGGCCGAACTGAATCACTGACACACCCGCATCCTCCTCGATCGCGCATGGCCTCCAAATCACCTAACAAAATAAACAAGCCAGCCTATCAATGAATCCTCAGATCCTAAAAGACTGAGACAAAATGAAACAAAACATACGCACGAAGATACATACCTGCCCCGCATGCATGTCCTCGAAGAGACCGCGCGCGATCTGAAGATCCGAAGACCAGCGACGACCCCTCAACGCCTCCCTCCACATGCACATCCGAGGAAACGTGAACGTCACCTCCAACGAAACTCCCGAACGAAGAAAAGCAAAATGGTCATACACCCAGAACTAAAAAAACACAAAAGAGAAACGCTAAATAGCTACTACCAAAAGACCAAGAAAAACAAAGACGCTATGACATCAACTAACTAAAACTCACCTGAAGGAAAGGAAGGAAACCTCCGATCGTCGCGATGCCATGTCCCCGACGATAAAGCTGCTCATAAAGATGCGCCAATGCGGCCGCACCCCACGCATAGGTAGGGACCCGATCCAAGTCCCTGAGAACCATAAAAAATAACCCGATGACGCATCCCCGAGTCGAAGAAGTGAAGAGTACTGCATCGAGGAAGCGCATCAAGAACCCTCGGAGCACCCTATTTGCAGCCAACCCCTGCTCAACTACGGGCTCCCAGCCCGCCACTATCATACAACGTGCCTCGTAAGACGCCCTCGCCTTAGAATGACGCCTCAGAGGGACGAAGCCGCTCGCAAACGTATCGAAAAACCAAGTGACTCGACCAAGTGACTCAAAGGGACGAACCACACCTGGTCCCGAGCCACTCGACCTATACGGCACACCTAAAATCTCCTCACACCTCCAAATACGCTCCTGCCATCCATCCCGTGATCGGCTCACCCTCAAAATGGAGACCCATATTATAGACCCAGTCCTCTGGAGTCGGCAACATCATGCCAACTGGAAAGAAAAGCATGTGATGCTCCTCCCTCCACCTCTCTAAAATCACCGCAATCAGGCCACGATCGACCTGAAAGGGCTCCAGCTCCACGATCGGCCTGAAGGCGAAAGACACCAACCACGCCCACTGAAACTCTGACAAGGCACGGTACTAAGTATGAGACTCGGTCTATACCAAGCTGATAGCCAGCTACTGAGGCTCCTATTGAACAGAATAAAATAATGACAGTAAGACTAACACATACCTATGACCAACGACAAGCATATTGATGTGATTTTAATTGTAATATTTTACTCGCAAGCGCACGAATCAGATTATAGATAGTGGGTGCGGAGTACTAGATCGTTCCCACGAGGACTATTTTGGAAGATCTAAAAAGATGAGACAGTAATTCAAGAAATCTATCAAGGACTAAAAGTACCCTACCAATATTATTTAGGCGGTTTTGTGAGATGACAATTACTGACTACAAACTAAAACTTAATTGATAATTCAAAAATAAAGGTAAAGATGAAGATATTAAATCCTCCCATCTTTGGTTTGTTCTTCCCATATTACAAATCTAAGGATTAAACTATGAGATATACCATTAAAGAAAAACATCTTTTATGAAAGATCAATTGTCAAAACCCGGATAGGTTCCACATTGCATCCCTGCAATCAGAACTTAATTTCAGGGTTGATTTCCATATATAGATCTGAGATCAAGGGCATGGCTCGGCACACTTGATCTCAGATTTTAAATAAAAATCATCCCCAAAGTGGGTAAAAAGTTCAACAAGAATACCACCATAGATCTGAGATCAAGGGCATGGCTCTACACACTTGATTTCAGATCAGGGAGTAATTAAGATAAAATTACCATTACAGATCCAAGATCCAGGGCATGGCTAGACACACTCGATCCCGAATCATAATCGTAAATAGATCCACACGATGAAAGCAAAAAGACTAAATAACAATGATTGGAGTAAAATTACCATCACAGATCTGAGATCCAGGGCATGGCTCGGCACACTCGATCCCAGTTAGTGGCGGGAATTTCACCCGTTCGTGACAACATAACAACCATAAAATAAAATCTCATATTTTAATCCTAGATTCATATTATTAGAAGTGCATCCCTCGGATGGGAATCATTAGATCCCCATTCCTAAGAAATTAGCCACACATGTTGTAAGTAAATGACATAAACAAATAAAAATCAAAAAATAATATCAATCTAATTAATTAAAAATACTTCAACCTTCAATAGAAATTCTTTAATCCAAGTTTAATCCACAAGTACGATGATCTTTAGAAACGAAATTAATAATGCTCTCTACTAATCTTAAAATTTTAAATCAAGAATCAACTGAACAAAAAAATAATAAATTGAAGAAAGGAATGCTCAAAAGGTTAAAGGAACAAAAGCTCTCAAAAAGAATAAAAAAATCTCTATCTCTCCGTCTAGCTATCTAAAAATTAATCTCCTTCTCGAGTTGTTGGTTTGGCTTTAAATACTCTCCAAGTCACGCAACTTTCTTGGCTCGAAAAGTCAGGGTCGATCAATCGACTAAAGGAAGTCGATCGATCGACTCCCTATAAATCTGCATTATGAGTCTTTTCCGTCTCAAACTCCATCATTTTGTTCAATCGATCGACTGAAAGGTCGATCAATCGACCTTCCCAAATTTTCGTGAACTTCAGCCCAACTCTCCATCAGATACTGCCATGGTATTTTCGCCATAACTTTCTATCCCGAACTCAGATTGAGGCGATTCTTACAGCGTTGGAAAGAACACGACGAGCTCTACAACTTTGGTGTTTTAGCAATTTCACGAATCTAACTCCTTGAAGGTCCAAATTGAGCTGCAAGTTGTAATAAGTTCTCGATGGCCCAAGGTTGCAGTGTTTGACGTTATTTTCGAAATTCTTGGACTGTTTTATGTACTTTGATTGTATTTACCTGAAACACTTCAAATCTAGTAATTCTCATCAGATAGCCTTCATCGGACGGCTAAATGTAAGTATTTAGGGGTGAAATATCATCATATTTCACTACTCATCACATATCTAAAGCTAAAAGCAAACAAAATATATCCAGATACATTGATAACAACTTACAACAAACACACAAAACATGATAAGAACAACAGAATAGAAACATGACCAATCTCTAGATGTCGTCACGATACATGAGTGAGCACGTGATCAATCATTAATGCAGATTCGACATGAACTGAAAAAGGGTTTTCAGATCCTAATAAGTCTATGTCATAACTTAAAATGCCTGAAAAGAATGAGGGAACTCTTTCTCACGGGTACCTACCGGCCCCGAGTTAAGAAATCCTCCAGTGGGAAGTGTCTGTGATCACGACGCTCCTCACCTTGATGCCCCTCGGTCGCATCCTCAGCTCTCTGCTCCTCGACCCTCTCACCCTCCTCCTTAGCTACACCCTGCTCAATCTCGGGCACCTCCTCCCTGTGAACCTAGTCAACCTTTTGGTACCTCCTCTCTAGCCACCTCCCCAACATCCTCCTCCCCGACAATGACATCGGTCTGTGCCTCAGAGGTCTCACCCATCTCCCCCATCATTATCCACTCCAACTCAGAAATAGTAAGATTGTGCCTACCACCACCCTCAGACTCCATCCTAGAACAAAGAACTTGAAAGACTCAAGAATGAAAAAAATGGCTCCTGAAACGGACGATCAGATCACAAGATATCATGAAAACATGAAAAATAGAGCGGAAGGAAACAAGAAAACTAAGAATCAAAGACCAAAACGGATAGTACGGGAAGAATAAAACATTTTTGAACTATATATAGAACATACCCAAATCACGCGTGTAAACTCGCGCGCGCAACCGGATTGTCGCCCGCTCAAACTAACCCGACCACTTGGTTGCGTGTCTCCCACCAGGCGCGTAATCATATCAAGCGCCCGAACCAGCGCGTACGAATGCCAAAAGTCACCTACACAGTGACTGGCCACTGCCCTAATCCTGCACCACATGATTTGCCCTGAATTCGATTAAACGACCGGACGTTGGCACTTAATGACCTTCCTGTTGGTACGCGCTTTTTCTGGGTTCCTTTCGGTCCCCGAAAAGAGTGGCCCAATTCGGTCCAAGTGGACTCTGGCGATGATGTTGATGGAGTAATAAATTAAGAAATATTAAATTGCTAAAATTAAATAGGCAAAAACTAAATAAAGGATATCTGAGAAGATGCGATCGCCAGCTACAGCTGCAACACGTCACTAATTATGCTTTAAGGGGAGCGGGGGCTTGCAGGTTGAACTCCTTTACTAAGTCGTCCGCCGGCGAACGTCAGCAGCTGTGGGTTGCTTTTAGTCTAACTGGTTTGGTTTTCTTATTCCTGTTGGGATTTTATTTAACTTAGTCTCCCAATCCTACTAGGAGTCTGACTAAGAAAGGTTTCCTAATTTTACTAGGAATTTAATTTAGAAAAGAGTCTCCTAATTCTACTAGGAGTCTAATTAATTTAAATAACTTAATCCTACTAGGAATTAATTAAATCTCATAATCCTACTAGAAGTCCAATTAATTTAAATATTTTATTTTTAATTAGAAATTGAATTAATTAGAAAAAAAAAATAAGAGTTTGGGCCCGCTATGCTAAGGAGGATCGACCCCGTTCTCGGGTACCCTTCGTAAGCTCCCTTGGACAAATCGAGTGGCTAAAAATTGAAAAAGACTGAATTTGAATTATAAAGTAATATTTTTTATAAAAGATTGATGATTGGTATTTAAGGGTTAAAATATTATGGCTAAAAAAGAATTAAGAACTGAAACTATAAAGCAAATTTTAGGATTTTGAATTATGAGAAATTAAGGCGAAAGCTAAAATCTAAAGACCAAAGTCAGGATCGAAATTAGGAAAATTTGGACCGTGAGATTAAGGACCAATTCTAGAGCCTAAAAATTAAAAAACTGATTTTAGAAACTAAGGACTAGAATTAGAAAATTAGAAATTTAGATTAAAACCTAAGGTCTAGAATTTAAGAACTAGAGGGCTACAATCTAAATCTAGAACTAGAATATATAAAAAAAAAGGGGAACTGATTCTAGAACCTAAGAACTATAACCAGAAAATTAAAGACTAAGAAATTACCTGAAGAATCGTCTAAATCGTGTAGAGGGAAATTGTATAGAGGGGAATTGTATGGGGGAAGATTATATAGAGGAAAATTGTGTAGAGGGGGATTGTGCAGAGGAAAATTGTGTAGAGGAGAATTGTGTAAAGGGAAATTGTGTCGTGGAAAATTGTGTATTGAATGGCTAGGGAGATAAAGGTCTTATTTATAGGCTTTTACCATAAATCCTATTTTCTAAAATAATATCATAAAGATACTACTCTTAATTCAACTAAGAGTCTTGAAAAACGTCACTTTTTGCACAGCGACCGAAAACTGATCATACCTTCTTCGATACAGGTCAGAATTGAGCATTTTTTAGCTCGTTGGAAAGCTACTTCAATAAGCTTTCTAACGTGACCAATTTTGCTTCAATCCAACTCCCTTTGATACCTCAAAATAAACCAAACGTAAAAGTGACGGGATTGACAATTGAGAGGTTGAGGAGACCTAGTTGGCTCTAGACTAAGGATTTGGACAGAGATTTCTTAAATGATGAATCCTAAAACTTAAGAATTAAGAATTAGAATTATAAGAAATTAGAAACTAAAGGCTAAAAGAAAATTTAAGGATTGAAATCGGAGTCGAAATAAAAAAAATCAGACCGTAGGATTAAGCACTGGTCCCAGAAAACCAAGAATTGAAACCAGATAGTAATATTATGACTGAAAATTAAGGTATCAAGATAAAAACTAAGTTTTATGACTGAAAATAAGATAATAGAATTAAAGACTAATTTTAGAAACTAAGAACCAGAAACAGGGATTAAAGTACGGGTTAAAAAGGAGGTATTACGATCTAAAGACTGAAAATCAGGACTAATAATTAAAACCTAAGTTTTAAATCTAAGAAATAAAAACTAGGACTAGAGATTAGAAACTAAAACCCAGGACTAGAAATCAGAGCATAAGATTTAAAACCAGAAATTAAAACTAGAAAGTAAATTATACCTACGGCCTGGGCTGCAGAGAGAAATCTCAGAATCCTAAGCTTTAGAGACGAAGAACTCGAAACTCAAATCTCAAAGTTGTGGGGGCCAACCTCTTGGGTCGAATTAAGAAAAAGCTTTTATAAGTTTTTCTTTAATTAAACGCCATGTTTCAGGCATTTAACTGGATTACACGACGGGCTCCCGGCGCTTAATCGCATTGAGTCGGTCACCGACTGAGTGAGCGACCAGCTGACTTGCTCAACGAGTTTCCTAGTTCTAACAGTGTTAGGGCTAATTGCGCGCTTGGTAATACATGCACAATCTGATTAAGCGACACTTCAGAAGCGCTCAATCAAGGAAACTTAGGGGTCAAGGACAGTGAGGCTAGGTCCGATATAGGCCAATTACACGCTGGTTCTGTGGCGTTCAATCCGATCGCGCATCTGATTTCAGGCGGGTGATTGAGTCTCGAATAGGTCTGGGAAAGGAAGTTTGGTCTGAAAGGGGGACTGATTGCGCGCTTGTGGTGTAGCATGCAATCGAATTACGCGCGGGGTTTCATGCGCTTAATTCGAGGTTGTCCGAGTCTGGTCCATAAACTAAAATGCAAGACTATTGTTTCAATCTGCATTCCAACTATATACTATTGTTTCAGTATATAGTCTCCCCATGTCAGGATCTATGCCACAGAGCTATTGTTTCAGCCTGCGTTCAATCATGTACTATTGTTTTAGTGCATGGTTCCCATATCCGGGTTTAAAAAGAAGGTTAAAGGCTGATCGAACAAGAAATATATTCCAAAAAGGCAAAATGGGGGTGTCTATATTTCCGACCATCTGAAACGCGCGCTCTCATTCCGGAGCGCAATTAGTTTATGCGTTTGGAGTGAAGCGCGCAATTCCCCAGAAACACAAAATATGTGCCCAAAACAGCAGGTTCACAGGACCAAATTAAGAGACTTCCGACACTGACTGCCAACCTAAACTATGTCATTGTTAGAGTCGATCCAAAAACACTTCTAACTTAGGACATACACACCTCAAATCAAAAACTAAAAAAAATGTCCCCCCAACATCATTTATACAGTTCAACTAAGACCAAACCAAACAATAAAAATGAAAGAAATGCCCCATCACTTACACACTACAACCAAAATCAAACTAAACTGAAAAATGCCCCCCATCGTTTATACACTTGAACCTAAACTAAACTAAACCAAAAAAAATTGTCCCCAACATACCCCAGATCCAAAATAAATAAACTAAAGCAAACCAAACTTGAATAAATAAACCTCGCACTCAAAACAAGTCAAATAAGCTACAAAGTCAACTAAACCAAAAGTTGCTAAATATAAATAACCACAAACGAAATTAAAAAACATAATCACCTCATAAATAGATAAAATAATTATAAAATACACCGAGGGGATACCCTCTGAATATACAACTTAAAATAAGAAATTTAAATCAGCACATTCAGGCAATGCCTGAATCCGGATTTATTCGGGAAACAAAAGATCTCGGAAAAACCCAGAGAAAGGGTACGTCCTGAACGAATTCTAACCATGATAACCTCTTCCCCTTGCCCCGAACCGGCAGAAAAAAAAGAGTGGCTCACAGAAAGCCACCCAGGATCCGCGGGATCCACCTTTGGGAGCTCACCTTGGAAAACATAACAAGGAGAAACAACAAACACTGAATCCGCAGAGCCAATCGAGAAAAAATAGGCATCGGTCATGAGAACTCTGACCCTGTCTTATCCTTGGGTTTCCTTTCTACCACCTTCTTCTCTTCCATCTCTTCTCCTGATGGGGTGAAACTTCGAGTTAGATTGATAGCACTAATCCTAGCATCACCCCGGATTCTCAATCTCGTCCATAATCCACTCAATAATCACAATTCTTCAGGTTCAATACCCGGGATACAAAATAGAGGAAGAAAAGACATTAATGAACAAAAATGTCCTAAATCACAAGACAAAAAAAATATATGCCCCAAAACTTTAACCCTAAGCTTGAACCACAAAACAAAACAAAAAAATGCCTTTAACATACATTTATAAACCATACCCCTCAAACCACAAAGTGACAAGTATCACACCTTTGAAAACTCTTCCAATCTAATTAAATCTAAACCAAACATATATCCCTTTGAAAGACCACAATCCATGACAAACCAAGATGAACCAATAATCACAACACTTACCCCTCCAAGGAAACACCAATCCACCACCAAGTCTAGATACGCCAATAGGAATCAAACACTTAACACCCATCTAAAACTTTTGAAAAAAAAAACTCACACCTTCTAATAAGTGTCATCTCAAATCAACCAAAAAACTAAAACAAAATACCTTAAACTTTAAATTAAAAAAAAAACTCTTCAAAATGAGATCCTGACTTGTGAGGGACCAAAATGAATGCCCCGTCAAACCCATCGGAACCAAGTAAACCCTCTAAACAAACTAATCTCGGGATAAACTCTAACCTAAATAAAATCCTAAAATAAATCAAACAAATCAAATAAATCCAACCAATCCATTAATAAGTTTAAACAAATAAACAAGCACGATCAAACAAAAAAAATGCCTCTTTATTTACAACTCAAAATTTTTATAAGTATCACTGGAGGCATACCTCATGAATTTATAACCCAAAATAAAAACCTAAAACCTAATCTACAACCCAAAACGAAAATCGGAGACCCGAAATCAGCACAAAGCGAGGAGCAGAACGCCCAATCGGAGGCCTCAGAAGGATTACCACCAGACTTGGAACATCCAATCGAAGGCTTCATGAAGGATTGGTTGGGAAACAAATCCCTCCACTTGTTACTCCTCTTTCACCATCTTCACTTTCTCCTCCGCCGCCTCCTCTACGCTGCCTTCACTGCTCCCTAAAAGGGACCGATGTGAAGACTAACATCTTCATTCTCAATACCGCCCATTCCCAGAATAACGACGTCTCCGAGCATCACCTCAGACCGAAGATTACGCGAAATCACGAATATAGGAAGAAACGATATCCCAATCGGACAGTTAGATTGCCCAATATCGCTAAAACACGAATTTTAGAACACAAAATATCCAGAAAAAGTATAACTCGAGACTAAACCGGAGAATAAGAATCAAATGAAGACTCCCCCACTTATATAGAGTACAGACTTAATCACGCACCCAGACATGTGCGCCTAACTCGGCCACATGCATCACACAATGCGCTCAATCCAAAACACGTGCCCCGACCCAAGCGTGCAACTGAACCATCGCCCATGCCAACGGCGCGACGCTCCGATCACACGCTCACTACAAAACGCACAACCTCATCAAGTGACACACTCCAGATGCGCAATACGAAAGGTCGCTCGCACAGTGACCTGGTGACGCCTCGATCGCGCACGACGATTATTGTGCATAATGCAATCACACGCACACTCACATACGCGTAAATGGCCAGTCGAACCTGTGATCACACACCAGGAAACAGGCACGCAATCATATTGAGTGGCATGTGTCAAGCGTGCAATATCCGAATTAATGGACCCTCACACCTTTTCACCCCATCTTAACCAAAATTCTCCTGTCCCATCGCGTAGCCTCACACACTGTTCCAAAAGAATCACACAACCACTTACCCTTCTCCCATCACGATCCCACCAGAAAGAAAGACTCATCACGCACGTCCCGTCACGACAAGATGCGCACACATGACACCACCTCAATATCCAGTCCCATCGCAATAAATTAGCCATGTCCTCATGTCCCATCGCGAAAAGCCAAAAGCAAATCGCTCGAAAACGCTAGCACACCGCCCAAAGACGAAGCCAATCACAACGCAATCACAACGGGATCTCTTATGACCCAAGATCTGCCAAAGAAAGAAACAGGACACACCTATCGCACAAATATCCTATCAGGGTCCCATCGCTAACTACGCTCAGTCAAGATATCTCATCGCAAGCATCACTACTCAAAATGTTTAGACAATACTTGCCACGCCATATGACAAAAAAGAGGGAAAGCTCGACCAATGTCCCATCGCTAAAGCAAAGAGCCCTCTCCCCGAACTACTCGCTGCGTAATTGTCACCAGACACTACTGCCGCAACAGAAATGCATGAAGACTCGGAACTCCTCCCGTGTCCTCATTGCATCCGACCAATGCCAAGTCCCATCGCGACATCGCTTCTCCAAGACATCACATCACACCGGCGACCCCTAGGTCCCTATCACAACGGACACAAAAAAGAGAAGAATCCCCAAAGTCTCATCGCGGTATCACCCCGACAACCCATCACGGACCACGCAAGCTACGCACAATCCAGGTAAGTATCACCCCCAGGTAAATACTACATACTTTTCAATTACTCGATATTCTTGTAAAATATAGTTAGCTACGATTAAGTCAAAGCGTTTTCAAAACCCGTCTCTCTCGACTCGTGGATCACTATAGTCCTCCTATAAGAGACAATCATCAGTATTCGCCGATAATGTTAGACGGAGTATCCAGCATGTCAAGTGTCATCATGACAATCACATAAACAGTCGGGTCCACAAATCCTGTACCGGTGGATCTGCTCAGCGACATCTCGGAAGCCACATTTTCTGTCGATTTATCAACGAATTGATCTTAAGTTAAATTTCCAAAATTTCAAAACCCCTTCCAAAAGAAAAATCTTTTACTTCCAAAAGAAAAATCTTTTACTTTCAAAAACAAATAAAAGAAAAAAAAAAAAACAATCAAACTACCAAGAGAAGAAACCAAGCAAAGAAAAAAAGAGTCACCTGCCAAAATTCACTCCAATTACCAACCTAAACCAGTCATTCCTCTGGGAAACCGAACAATAAGTATATTTAATCTAAGAACTTACAAACACCTATTGAAAAAGGAACGCCTAACGCGCATTGGTGTGAGCAATGACGCGCCCGGTCTGACATGATTTGCGATAGCCTTCAACATTATATTGTATTTTATTATCGGTCCCTAGACCTTATTTATGGACATTTGTATGACGCCCCCCGGTACCTCAACTGCGTCATATCCCTCTGTTTGACTGCCCCTTGCAGCAGGTCGCGACATGCGGTGGGATGCCTCTTGCACCCACAGATTAGGATATGGTAACCATGCGACGAGATGCCTGCACCATGAGAATAAGATGCACGACTTCCTCCGTCATTTGCCTGCTTATGATTGGTCGCGATCTGTGACAGGATCGCCACAGGCATCCACGGCATGGAACACGCCTTTTGGCAGCTACCACTGGGCCCCCGAATGCTATATTTTAGCTTGTGCTGATAGATAAGAAAGCCAAGCATGTCATGTCAGCATCCCCAGTTCACATTTATGATTTTCCAAGAGAAACGAGAAGACACCTCAAATGAGTGGTGTCTACTTCTTCGACGCCTTTTTACTTCGCAAGAGCGCATCGAAGAGGGGCATTTGTAGACACCTCTACTTTGCCCTCTCGGAATATACAAATCTGTTCGGTCAATCTTTGACCTCATAACCCTAATTGAGACCATATATTGAAACAATAGTATATGACTGAACACAGGCTTAAACAATAGCTCTACGACTCAGGCCCCATGACCCTAACGTGGGAACCATGCACTAAAATAATAGTACATGGCTGAACACAAGCTGAAACAATAGCTTTGTGGCTCAGATCCCAACGTAGGGAGACTATATACTGAAACAATAATATATAGTAAGAATGCAGACTGAAATAATAGTCTTGTATTTTAGACCCCTTTGCTCTCATATTGCTGAAACAATAATATATGGATGGACACAGGCTAAAACAATAGCTCTGTGACTCAGGCCCTATGACTCTAACGTGGGGACCATGCACTGAAACAATAATACATGGCTGAACACAGGCTGAAACAATAGTTATGTGGCTGAGATCCCAACGTAGGGAGACTATATACTGAAACAATAGTATATAGTCGAAATATAAGCTGAAACAATAGTCTGGCATTTCAGACCCGACCCGGACCCCGACAGCCCCGAATTACGCACATAAAATCACCTACACAATTCGATTGCACGGCAAACCACACGCGTGCAATCAGTCCCCCTTCCAGACCAGACTTCCTTTCTCAGACCACCTCGAGACTCGATCACGCACTTCACTCGAGACGCGTGATCGGATTGAACGCCCGACCACCGGCGCGCAATTGGCCTACGCCCGACCTAGTCTTACAGTCCTTGACCCCCAAGCTTCTTCGATTAAACGCTTAGAAAGAAGCGTTTAATCGGATTACGCACTCTACACTAGGCGAGCAATTAGTTCTAACGTGATTAGAACTAGGAAACTCGCTGATCAAGTTAGCCGGTCGCTCACTGAGTCGGTGACCGAATCAAAGCGATTAAGCACCAAGAGACCGGCGCGCAATCTAGTTAAACGCCTGAAACAAGGCGCTGAATTGGAGAAAAACTTATAAAAGATTTTTTTTCTAATTCACCCCGAGAGAGGCAGACAATTTGGAGCGAAAATGGATTTTTTTGAGATTTCGAAACTAGAGAACTTCGAGAACCAACACATAGAGGAACATAGCCATGATTTTGGGATTCAAGCTTCGAATCTTCGAGATTTCTCTCCGCAGCGCCGATCCTAGGTAAAAATCTTAGTTTTAGACTTAGGATTTCCATTCACTTTAATTATTAATATCGAATTTTCAGTTTTAGACCGTAGCACCCCTTTTTTAGACCGTAATCTCTTATATCTAATTCTAGTTCTCCGTTTCTAGAACTAGTCCTTAATCTGACAGTCTAATTTACCGACCCTACGCTTTCATTCCGTTCTAAAATCCTAATTTTCAGCCCTATCATTACTCTCTGGTTCTAGTTCTTAGATTCTAGAACCAGTCCTTAATCATACGATCTATTTTTTTTTATTTCGAACCCGAATGCAGTCCTAGAATTTTAAATTTTAGTTTTAATTTCTTAGTTTAATATTTAAAAAAAATATCCTAAGTATTAATTTAATTTCTATAATTCTAGTTTCTTAATTTAATCCATAATTATAATCCCGAAATCGACTCTGAAAAGCCAAAAAGATAATATTATAGTCCAAAACCCAATTTGCTTTAACCTCAACCACCCGATTTGCCCAAGAGAGCTTACGAAGGGTACTTGAGAACGAGGCCAGTCGTCCTTAGCATAGCGGGCCCAAAACCCCTTTCTTTAAGATTATTTTATGGCTTTAATTAGCATTAGAAAATCAGTTCCATGACTTTATCTTAAAATTTTAGTATGATTAATTTACATGTTTTCTTTTGATTAGATCTTTAGAATAACTGCCTTGATTAGAACTCTAATAAAACTAGTTTTTTTATTTTAATTAGATAGTTCTAGCATAGTTAATTCCTTGCTATGTTAGATTTCAGCATAATCCTTTTTATTATTAGAATTTTAGTATAATCGAATCATTGCTTTGATTATAATTCTAAAAAAAATCAGTCATTTATTTTAATTGAATTCTAGCATAGATAATTCATTGCTTTAATTAGAATTTTAGTATAATTAATTTCTCGCTCTGATCATAATTCTAGCAAAATTAGTTTCTTTATTTTAATTAGTCTTAGTAAAATCAGTCCTTTATCCCCATTAGAATTCTAGCAAGACTATTATCTTTGCTCCAGTTAGAACTCCAATCAGATTAGTATATTTATTTCGATTAGAATTTCAGTATAATTAGCATGCTTGATTTAATTAAAGTTTCATTAAAATTAATACATTTACATTCCTAGTACAATTAGGAGACTGATATCAATTGAACTTTTAGTAATATTAGGACACTAAATTAATTGGAATTCTAATAAGATTAGGAAACCAAGATTAATTAGACTCCTGATGGAACTAGAATACTAAATTAACTCACTATAATAAATTCTCACACAACTAAACTCACAATAGAATTAGAAAATCTAAACTGATTAGAACTACAACATATCGGGAAAGAAAAGGAAAATTAAACTATCTAAATTATAAGACGAGTCACAGCTGCTGACGTTCGCAAGCGGATGATTCAGTAAAGAAGTAACCCACACCCGCTCTAAAGCGTGATATTAGCGTGTTGCAGCGTCGTTAAATATCTGCAGCTGGCAATCACAACAAACAAGGAATCTTCCTAGAAAATCTCATTTTTTATCTTTACCTCCACCATTCCAAACGCCGCATCACTAGAGTCCACTTGGACAGAATTAGGCCACTGATTCAATGAGGACCGAGAGGAACCCAGAAAAAGCGTGCACCAACAATCACCTTATTCTTTATGAGCTCTGTTAGCCCACGTTCACTCATGTGACCAAGCTTCTTGTGCCATAAATCTGAGAGATCATTGGAATCTTTTATAGCCGTAACATCACTACCGCTGATTGTGTCGTCTACTAGAATGTAAAGATTCCTCATCTTCTCACCTTTCATCAAAGTCATAACACCTTATGCAACCTTCAGTTTTTCGGATTCTAGAATGACTCAACATCCTATCTCATCCAATGCCCCCAACGAGATCAAATTTTTCTTCAGATCAAGCGCATGCCTAACCTCAGTAAGAGTGCGAACACAACATCAAACATCTTTATTCCGATAAAACTGATACCCACTGCTTCACATACACTATCATTCCCCATCAAAATCGTCCCACCATTAGCTACCTTGTACTGGTCAAACCAATTTCGATATAGACATGTGATACGATGCCCCTGAATCTAGGATTCATCTACCATCAACCTGACTGGAGCCTAATAGTGCACACAATAGATCTTCACTGGAGTCTGACTTAGCAACACTAGCCTGTTGCGAAGTCCCTCATCACTCTTATCCTTATTCAATCTCTACTTGCAATATTTGTGAATATGTCCAGATTGTTTACAGAAGTAACAGATAATATCATTTCTATCACCCCTGAATTTGGACCTCTTGTTTCCTCTCGTTGATTCAATATCTCCTTTAGACTTATCCCTTTTGCGATCACGGTTTCGACCTCTTTGACTAAAGAGACCAGTCTATTCGGAGTTAAATTTAGGCTATTTTCTCAATTCATCTGAAAGAAGTGCAACAGTCACTTCTTCGACGGCTATGATATTCTTACCATAAATTAATGTGGTAACAATGTACTCATAAGATACAGGCAATGAGGTGAGCAAGAGAAGTACAAGATCTTTTTCAAGTTTCACCTTAATGCTCAATAGTTCACTAACTATTTTATTAAATGAATTCAAATAATCTAAATACGAGTATCAGCCTTCATACAAAGTGTGTAGAGTTGTTTCTTCATGAAGAGTCTGTTTGATGACTTTATCATATAGAGAGATTTCATTTTCTTTCACAAATTCACGGTCGTCTTTTCGTGAAGAACGTTGTACATAACTTCATCGGACAAACACAATTGAATAGTGCTTACGGCTCTCTTATCAAGAGATATCCACTCTTCATCAGATGTCTCTGCCTTCTTCCCTACTTCCTTTTCAAGTAGAGCATCATCAATATCTTGTTAGACAAAGAGATCTGTAACCTTGACTTGTCATAAAGCGAAATTATTCTTCCCCGAAAACTTCTCCACCTCAAATCGTTCATTTGAAACTTTCATCGCCATTGTAGCATAAATCTCGCTTTGATACCACTTGTTAGGAATTCAAGACACCGAACTCCCTATTGCGATGACTATGGCAAAAATATAAAGACGCAAAAGCAATCACACACAAAACAAAGAAATCTACGTGGTTCACCCAATCTAAGGCTACGTCCACAGAGTAAATGTACTATATTTATGAACGTTTACAACGCGCGCACGCTCTTCTCTCTAGTGCCCTCTCAATCAAGATCTGGCACGATCTTCAACAGCCAACATGCTAAATAAACAAAGACATAGTCCTTCAAAATAGATAAGAGATCTGCTGGAATATAGTAATGATTCCAACATGAAAACGGCTTCAATCGAATACTTCAATCCCCAAGCTTTTCTTCAATACCTTGCCTCTTCAAGTATTTCCCAGTTTTCACTCTCTAGAAAGCTTTCACTTGAAACCCTAGAAAAACCCTCTGTTAATAAATTCCAACTTGCATTAGGAAACTTGACCAAAAAACTTCTCTAATTTAGCCAAAGGTCCAAATCCACGGAACGAATCTGCCCATAATCAATTGATTGATTTGACAACTCGATCGATCGATTTCAACCCGAGAGTTATCAAACAATTTATGCTCAGACTCGATCGATCGACTTCAACCTGAGAGCATATAATTAAATACCATCCGTAATCGATCGAACGCTCCCAACATCGATCAATCGATTTCAACCAGAGATAACTCTTCAAAAGTGTCTCAAAATACAGTTGGGATTAAACCTAACAAATGGTTTCAACTATACTTATCAAATTGATTCAAGTTACCCATTGGCTAATTAGTGCAAATTCAGGGTATTTTCTATTGATTTTGCTTGGAGAAAAGTAAACCAATTGAATCGTGAATCATGCAACTATGATTTTGAATTCACATCAGTTAATCAGAATAGGAAAATCTGTCAAACCATCAAAGGGAGAAGGGAACAAGAGAATGACAAGCTTTTAAGATTCATGGTTACCAACCCTCGAACCCAACACCTATTAAGTAAATAATACTTGATAAACAGGATGAGCAAAGTAAGGTTTGCTACTTAATAAGTAAATAATACTTGATGAACGAAATGACAAGCTTTTTATGAGAGGGAAGGTGATCGGCTAGTGAAGAGGGCTTAATTTCAAGACAATTCAACTACACATTGAGTTCATGATTAAAAAAAAAACCTTCTACTGTGTTCGTGCCTTTTAGTCTGTTGATGGCATTTAGCGGAACCATGTAAATCTGCTTGGTTGATTGCTATTTTGATTTTCCAGAGGCAGATGGTATTACCACCAAGGTATCAAAAATCGGCCGATACGTATCGCATCGATTTTCGGCCAAACCGATACGTCTCGGTTTCAACCGAGACATTTTATTTTATTTTACAAAATCGACCGATACGTATCTGCCCCAGACAAACCGATACCGATTTTAATACCTTGATTGCCACCAAGACGGAATCCTCTAGTGGAAACAGAGATGCCCACCATTAACCATATTAGCTTCACGCGATAAAATATTAATCACAATGAGGTTACGCACAGTTAAAGAATAGAAAACAGTTCTTGTAGTCACATTTTGTTCCCTCGAAAAATAAAGAGTAATTATGGACGAAAGAAAACAGACATGTGAGTTGAAACTTATCTGTATCCCCTACATTTCTATAGACAACAGACACTAGCACTAGGCAAGAGGTTTCCAAGCACGAGCAAATTTAACAGTGAAGCTAACTCTAAAATCCTCTAAGCACACAAATGTAGTAGGATAATAATATATTTGCAAGCATATAGAGCCCAACTAGGCCCCATGACTCAAACCACACCACCCACAAGCCATGTCACTTAGACTTGGAACACATGAACATAAAAGGATTCATACATACTACATAGATTTGGATGATCGAAAATTTTGTACAATTTTGTAAAATAATCAATGTAAATTCCATAGATTTGATTAAGGGTAACAGATTGTTTCTAACTGTTCTCCCAGGACTGTAAGCTATATGTCCAAATTTTCCTCTCTATTTGTGCACAAACATAGGTGAGCATTTATCTAATCAGAAGGAACCAATAGCCGATACCCCTATCAAATATTATGCAGATATTACTATTTATAACCTCTAATATTCTGCCTAATAGACATATATGCATGGAGAAAAAAATAGGCTCCTTATTGAATCCTATTAATCTTTCATTGGAAAAAAAATTATCAACAGCACCATCCCGAATTGCAAACTAAATTTTGGGGCAACAAATAAATTTCTTATTTTTCCTTCGTATCAAGGTTCCCTCCAAAATTAATTTTTTTGGATGGAATAGGGGTTGGGGGACAAGCTTAATTGAAGGAGGATGAAATGGAGATGTGTTATGTGCTTTCAGGAGGAAGACTCTAAAAATAATCTTCTTATTCACTGTTGGGTAGCTAAGGAAATTTGGAAATTGGTTCTCCAGCAATTTGGGATCTTGTGGGTGTTTCTGGAATCTTAGCTGCTTGGAAGTTGGAATGGGATAGGTTTTGAAGGACTTAGGGGGAATTGTGGAAGCTCATGGATCTTGTGGTATGTGGGCTAATTGGACGTAAAGAAATAATGGAGTTTTTAATTGGAAAAGAAGACCAACTTCTATGATTCTCAAGTATGTTCGAGATTTAACCTTAGATTGGATCAGGATTTGATGTCTATCGGCTGAAGATGAGAATGGTGTTGAAGTTTAGTCCCACATTGAGTAAATTATAGCCTTGTTTGTCCCCTTATAATATCCTGGGCCCCTCCACTCAAAGCCAATTAGCTTTGAGTGGATCCCCAGATTTATCATGGTATCAGAGCAGGCCTTTCTCCATTCCATGTCACACAGTTCAATAGTGTTAGGAATTATACCCACTCTACGAACTCCCTATCGCGATGAATGCGGAAAAATAAGAAGATTCAGGCAAAAATTAATCACACGCACAACACAAAGATTTAGGTGGTTCACCCAATCGAGGGTTACGTCCACGGGAGTATATGCAATATTTTATGAATGTTTACAACACACACACTCTCTTCTCTCTAGTGCAAACTCAATCAAGATCTAACATGATCTTCAACAACAAATCCGTTGTTAAACCAAGGACGCAGTCCTTCAAACAATAGAGAAGAGATCTGCCAGAATATAATCACGATTCCGACACAAGAACGGCTTCAATCGGATCTTCAATCCCCAAGCTATTCTTCAATACTTTTTCTCTCAAAGCATTCTCACAGATTTCTCACATAAAACTTTTTACCAAGCTCTCTCTATTTTTGGAAACGTAACTCACAAATCTCTAAGACTTTCAAGTATTCAAAACACTTCCAATTAAGTCTCCTAATCCCATTAGGAAACCTTGGCTAAAGTAAACTTCCAAAAATAGCCAATAAAGTAAACTTACGGAACTACATCCGCCCATCAGTCAATCAATTGATTTCCCAACCTCAATCGATTGACACCGGTCAACAGTCAATCGATTGACTTTTCAGCGTCAATCGATTGACATCGGTGGTTGGGATTAAACCTTATTCAATTAACTCTACCAAGGTTTTATCCCCAACCACGGCACTGCCCCAACGGGCATCAACATCTTCGACAAGTGCTAATCAAGTTTAGGCAATGCCTAAACTTATTTTTCGTAACTGGTTTAATCAACATGTTCACTGCATTCTCTTTCATAAATGCAAGTGTTAACGGAACCATGTCCTTAAACTTTTAAAGACGTTTCTTCATCCTCTCTGATCTTCTCAAGGTAGTTTGAACCGGTGCCTGGGACTGCAAGTCTTGAGAAATTGTGTCATCTTCATTATCTTTCTCATCTTGCTCATGCCTTTCAACATCAACTTGTACCTGAGGTTCACCAGATAACTGAGGTTTGTCTTCCGCATTTTTCATCGGAAACTCATCTTCGTTGAAAGTAACATCTCTTTCAACTATCACTTTGTGAGATTGTGTATCCCACAAAAGATAACCCTTGACTCTTTCACCATATCCAATCAAGGTACACTTTTTAGATTTTGGATCCAACTTGGATCGTTCACTTCCCTGAAGTAATGCATAAGCCGCACATCCAAACACCCTCAAGTGAGAGTAGCTCCCGTGTCTTCCATACCAAACCTCATCTACAGTTTTCGAGTTCAATGCCGCTGAAGGAGATTGATTGACCAAGTAACATGTCGTATTCACTGCCTCTGCCCAAAACCCATGACTCAAGCCGGAATTGTTCAACATACACCGCGCTTTTTCCAATAGTGTTCTGTTCATCCTCTCTGCTACACCATTTTGCTGAGGATTTTCAGAAACTGTTAAGTGCCTAACAATCCATTGATTTTCACAGTAAGCCTTGAACTCTGATGACAAGTATTCCCCACCATTATCTGATCTGAGAATCTTCACCTTTCTATCTGATGCTTTTCAACCATAGTCTGTCATTGCCTGAATTTCTGAAACACATCTGATTTATTTTTAATCGAATACACCTAAACTTTCCTAGAGTAGTCATCTATAAATTATACAAAGTAGTTGGCTCCACCTACTGAAGTGACTTTAGCCGGCCCCCATACATCTGAATGTATGTAATCAATCAGCCCCTTCGAAGTGTGTTTTCCAGTAAAGAAACTGACTTTCTTCTGTTTCCCAAAGATACATTCTTCACAAAAAATTTAGTTTACAAGTTTGAATTTCAGAAATCGCCTTATTCTTTATGAGCTCTATCAGCCCACGTTCACTCATGTGACCAAGCCTTTTGTGTCACAAATCTGAGAGGTCCTTGAAATCTTTTATAGCCACAACGCCACTGTCACTGATTGTGTTGCCTACTAAAGTATACAGATTTCCCATCTTTTCACTTTTCATCAAGGTCATAGTACCACGTACAACCTTTAGTTTATCGGATTCTAGAATGACTCGACATCCTATCTCATCCAATGCCCCTAACAAGATCAAAGTTTTCTTCAGATCAGGCACATGTCTAACCTCAGTAAGAGTGCGAACACAACCATCAAACATCTTGATTCTAATCGAACCAATACTCACTGCTTCACATACACTGTCATTCCCCATCAAAATCGTCCCACTATTGGCTACCTTATACTGGTCAAATCAATCTCTGTACGGACACATATGATACGATACCCCTGAATCTAGGATCCATCTATCATTAAACTGACTGGAGCTTAACAATGCACACAATAGGTCTTCACCGGAATCTGACTTAGCAACACTAGCCTGTTGCGAAGTCCCTTCATCACCCATATTATTATTCAATCTCTGCTTGTAATATTTACGAATATGTCAAGATTGCTTACAGAAGTAACAGATAATATCCTTTCTGTCGCCCCTAGATTTGGACCTGCTGTTTCCTCTCGTTAATTTATTATCCCCTCTGGATTTATCTCTTTTGCGATTACCCTTTCGCTTAAGAGACTAATCCCTTCGGAGTTAGATTCAGTTTGTTTTCTCAATTCGTCTGAAAGAAGTGCAGCAGTCACTTCTTCGACGGCAATAATATCTTTATCATAAATTAATGTGGTAACAAGGTGCTCATAAGATAGTGGCAATGAGGTGAGCAAGAGAAGTGTGAGATCTTCTTCTTCAAGTTTTACCTCAATGCTCAATAGTTCACTAACTATTTTATTAAACGAATTCAAATGGTCATGAATACGTGTACCAGCCTTTATGCGAAGGATGTAGAGTTGCTTCTTCATGAATAGTCGGTTGGACAACGACTTTGTCATGTAGAGAAATTTCATCTTCTTCCACAGATCCACGGTCGTCTTCTCGTGAAGAACATTGTACAGAACTTCATCGGACAAGCACAATCGGATAGTGCTTACGGCCCTCATATCAATAGAGTTCCACTCTTCATCGGACATCTCTGCCTTCTTCCCCATCTCTTTTCTAAGTAGGGCATCATCAATGCCTTATTAGACAAGGAGATCTGTAATCTTGACTTGCCACAAAGCGAAGTTATTCTTCCCAGAAAACTTCTCCACCTCAAATCGTGCATTCGAGACCTTCATCACCATTGTAGCGTAAACCTCGCTCTGATACCATTTGTTAGGAATTCTACCCACTCTACGAACTCCCTATCGTGATGAATGCGAAAAAATAAGAAGATTCAGACAAAAATTAATCACACGCACAACACAAAGATTTACGTGGTTCACCCAATCGAGGGCTACGTTCACGGAAGTATATGCATTATTTTATGAATGTTTACAACACACACACTCTCTTCTCTCTAGTGCAAACTCAATCAAGATCTAACATGATCTTCAACAACAAATCCGTTGTTAAACCAAGGACGCAGTCCTTCAAATAATAGAGAAGAGATCTACCAGAATATAATCACGATTCCGACACAAGAACGGCTTCAATCGGATCTTCAATCCCCAAGCTATTCTTCAATACTTTTTCTCTCAAAGCATTCTCACAGATTTCTCACATGAAACTTTTTACCAAGCACTCTCTATTTTTGGAAACGTAACTCACAAATCTCTAAGACTTTCAAGTATTCAAAACACTTCCAATTAAGTCTCTTAATCCTATTAGGAAACCTTGGCTAAAGTAAACTTCCAAAAATAGTCAATAAAGTAAACTTACGGATCTACATCCGCCCATCAGTCAATCAATTGGCTTTCCAACTTCAATCGATTGACATCGGTCAACAGTCAATCGATTGACTTTTCAGCATCAATCGATTGACATCGATGGTTGGGATTAAACCTTATTCAACAAATAGTCCACGTGATTTGGCTCAGTTCGGCCAACACGTGAGCGTGTTGAAGTTTAGTCTCACATTGGATAAATTATAGCCTTGTCTCTCCCCTTATAATATCCTAGGCCCCTCCACTCAAAGCCAATTGGTTTTGAGATGGATCCCCAGATTTATCAAATGGGATAGCCTGCAGATGTAGCTTTCCATGCCCTCTCGCAGATTTCGGCAAGGATGTTTGAATTGGGGGTATTGTGCAGTTTGTTTTTTAGGTTTTATGTACCTTGCTGGGTTTTTCTTGTTTGTATTCTTTTTCCCTATAATATATTCTTCTGGTTACCGATAAAAAAGAGAGTTAACTAGAACCAAGTATTTCATCTCACAAAGTAACATTCAAGCACCATAAAATTAATACCAATTTTCAGAAAAAGAACAAGAAAATGTACTGGACCTTCAATTTTCTCAAATATTTCTATTTAATGAGCAAAAGATAATCACAGGTAGATAATGCAAAGAAGACATAAAACAGGTGCCCACCAAAGAACAGCTACAGTTTCAGAGATTTATTATTGAAATCCAGAGTATACCAAGCTACATGATAACATGCCTGTAAAATTGTGGGTCTTTAACGCCAAGCTGAAGCCGAGACGAGTTCTCGTCGCTGCCAATTTAGCAAAAGCGAGCCCTGGCTCTTCTCCACATGAAACCCCCTTACTTGAAACCTCTTCATAAGGCAGCCTGCTTGGGTCTCTGTAAAATTGCTGAAGTGTAGAGGAGAAAACCCAGCTGACACAAAAAGCGTCCTCCAAGGCATCATCTTGTTGTTGACACCAGCACAAGACCGGCCTAGAACGGTGCTCTCGATCCTCCGTTGGATTAGACATGTTTCGATCATGTGCACGACATCAGGATTCTCATTTGCGGCATCGAACGAGTCTAACAAAACTGAGTAGAAATTGAGGGCATGGAAGACATGGTTGGCAAAAGAGAGATCGCTTCGATTGGACCCCTGATCAATAGAGACCAAAATCTTCGGAGAGAGCTGTTTTATGAGAGGGAGGAAAGAAGGGAAACAAGGATTCCAAGACCCAACTGGGAAATTCACTGCTAGTGCCTCGTCATCTGATGTGTTTATAATTGCGGGCAAGAGGGAAGACAATGCACTTGGATCAAAGGATTCAAGGTTGACTACATTAAATTTGAATGAGATGTTGAGGCCGCTAGCGAAATGGGAGAGGTTTTCTCTTGTGAGACAGAGTTCATGATAATGGTGTGAGGAAGGAGAAGCGAAAGCTGTGATTTTTAGCAAAGGGGAAGCCCCAGATTTCACCCCAAGTTCTTGCATAAGAGAAGCCCATTGCCCACCTAGGCCAATATCGAAATCTAGAATGTGAATTTGATCAAATCCATCGAGGGTTTCGAGAAGGGCTTGATTACAAGTGAAATTTGAAAATTGGAGGATAGGAGAGATTTCACAGAAGGTCTTATACGAGCAGATTTTGAGAACAATGTCTGAGGGAGTTGAATTAGGCCGCCAAGGTGAATGAGGGGTGTTGTTGGCGAGTAGAAGATTAAGGGCCTCCTTGAAGTAGAAAGCGACCCTTGTAAAGGGCTTTCCGGAGGGATATAACTGGTGATTGAGCCGCGCCAATATTGCCCGCGAGTGTACAGAATTCCCGGTCTCAATTAGCTCAGCCACCTTGAGTAGCTGCTTAATTATGGCATTTTGCTGCTGCTGCTGTTGCTGCTTGGCTACTTCATCCACCACCCCTTTTGGTTCTGCGGGTCTGTGTTGAAGATTATAAGGAAGATGAGAGTACCCCGACTGCTGCCGCTGTTGTTGTCTATCGAGAAAAATCTCTTCTCCAGTATCAGAATACAATTTCTTTTGGATCAGATCAAAGCTGGGATCAGCCACAATTGGGTGGTGGCGTTTAGCTTGTGGTGGGAGAATGAGGTTTTGCGCGTGCTGTGGGTAAGGTAAGGGTAATAAAAATGATGGGTTTTGCAGAGGATGTGTTTCGTTATGGTTGATCACATGGAGGGGATTGAAAAGCTGGGATTTTTCTTCAATGGGTTCGAACTGATTTTGCTGCTGAGTTTGGTAGAAGAGTCCTTGAGCCACATCGAGAGGGAGTTGGAGATTATTCGATTGTTGATGAGAGAATATGGGTGCCAGAGAAGAAGGATTGGGAATTGAACTTGAAACCAATCTGTTGGTATTGTTAATATGATAGTGATGATGATTGAGAGAAAGCAATTCAGTAGATGCAAAAGAAAAATTGTTAGCATTCGAAGCAGGAGCTGAAACAACTCTTGCTCCTCCTCCTTCAATGGATTCAAATCCTGTGTCCATGAATCCAGAAGCCGGGCTATCGAATTCGCCTTGTCCTCCAGCTCCACCTCTAATCTGCTTCAAACTGGAAGATGGGTCATCAATATCTCCCAAGATGAACCGCAAAAACGACTGCTGTTGGCTCGGTGACAAAGCAGACTCAGATAACATGGACTCCCAATGTTCCATACCCATCCCACAATTCTCAGAACCTCCGATCTCTAATCCACCCGGAATTGGTTGCAGCTCCAAGCTCCATTCTTTGCGCTCACGGCTGCTTCCGACGCCGTCCGACCCAGCAGCAGCAGTGTTTTGTTGCTGGTGCTGCTGGTGCTGCTGAGAAGGAGGCCACGCCGCCGCCGCTGCCGCCACGCCGGCCGTTTCGGTGGAGCCGCCCAACGAAGACGACGGCAGGGTTGATGTGGGGGCTGTTGGGCTTGGGCTTCTTCCGTTATCCAGAACAGAAGTGGGCTCGTTGCTCTTATTGCTCTTCTTATTCTCTACCCAATCGTTCGACGACAACGAAGAAACTGAAAGCTCTGCCACTACTTCCGTAGCCCCCTTCATCCCTTGCAAATTAAAGGGCATCCCCCTCATCTAAACAACAGAGCAGAGTGCGAGAGAGAAAAGAGAGTCAAATATTTAGAGAGAAGAAGAAATGGGTTTCTGAAGAAAATGGTTTCTTTTGCTGCTTATATAGGATTTATTGTGCTCATTAATGGAAGGTAGCGAGATCTCAGCATGCACATAAAAAAACAAACCATTTTTAGTAGACCCATGCAACTAACTACACCTTCATCCTCTTGATATTCTCT
This sequence comes from Chloranthus sessilifolius, assembly GCA_021018995.1. Lineage (NCBI taxonomy): Eukaryota > Viridiplantae > Streptophyta > Magnoliopsida > Chloranthales > Chloranthaceae > Chloranthus > Chloranthus sessilifolius. The sequence continues at coordinate 105,292,681 of CM037595.1, read as the reverse complement.
CTCTCCTTTTTCTATCTCTTCTTTTGAAAATTTTCACTCTGTTTCGCTTCTTATTATCGTTGCTCTTCGGCTTCGTCCTCTTTCTCTTCTCTCGCGTCTTAGTTTAGTAGAGCCCTCTCTGGTCGCTTCCCATCGATGCGTGCTGCGTGCAACATAAAACTGCTTATAAAGTGTCTTGCTTTCACTTTCTCTCTCTAGAATTTATTTATTATTTTATTTTATTTTCTGTGGGTTTGTTTAGTCCGTATTTATCTCGGATGAGGTGACAGTGTTTTTCTTCTTACAGAACCCGAAAAACGGTTTCTCTAATTAACACTAATAATTTAGTAAATATCACTTCTAAGTAGCAAATATTTAGCTTCTTTCTTTCTATGACTGTGGTGGGCCATGGCGCTGGGGACATTTATGCATCATCACCTTTTAGGGGCTTCCCCTTCTTAGAAACATGCAGCACAGATTTTTAGTTCCTTGAATTTCGTGTGTATCTGCTTCCAACGGTTTTAGTGGTACAACGTAACAAGAGTCTACTAGGTTGTAAAACATTAGAGTCTACAAGGTTGTAAAAAGAAATTGCCACAAGGGCGCTTTTTTATATTTTCTTCGATTCATATGGGATACATATATGATGATACCGGCCTATATGACTCAATATGTGCTAATATTTGACCTATTTGACCTACATTGAATCGGGGTATAAAAAGTATTGGAAGGAGCCTAATCAGATTAATATCGGCTAAAATGTATAGCATATGGCCGATATTTAAAATCGCTCTTTCTCTATCTTATTTTAAACTCTCTGGATTCAAAAATTAATACATATTGGTATATTGACCGGGTTCCAAGATGATAGGTATAGGATATATCAAAAACATATCGGTCAATATTAAAGACTTTTTTTTATTAATAAAATATAAATAATTTAAAAAGATTAAAAATTAGCAAAATAGCATATTGGTATTATGCTCAATTACTATTGGATACATAATACCCAATATGATATGACATGGGTTGATATTCATTGAATTTGATCAATTTGACTCCATATCGAGTCAAGAGTGTATATAACATTGGAGAGGTTCAAAGCCAATCTACCACAAAATAGATTTTGAGAATATGGAGCACCTATCATACCATCACATGTTGATTCCACATTGCACATGTCCGTAAAGGTGATCGTCTGATAGGTATTTCCATGATAATAGTTACTTTTGGGGATGTGTGTTACGTGGAATCAACATGTGACAGTTTGATAGGTGTGCCCTTACCTCAAGATCTATGGTGTAGAAGATTGGGACAAAAAATGATTTCTAACATCTGATTTAAGAGAGTCATTTGTTTTATGGTGGAAGAGATTCAGCTATTCACTGGAAACATGGGTGCAAATAATATGACCCATTTATTTAATGCCCGTTTATTATATTAAAAATGAATTGGATTTTTTCTGTTATTAATAAAGAAAATCGATAACGCGAGATCTCTGAACCTCTCTAATTATGGTAAAGATGCAGTTTCTCTATCCACCGACGTCAATATATGGTATATCTCACTTGCGAACGTTTAAGGTCCGTTGTAGAGAATCCAGTGTTTAGATACCGTGTGGACCCTATGTCAGATATGAAACATGATTTTAAATATCATCCATATCCGTTGTACACCCTTGATTTTGTTTGAAGTCAAATATATCAAATATCGGCCTATATCAAGTCGACCGGATTGACTGACACATATCGGATATGTATTGGCATGAGACATGCACAATATGTTGATATATATCAGACTTTAAACCTCTGGATATGAAAATCCTTGATCATATGAATAATGGCTGATATTAAAAAGCCTAGATCATCGAATGTCTAATATTAGTTCACATAATGATTTACGACTGGTAAGACTTGGATTTATCAAGGACATATACCTTGTCGCACAAAAAAAAAAAAAAAAAAAATGTCAATAGCGTTCCCCTTATTGATGTAAGTGGCAACATATTACTTTATAGTTTCCATCACAGCATTATCCCAATTATTTAGGTCTGTGAGTTTATTTCTCCACTCTTATCTTATTAATGTTGAACTCTATCTAACTTTGCAAACCTTCATATTCCTTCTCAGTACTTTCTTATTCTTACAAGTCTCAAACGTTAGTACAAGATCAGTTTCTAGCCTTCGGTGGATATGTTCAAACCATCTCAAGTGATATTTCACAATTTTTTTCTTTTATAGGTACCGCTCTCAATTTCTGTCATATGTACTTATTTTGAATTTTTTATTACACATCCATCTTATCTAGTTAAGCAAAAAATTCCACCTCTTTGAGATAACATAAAATTTTATGTTATAACTCTTCACACTTCTCAATGCACTAAGCAGACTTACGTATCAATCTTAATCTTAGCGAACACAAAATTTGTTAAAAGTCATGAATTGGAAATTTTATTTTTTAACTCGTGTTCGAATAACCGACTTACTTACAATATCTTTGCTCTGATTAAATAGGTGGCATTCATTTATGAAGTTCACTTCATGTCACTAATATCTAATAGTGAATCTTAAACACAGACATAATAAAATATCTTTCAAAATTTTGTATGATGGAATTACATGCTAGATCTTTAATGTAAGTTCATAATTTTATTCATTCAATCATTTTAATCTTTTCACTTAAAATATCAATAATAAGGAATTACAACACCAATATTTGAGCTGATGAAAGCCAACAATAATATAATGTTTAGCATCTCCATCACCATCGTGAAGTAAAACTGTAACCATCGATCTAATATTAAAATGTAAAGCACGATTAACACCAGGTGAAAAGGCTCCCTACACCAACCAATAATGTATAAAATAAACCAAATTAATAACTTTTAGCTAAAAGTAACTATTTAAATTCTCTCCAGTCAAAAGCCCTCGAGGCTCATAAAAATCCTCCGAATCCACTTGATCCTCACTATGTCATCTTTTTATGTAGTATAAGAAGCATCAAGTTCATATTTTTATGTCGTATAAGAAGCATCAAGTTCATCGATTGTAGCATCTCAAATGAAATCATTTAGGAAATATAAATATAAGGGAGTTGAGCTATGGAATATATAATTCAACGAGTTGGATAATCAATTCACCCTAATCTACTTAGGTGGACCATGTGTATAATCTCATGAGTGATAACGTATAACATAAGCAGTATTAAAAATACTATCAGACGTAAACATGATAAAATATATATAACTGAATCCCATAATCAAATGAATTACATATTTATGCTTATATATGAATGTATAATGCTTTTACTCACAACTCTAGACTAGCTTATTCGTAAGTTTATGTACCTTATTTATAAACTCTGAAATAAACTCTGAAATATTTCTATGTATACGACACATGATCTCTCTTTTATCATACTTATTACGATTGTATCAAAGTAATAAGTATGAGAAAAGAGATGATTATTTTTATCAATCCTCTCAACACTTATTCCTAATCCAGCCCTATGAGATTCTGATCGCGCTTAAATATAAAGGCTCCCAATGTCCCTTTAGGTCTAGATATTGTCATGCTTATCATGACCTCTTGAGCCCCGCCTTAGCTGAATGTTTTGAACCCTTACGATGGTTGACGTAAGACTCATATAAATTACTTACGCATTTAAAGGATATTGGCCTTTATAGCTGTGCATTCTTAATAATTTATCAAACTTACTTATCAATTCTTACTTATGCTATCAGTTCCTACCTTATCAAACTTACTAATCAATTCTTACTTATGCTTATCACCTTATCCTAACTTGCTAAGTTTAGGGATCAAAGGTGATGTAACATCGTGAATGGCACCTTGATCGAAATTATGTGGAGTTCACACGCAGCTCACTTGTCATGACGTCCCATATCATTATTTCGATATCAATCGCTGAGGTACCACACTAAAGCGAAGACAAGAAGTTTACTCTTTAGTCACTTAACTTGTGAGGCTTATGTCTTACATATACATCTCTATGTGATGGACAATACAGAGTATGACGTTGAGTATGATAAAAGAATCACATAATAAATGGAAGCTTAAAATATGATACCCTTTTATCTTATTCTAAACATGAGTGAGGAAAATGGTAAACTTTGTAGCATAGCATATGATTGCGATAGAACTCAAAATAAAATAGTAATCGTAAAGGCATAACGAGATATAAGCAATCACAATGTATCATAAGATGAATGTAGAAAAAAGGTAATTATATTGTGGGAACATGATTTCCGATATCGGTTAAGGTTTTACCCTTTGGCCTCTTCGAAAAATGCTCCAAATTGATCACTTGAGACTCGTTTATGAAAGGAAGGAATTAGCAACAAATAGACTTGCTAATCAAAAAGACAAGCACCGAACAAACCTACAAGATGATGTTGAGCAGCAAACAAACCTGCAAAATAAGTTATTAATAGCAAACAGACTTACTAACATATAAACGGCAAAGAGTCTTGCAAAAAGATTTTAGTAACAAGCAGACTTACTGACATGATCGTAAGGTTTACGTAGGAGATTGTAGATTAGATTCGTATACTAAAAACCGACCTGCAGATTTTACCAGTTAGGGTTGCCTAAAGTAAATTAATTCAAAATTTTAAACTAAAAGGAGGGTGTTGGCTCGCTATGCGCGTGAGAGGATCAATCACGTTCATGTTTACCCTCTATTGGCTCACTTAGGCACATCAATTTAAAGGTTGTGTGATTTTTGAAATATGCAAGAAGAGTAAGGACCTAAATTGACACTAAGGGTTAATAAATTAGAAAGATATCCTAAAGGAAGGCTCTAAGCTTGACATTGTTTTGTTTGAAAAGTGCAAGAAGCGGAGTAGAAGTGTCAACCCTAACTAGAACCCTTAGTTAAGCAAAAAATTTAGAAGAAGTTAAACTTCAAATCCAACATTTAGAGTTCAACTTCTCTAACTTCGAAATTTCATAACCAACTTCGAAAATCCTAAAGAGAGTAAGAGAATTGAATGTGCCAAGAATGGGAGAGGGAAATACCTATTTATAGGGATAGCCTTAGTTATATGCAAACCCTAATGCGTATAATCAGAATTATATATATATTATAACGGAGTTGTTCGGGCCAAGGTTCGACCATTTGCAAGAAGGACGCTTGAGACAGGCATAATCACAATTATATGCAAACTCCAATGTGTGTAATTTAAAATGTGGCTAGATTCTCGGCAGGAGCAATCCTAGTTGGACTATAAGTTATGTGTATAATTGGATTACACACATCATCCTATGCATATAATCAACTCTATTTTATGTATAAAGATATGCATATAATTGAAGTATATATAATCTTATGCGTATAATTACTTTAGCCTTAGACAGCCCACAGGCAAACACTTGTTTACATATAGTATTATTTAAGTAAATGTCCCCAATTTTAATCCAATAAAAATGGTCCCGAATCGTAATTCCAAAAGAATAAAAAGTTAAATTTCCAGTTCAAGAACAAAATTCAAATTTCTGCGATATTATCAAATTGTCAACTTTAAAATGACAAGTTTTTTTGTGAAACGATAAAATCCATAAATCTTATCATATTAAAACATTGCTAAAATACTAATGTCTGATATAAAAAAAAGTTCACCTCTTGACTTCCAAATGGGGAATATATTGTCAGGATTCTGGCTCGACCTTTAACTTTCGGTGAACAGGATTTGAGGTACAAATCATAATAGTTAGGATGTGTGTATAATCTCGATGGGTCGAAAATGGGGTGTCTACATATACAATCAAATATTACACAAGAACTACATAATTCGCGAGTATATGTATGGATGCATGTAATTTTCTCTAGAGTCTTCAACATAACAAGTTTGTTATTCTAAAGTATTCCTCACTCATGAAGTGACATTTGATCTAGAGGATAATGCTATATAATATAATCACTTAATATGTCTAATTACTTATGTTATTATAAGATAATTCACATAAATATTTTAATTTTAAACATGTATTACTTTTTTAAATAATAATTAACATAAGCTTGCTATGATCAAACAGTACTATTTGAGGAAAGGTTAAGTTTTTAAAAAGTTCTATGAGATATCTTTCTAATGACATACAACGTCTCGATAGAAGCTTAATTGAAGGAGATGCACTTACGAAACTCGCGTCACACTAGGTATGTTAATATTTGGCCTTTAATAAATGATTTTTTATTATTACATATGTTATATTGATGGAAAGTATGTGTGGGGAATATTCTACTAATATTGCAACAATCAGAGCTAGTTTATTATATCCATAAATTCGTGAAAGCTCATAGTCAAAGAGTTAATCTTTTACAAATGACATCAAAATGTGATGATGTTATCATATAGATCATGTTGAATCGATCAAAATTGATTGCTCTTGTGTTAGACTCCACTGAGAAACGACCCACATGCGAGTGATTGTAGTATCGCTATGAAATATGAGGTGTCATATGTATCAAAGTACATCGAGTCCAAATATAGACAATCATGTCTGACTGATGTTTCTAACACACTTAACGTAACCTTGGGTCTCATTTATGGTTGAGACCCGATTACTTCGTTAAACCACGAAAACACTAGCCAACTCTTTTAACTTCAAAATACTAATATTAAGAGACCTCGATCATCGAGCGATCAATCAATTCTCTATTTGCATAGGGAATTTAATATGGATAGGGTCTACATGGTCCACATTCAAAATCCTGTCAGAAAGTCTTTTATGTTGTATTTTAGGTCAAAGGTCAAACCTATCGAGAGGTGTTGATAGATAAGGGGTCACATCATACAATAAGAATTAGTCCAAGCGTGTAATGATTCAAATTTTATGTCTTTAATACTCCTAATTTACTTATATGTGCCTAATAGTGTATACACCGTATGCCTTGACTTTTCAAAACGTTTTAACTAAAAATACATATTTTGGTTTTCGAACTCTTATATTTATATTTGCCATTAATTAATACAAGTTATGTGATAGCCTAATGGTTAAAGGCTTGAGTTAAAGGCAAGAGGTCAAATGATCAAACCTTAGTATGTGAATTTTAAACCTTTATTTTAGACCTTAAAGTAAAAGTCAATATATCCTTCTTTGGTGTATTAGCCTAACACCAGATGATTCCCAATAAATTATAAAAAGGTTTGAGAATCATAAATCATAATCACATTTAGAGTTCATCTTCAGAATAGAGCTGTAAGAAAACCATAGAGACCCTTGAGAAGAAATTCTAGATCCTCTTTTTCTAGAACTCTTCTTTTTGAAAGATCGACAAACCATTTGCATTTATTCTCAAGCGGCCTTCGCCTCCTTCAAGAGCCATCGCCGAAGTGAGGATCTCGATCGAATCGTGGAGATACAATCAATCTAAGTATAGAGAAATCATGTTTTTCCTTAAAACTTAAATATTAAATCAAATGTGATTTTCATAGTAAATAGGGTTTTTTATTGCATAAATATTGAATGGTATGATTTGATGTGATGCAGGTGATGATTGATACTTTTTAATGTTGATATTTTGGCTAAAAAGAGATCGGATTAAAATCCCACCATGCTATTTGAGAATATTCTCATAATGCTCTCTGATCAAAATCGATTGAGAGAATTGATACATCGATCGATTGATCAATTTTGGATGATAAAGCACAGTATGCGCACAGGTCTTAATTGATCGATTGAATTTGGTTAATCAATCGATCAATTTTTGGATGATACTTCACAAAATGCTCTCTGATCGAATCGATCTATCGAGTTTAGAATTTGATCGATCGATTTCTGAGCGATAAATAATGGTTCTAGGAAATCAATCGATCGATTATGAGAAATCAATCGATCAAGCCTGATAAATAAATGGTATGAAAACCTCACGGATTGAAATTGATCGATTGAGCGGGGATATTGATCTATTAATTCTGTACAGTCAAGCTTCTTTTCAGTTCTTTTTACGAAATTTTGATTAAATGTTAATGTTTACACTCAATGATTATATTCATATGATCTTCAATGTTTTATGAATCCACGAATTGCACGATCAAGGCACATAAATAAGACAAAATGATAAGTGATGTTCGTGTTTGATTAAACCCAACGTCTTGAGAAGGACGGAGTCTAACGAACATCGAATAATAAAAAGCATTAGACTCAACGTCTTGAGCGGGACGGTGTCTAACTAAATAAGAATAAGAAACATTAGACCCAACATCTTGAGTGAGTCGGAGTCTAACTAAACAAGAATATGAAGCATTAGACCCAACGTCTTGAGCGGGACGAAATCTAACTAATCATGAATGATGACAACATTAGACTCAACGTCTTGAGCGGGATAGAGACTAACTAATCCCGAATGATGACATCATTAGACCCAACGTCTTGAGAGAGAGGCGGAGTCTAAAACTCAACATCTTGAGAGGGACGGATAATTAATGAACCTAAAAGAAAAGATACATTTATACGACATTGATATCTATGTTATATTCAGTTTCTTTCAACTTATTGAAATTATGCATGTCACAAACACACACTCATGAATTATAGATATGGTTGTCTTATGTTTTAATGAATTGCATGTCTGATCCATACAAATGTAAACTTACACTCATGGATCAAAATATCGTCCAATATGTATCGGTTTTGAACTTGGATGATACGATAAATTGGGTTTTTCTCAGGCCCCTTAAAAAACAGTCAAATTATCATCCATATTGTCCAATATATCGTCTGATACTTTCAAATTATCGTTTGTTTTATTTTTATTTTTATTTTTTTGGGAAAAATACCGAAATGTATAATCCCGGAATCGATACGTATCGTCTAATACGTATCTGTTTTGGGGTTGAACGATATGATATTGAAATTTGATATTTTGACCCATGCTTACACCCCGTGTTAATGTGGGTGGCCAAATAAGACAAATGTAGCTAAGGATAACGTATGAGTTTATGATAATGAGACTGTACGTGGTGTTTAGAAACTTGAGACGGATGGCGATGAAGGCTTCATAGCCTAGCTATTTATTTCCTTTTAATATTATTGGTTTCAAATGGACAAGATAATGATTGGCTAGAATTTTATTAAGAATGTTATAAGTTTTTAATCATGTTAGACTTTATATTTGGAATAAGGAAATTGTCATGGATTTTATTACGATTCATTAATGCTTTTGATATTTTTTCTTCCGCTGTTTAAGGCGTCGTTAGTGCCTCATTATGTTTTTGTGGTTCATGATATACGAAGGTACTAACAATCAGCCTTTGTGAGATTTTGGTTCGCTACAAAGCATAAGCTTGAGATTTCCCTAAGCTATCATATATATATAACTGATTCTCCTGACCACGATTTAAGCACCAAATGGTATTTAAATAATCTTACACTATTTAATGGCTTATGATCTTGGAAATTTATACTGCCAAAGTGATATATCATCAATTGAAGGGCTATAAGTAAAAAACATACACTTTTTGAGAGATTCGAACCAGCCGATCTGTACACTCTGATATCAACAATGGCTGTTAATTTTGATGGTTGATATTAAATTTCACCGATTGGGTTGTTTGCATCCACTTATAAGCATGATCCTTTGGCTAGGACATGTCCCAACGATGGTTTGGCACTCGGGCAATTTATACTGATCATAGATGCATGCCACATATTACAATGGTAAATCACACTTCAATTGTAAGGACCCTATTTAAAATCAGGTTAGATATTTAATTTTATTTATTTAATACATTTAGGATTTTTCATATTGTATTAAGGGGTCTTTTGGTAATTCTATAAATAGAGGGGTATTTGGGACATTTGGGTTGATATTAGGGACTTTTAGGTAGGTAATTTAATAATACCATGGGTAATTATGTATTTGAAATATTTTTTTATAATTTATTGCTTTAAGATTAGAGGATTCTAGAGAGGGGGAGAAGTCTTCCGGAGATGTGAGAAGGGTGAATTAAGTTGGGTCTCGTGTAGGGTTATGTAGACAACAACAACAAAAAAAGAGAAAAAAGAACGAGATTTAGACAGAGAGCCCGAGAGAGAGAGAGGGATATCAATCTACAGAGAGAAAAAGATCTATCTAGAGAGAGATAAAGAAGAAGAAGAACCCTAAACCTACCCGATTTTTTTGAGGCAAGTATTTTCTTCTATAATTTTAAAGTTAATCCCTTTCATAGCTATTTATTCTAAATTTATACCCAAACAAGTGAAATTTTCTACACCTTTATCCAGCCTATCCCTTAATACATACTAAGAGCTTATGAATTTTATGTATTGAGATCTAGTTTTTTCAATACTATTTGTTAATTGGAGATTCTATTTTATTTTTGCATTGAATAAGATATTTGGATATGTAGTTGAATGACATATGAACCAGATAAATTTTGGGGGTTTTCTGATCTTATGCATTAAGGAATTTAGAATATACGAATATTTTAATTGGTTTAGGAATTTGCCACGAAACTAGTATATGCTGAAATCAAGATACCTGTGAAAGTTTTTCTTCAATCTGAAATTTTGAAAGTTCGATGATGTATTTTGCATGTATAGTATCAGCTATAAATTAATGTGCCTACTCTACAAGTCTGATATTTATTTTTCCTTGAGTCGGGAAATATTTTGTGATATTTAATCTTTTATTCTAGTATGTGAATTTCTGAATTTTTGGTTATTATAGGGTGTTAAAATTTTAGACCCTATTAACACCTTTGAAATTTAAAATATTCTTATATCTGATTTCTTTTTATATTTTTTCGAATTTGATTTGAATACCAGAAATATCTGTGAGGTATGTGAAAAAATGTCAAAAATTTTGTTATCTGTGTATCTGACACCCTGGCCAGGTGGTGAACCTATAATTTGACTAGTGATCAGATATGATTTGTTATCTGTCCCGCAACTGATAAACTAGTTGGAGAATAAGCACTTGGTATTGGTGTTGATAATTATAGATTAACTTCAACACTTTTAGACCTGTTAAGGTACTTTAAGTAAAAATTATTTTATTAATTTGTCTGTTTATTTGTTTCGGTGAGGGGTTTTGATATAGGACCTTGATAAATTTGTTTTCCAAACTAGATTGCCTATGCAATTAACAAATCAGTAATGTAACTTGATTATATAAATTTCATCTTGCATGTTAGTGGATCAGTCATTACTTATTAGAATTAGATATTTGCGGAATATGTGGATTAGCTCTTACGATGATTTTAATCACCCTCTAGGTTAAAGGAAGAACTGTAGACGGAGTTCTCGGCTAGTGTTGACTGGTGAAAGGTTCTATGTATAATAAAATATGTTAATAGTGAGTGACTTGGTTGTAGTGGTATCAAAACTTTATATATATATAGTCGTCTGACTTCCATTGTACAAGAGAGTTGTGTATGGAAGTTTAGTGAGTTGTGTTGACCCCTTCTATATAATGAAAAAAAAAGTTTCTTCTATTTTTCTGAAATCTAGTTATTTGAATATCTGAATTACACCTTTTATTAGAAAAAAATTATTACAGGGTTCTTCTTATCTGACTGGGTTCAAACTCGAGATTCACGTGCGTGAATTTTGGGTCGTGGCGTCAATGGTGTGAGATAAAAAGCCAGGTGTTTAAATATTGGTTAAGAGCCACTATATATATATATATATATATATATATATATATATATATATATATATATATATATAATACGAGAAGAGAAAATGAAAGTTAAGATTTGAGTGTGGAAAACTTTCAAGTAGGACCAAACTATCCTTCTATAGAAAACAAATACCGTACTTAACTTCACTTTAATATATTTTAAATCATTTTAGTTTAGGGTTTAAATAGTCTTTACGCTTATTTATTTTATTTTTTTATAAAATTATATTGGGAGTCATTACTTGCACTCACTTTTCAAGTGATTGCACCAAGCTTAAAAAAGACTTTGTATTTTAGGGACATGGGACATGAGAAAACGCAATTTGGGCCGTCTGATTTAAAGTTCATGATCTATAGATCCTTAGTGGATAAGATTGGCACAAAATATAATCTTCATCAAGTGATTAAATATAGTCAAAGACTATTATTTTATTCAACGATTGACAACAATAAATCATATGGTAAATATCGTGTTTTGCTCCAATCTTATGTACTAAGGATCTATAGATCGTGAACTTTAAATAAGACGGCCTAAATTGAGTTTTCACATGTCACATGTCCCTAAAATACAAAGCCTTTCTTTAACCTCAAAGCAATTACTTAAAAAGTGTATGCAAGTAATGGCTCCCAATTATTATAGAAAACTCAATTATAACATGACTTAATGTATTTAGCGGAGAGCATGTCACTCTAAATGTTTGGAGGATATATGTGATGGGTTAGATTAGATATACAATCCAAGCACGGATGCTATACGTCCCAAGCACGGATGTTATTAGGGATGTCAACGGGCCAGGTCTGATTTTTTATAGGCCCATTTTTTAAAAAAATATAATGAGAGCTCAAACTCAATCCAATAGGTAATCGGGCCAGGTTAGACTCAGCCCAATGTTTAAATGTTGTAGCCTAAATCCGGCCCGATTAGCTATCTGGGCCGGGCCGGATTCGGGCTTACACTTTATAGCCCGAATCCGAATCTGTTTCTTATCCGGGCTTAGCCCGGCTCGGCCCGTTTATTAAATAACTTAAAATATTGAGCCCAAACCTGACCGATTCGGGCCGAGTCAGATTAAAACACGGCCCGTTGACAGCCCTACATGCTATTGGTACTTGAATCATTTTTGGGACGCTTTCATTAAAAAGGATCACGTGTTACGTGTGATTTGCCAATCATGTGCTCGAGATGTAAGGGACAAAAGATTAGGTCGAAAGAGTATATTTTATTGTCTCATTCATGAGTTAAAATATCGGGTTACCGATACATATCGTCCGAGCTCCAAAACGATACGTATCGGACGATACGTATCAGTATCGGTCTGTATCGATACGTATCAGTCAATATATTTGAATGTATCGAACGATACATTCAATGTATCGTTTGAGTCCAATACCGATATTATCGTCCGATACATATCGGTATCGGACGATATTTTAATCCATGGTCTCATTTATAGTGGTAAAAGGTCATTTATGTTCGATTTGCATGGTAAGTATTAGTTTTACATGAATTTTGGAGATTTTTTTTCATGTAAATCTTTTTATCATAATCTTTAGTTCATGCTACCACTATCAAATGACACGTACGCTAATTCCACAAGTCATACAACTCGAAACATGACACACTGTACGAAGTCCATTTGTCACTCGGCTACTCCAATAATACTAATTGCCAAGTGCCAAGACCGAACATCTCGGCTTCTTCAAATTTTGGTCCAAAACAAACCGAACCGAATACACCCCTACACAAGAGTAATAAAGTATGATTTAATGTTTGGTGATTAAAATTTTGTCATATTTCATTATTATTATTTTTTTTTAATCTATTTGCTAAATAAAAATTTATTTACAACATACTATCAGTCCTTGTCAACCCATTTTAATGTTTAAACCATTGACTCCTTTAAATTAGATGATGGAAATTATATTTTCTCCCAATCTTTGGAATAAGAGAAATTGTGAGTATAGCATATTATTTGAAATCGGATCAAAATTGGAGTGTCAATCTCAGATAATTGCTTATATTTATGTTCAAAAGGACTAGATTTTTTCTTTTTTTGCTTTTGGAGGGTAGGTTATCCTATGGTCATGGAGTGATGGCAATATTGAAGCTATTTTGATCATGAGTATTAATTCACATTGATATGAATTTTAGATTCGCCTATTTGAATCATGGTCGGATAAAGAGGAAACGTCAAAAGAGAAAATGAACTTACGAATGATTTTTTTTAAATGTCCGTTAAAGATTCGTGTGCACATTATTTTAAGTAATATTTTATATAATTTTAGTTTCTTTTCTTATTAGTATTCTTTTAATAAGTGGTTTGTTTTAGGATTAGTTTCCTTATTTGAATTATTTAGGGGTCAGACATATATATATATATATATATATATATATATATATATATATATATGTGTGTGTGTGTGTGTGTGTGATATGTGATTGTTAATTCCGTCATTTTCTACGCAATCATCGAAAAAATGGTTATAAGTCTACCAATATGTGTCGAAATTGTGTAATTCTTCTATTGTTAGAAAGTTACTTCGATAAGCTTTCAAAAAGGACTAATTTCACGTTAATCGGACATCGTTTGACTCTTCAAAAGTGACCGCGTAATAAAAAAAGGATTAATGTTAAAAATAATTGTGACCGTTAGATTATAAAATTTTAATGATTGATTAGAAGTTTTATTTTAAGTAATATTCCTAGGATTTTTTTTTTATAAATACACATTGTAATTTCTTATGAGAATTAGTATTGATGATGAATGAAAAAAATTATGAGTTTTGCTTTATGCGAATTCTAGAGAATTTAATATGAATTTTCGATAGAAGAGTGATTCTTCTCCCACTTGCTGTTTGGTGTGAGGCGAACTTTCTTCATTTGAGTGATTCCTTAGATCTTCTTCTACCTCTATTTTTTCTTTTATTTTTTACTTTAATTGAAGAGCGAGAATCCTAACCCTTATCGTGCGGAATTTACGTTATTTTAGGGTTAGCGTGCGATTTTCCTGTATCAAATTGGTATCAGAGCCCAGTTCAACACTCGGTACGTGAAGTCCATTCCTCCCGAGATCGTTGAAGCACAATTATTCGAAATGAAGACTATCGCACCCACGACCCACAGGTCTCAAGATCGTGTTGGTTGCATATTAACGTCCATTCCCGTTGGTGAATCGAAAATCAAATAGATCGAGCCCGAGTAGAATCTTGTTTACTTGTTCAAGCTGCTTCTGATCGAGGTTCCTTATATATTGTCTGTGGTCGCGACCATGAAAATTCATACCAACCAAAGTTCGAGGTCAAACTTTTTCAAAATAGAGGGGACTGATGTGAACTTTAGATCTACATGTTTGAATCGTGATCGAATAAAAAAGCGTCAAAAGAGAAAGTTGACCTATTAATGAGTTTTTTAAAAAGGTCCGTTAAATATCTGTGTGTAAATTATTTTAAATAATATTTTATCTAAATTTAGTTTCCTTTCCTATTAAGATTCTTTTAATAAGTGATTTATTTTATGATTAGTTTCCTTATTTAAATTATTTAGGGGTCAAGCACATATATGTGATATGTGACTGTTAATCCCGTCACCTTTTGTACAATCATCAAAAAAGTGCTCATAAGTCTACCAATATGTGTCGGAATTGTGTGATTCTTATCTTGCTGAAAAGCTATTTCGATAAGCTTTCAAAGAAGACTAATTTCACGTCAATTGGATATCGTTTGACCCTTCAAAAGTCATCGCATAGTAAATAAGGGATTAATGGTGAAAGTAATTACAACCGTCAAATTAGAAAGTTTTAATGGTTGATTAGAAGTTTTATTTTATGTAGTATTCCGAGGATTTTTTCTTTATAAATATATATTGTAATCTCTTATGAGAATTAGTATTAATGATGAATGAAAAAAATTATGAGTTTTGCTTTGTGCGAATTCTACTTGATATGAGTTTTCGATAGAAGAGTGATCCTTCCCCCGCTTGCGGTTTGGTGTGGAGCCAAATTTTTTTCTTAAAGCGATTCTTTGAATCTTCTTTTACCCTTATTTTTCTTTTTATTTTTTATTTTAATTGAAAAACGAGAATATTAACTCTTATTATGCAGGATTTATGCTATTTTAGAGTTAGCGTGCGATTTTCTCACATCACACATAAGGATATCTTTTTGTATTCTCTTTATTATTAATGAAAGTTTTGATTTAGCGATTACAAAAATCATGAATCGAACATTAGATTGTCAGATTTTGATTCCATGAGGAGTACATACATCCCAAAATATTTACATGATCATGGGCGTATGTCAAATGAGATTCTCATATTACTTTTTGTGATGTGTGTCACATAAAATCAAAATATGGTCATATGACAGTAAGATAATGACATTAAGATCTACAATGTCCATTATTGAGCCGAAAACATAATCTCCATTGACCGATACATAGTTGTTAACGATTTAAGAACAAGAGAGCTGATTTAAGCAGGATGAATCTTTAGTTGAAAGTAAAGGCTACCCAAATGACATTTCTATGGAAGTGTAAAATACTTTTTATAATAGTAATGAAAGTGAATAATTCGTGAATAAAATTGTAATTACTCATGACTTTTTTTTTTTTATAAAACCCACGAATTTCAATAATTATTTACAAATTTTAAACTACGTGCAATGAGACATATCTTGTGTGTGGCTACTTGCTCCAGATATGAGTCTCAATGGCTAGCTCTATCCGCACCTATCTAATTACTGAGAATGTCTACACTTGAAACCATTGTCCGATGAATAAAATGATAGACGAAACCCATCTTCCACACAACAGATCTTAGGGCCATGATCCAACTATCAAACAGTCTATTTTCGATTGCATGTGGCACGGATTTGAGAAAGTGACTCAAAGATACGTGGTACACATAACGCTCGTGATTTTACGATCACTTTCTGAGATGTGTTATGTGGAAACAAAACTTGATCGTCTAATAGTATGCTAATTGTAATAGTCTCACACTGCATATGAAAATATCTAGAATCAGGGCTATAAGGTGTATGTTGATCTTATATGTCATGACGTGTTTTGGGTGGGGACTTAAGCCCATTTAAGAATAAAATCAAGGAGAATTTTTAAGCCACAACAAAAAAACAAGACTATTAGCAGCGCAAAAAATTATTACTATTAACAAAAAAAAAATGTTGCTTATACATTTACTGCTAATAGTCTTAATAATTTTTTTGTTAATAGCGGAAGTTTTTCACTCCAAAAAATTATTGCTAATAGTCTTATTTTTTGTAGTGATCCTAAAAGTTGAAAATATCAGTGATATGTGGGCATGACTCATCACACTAATAGTCTACTGATCCATGATGTGGAAGATTGGGATAAAAGCCATTTCCATCATCTAACTCAAAGCAATTGACAAATTTTTAATATAGGAGCCCTCAATAAGTCGGTAGGTGCGAATAGAGACTGCTATATGATTCTCTATAGAATTAACTTTTAAATGGATGAAACAGATTTCCACATCTATTTGCTTAAGTTTTCAAAAACTCAATTCCCAATCTTCACCAAGTTGAGTACTTGACTTGATTATTGTATTAAATTGAAACTTTATATAAAAAAGGTTTTCTATTTTTCATATTTGTTCACGTGACAATTATTCCGGGAATGAAAGATACAAAGTGTTCAATTAATTCACTCTCTTAAGAAATAAAGATGAGAGTCAGTGTTTCTCCTAAGAAAGAAACAAGCTATGTTCGACATCAAAAAAAATAAAAAAAAACATAGCAAACTATGTTCTCATATTGAATTTGAGGTTACGTTTCCCTTAATAAAAAATTAATTTCGTTACGTAGTTAAATGCTTTTGCTCCGAGAAATGTAAATTTCATGGAAGTTATATACTTATATGTGTATGTTATTACATTCCGCGTGTCACAGGTCACAAAATGTGGCCTTAAAATCACATGGGTTATTACATTCCACTTGGCACAGATCACAAAATTTGGCCCTAAAATCACATGGGTTATTACGTTCAAATTATATTTTAAGACCATTTTTAGAGATTTGTGCATTGTAAAATTAAAAAATAATCGTCTGAATGAACTTGATATCCTTGTGTGTTATTTTAAAACCATTTTTTGAAATTTGTGCACTATCAAATTAAAAAACGACCGTGTAATTGAACTTGAAATCCGTTGTGTGAAAAATTAGGGTAAAAAATTATTGGGTACTTTAGAAAATCATCCATCTTTTTGAAACGTTTTAGCTTATTATACAAACTTCAAACGTTTTAGAAAAAAAGGGTTTTCACAGATTTTTAAAACTCAGAGATCCGTGCACTATAAAATAATCAATTATGAGATTACAATTTTATCCTTCTTCTTCACAAAACCTTCAAAACTGCCGGAGTTACTTTCCGGTGAGCTATTCTCGCCGGAACTTGGCTTTGTGCGGTTCATAACCAACGGATGGCCACGCTGCGATCTACTATGTCCAAATGCTCCACCGCCGGCGACGAATCAAAGCTCGATCAGCTCCCACGGCCTCGACCTCCCAGCCCTCTCCGGCCGGCATTTTCACTCTCTGTGTTTGCTCCAAAGGAGTCAGTGTCAGATTCCGGTGCCGGAGTAGAGTCATACCCACAAAGGGGGCAAAGGGAAGAGACGATGACTTTTTCTGAAGAAAAGAGGCTTTTGAGGCTTGTGAACGTTTATACGTTGAAGTAGAAACTAGAGATGGAGGGTGAGGAAGTGATTTGTTGCTCTGATCTTTTGAAGCTTGTGAGAGTATGGGGTCGCGAGGTCGCCGGATGAAGCAACAGCTTTTCTGAGGGTCTTTGATGAGGCTAGAGTTGTTCTTCTCTTCAGAGACAAGGGTTTGATTATGCGGTTATGGCTTCTGGTTTTTTTTTAAAATACAAATTAAAACTATATAATTAGAGAATCCCAATCCTAATCTTGGATAGCTTTTCTCTTGTGGGTTTTTTTTTTTTTTTTTCCTGATTGATCTTCCTGTGTGTTGTCTGGTAGAAATTTGTTTGCTGATTGTGGTGTTGCTTGCTAGCTAAGGTTTGGGGAGAAGAAGGGTAAAATTATAATTTCATAAAAAAGTATTTTACATCTCACGTTTCTTTGAGTTTTAAAAATACGTGAAAACTTTTTTTTCTAAAATGATTGGTTTTGGTATATTAAGCTAAAACCTTTAAAAACCAAGGTTGTTTTGCTAATTTTCCCAAAATTAGTTGCTTCATATTTATAGTCACTGGGTTTCAGTGGCACTCGGACATACGCGCAAAGAAAGAATGCGGAGGCGCAAACCAAGGTTCCCAATGTAAAAATTTCCAATGGCGCAAGTGATCTTTCAATCTCCTTATTAAATCGTCAAACCCAACTGTCCAGGTATTTGTGAGCATGTGAACAATGAAAGTCCACTGGTTTGACTAATAATACGTCCGAATTCAAAGAGGTTGCGAGCGCTAGACTAAGCAAAGTGCCAAAGGCTGCTACTCAGATTTGACACCTATCTCAAATTTGTACGGGCAGCAAGGAGTACGGGACGTGCACCAAGGGTGGTGATCCGATCAAACTCCTCTATAAAACAACCTGCATGAAGACGTGTAGCTATGCAGATTGCAGAGGCACAAAATCAGCAAAAGTATGCGATTGACTCTTTTGGAAGGGTGAGATTGCCCACGCACTGCGCAGCCCATGGACTCCGAGCTCTGACCGGCACAATAATATATCTGATTCTATTGATGTGCCATCCTACTAAATAATTTCTACTCTTTGGTTGGTCGGTAGGGCCGTCAACGGGTCGGCCTTCAGCGTGACTTTTTAGCGTTACTTGCACACGATTTTCAAGTGCTTGCACCGAATTTAAAAGAAAGATTATCATATCATCTAAATATTTTTCATGTGCAAGTTTGGCGACTTCTACTATATGAAAATATCATCTAAATCGTTTGATTTAAAGGCCATGATTTAAAGGTATCAATCATAGTGACAAATTTCATTTTCGGGAATTTTTCGGTGGGAGGTCCTTTCGGTACATTTCGGATTAATTTCGATACTTTTCAGAAAAATTTTGGGAAAGTTTCGGGGATTAAAAATATATATTTAATATTTTTTTTAATATTTTAAAAAAAATTACCAAAATATACTGAAAAATATCGAAAAATACCAAAAACCGAAATTTTCCCGAAATTTTCGTTTGACCCCCATTTCACGAAATTTCGCCGAATTTCGGCGAAATTTGGCACTATGGTATCAATTGCAAAATATTAGAACAAAATAAATTTTTCATCATTTGATTAAATGGAGTTAAAGGCTATTACATAATTCAACAGTTGACTTCAATAGATCAGATGACAAGTATCGTGTTTTGCTCTAATTTTATGTACCAGAGATCTATTGGTCATGAACTTCAAATCAGACGGCCCATATTGCATTTTTACATATCACATGTCCCTAAAATACCAAGTTTTTTTTTAAATTCGATGCAATCACTTGAAAAGCGTGTGCAAGTAATGACACTCTTTTATAATTTTTGCTTAATTTTTGTAATTTTTTTTTTATTTTTTTTTTTTGTTCTAACCTTTTATTATTTGTAAAGCTAGAGAAAAATATTTCAAATGAATACTGAAAATCTTTATACCTCTCTTTATAAATATTTAAATTACTAAGATATCCTTACAACTATCCGCTTGATAAATCTAACGGTAATATTAAATGCTATTTCAGAAATTCATTTTTAAATAGTATAATATAGTATATATAACTATATTAATACAATTAATATATAACTAAAAGTGATGCACAGGCCGGGCTTCCTGGCGTTAACTTGTTAAGCCCTCACTTGTCCGGACGGATAGCGGGCTTTGGGTTTTGAGGCCCTAACCCTGCCCTCTTACCTTATTTTTAAGCCTTAGCCTTATGATTTTAGGGCCGGGCCAAGCGGGCTAACGGGCCTATCCGGCGCGATTGACAGCCTTAAGTTTTTATAACCGAAAAATCAATTTTTGGTTCCACGGTTGACTACTGCCTTGAATCAGACAATGGAGATCATTTTTTGTCCCAATCTTTCGTATGGTACATCTTAAAACCAATTCTCTTTCATAGAGCATACGATCTCCGGAGGTTTCATTTAACCTCAAGGAATTGAACCTTTTTTTCAAGTTAGTCACCAAGATCAGGTTCTATAATAATTAAACAAGGTTAAAATTTAGAAAAAATGGGAAAAATTTAATAAGTTCAAAGAAAATTTGGAGGAAAAAATAAAATAATAAGATTAAAAATATAAAAATATAAAAAAATATATGATTGATTGAAAAAATTGTAAATTCTTCATGAATTTAACATTTTTTTAGAAAAACATGATTTTTTGTAAATTTGGGAACTTGGGAATAAAGTGGAACAGTTATTGATTTTTAGTAAAAAAATAAAAGCATTTCCCGCACTCAATTGAATGTTAGTTAATAATTTAAGAATTAATGGTGAAATATTTTGTCAATTTACCGGTCAATTTAACACTTTTTTTTTTTTTTTTTTTATAAAGCTATTTTTAGGCCGAGATAACCTCGAGAACCGAGTAGCAGACACAAATAAGAAAACAGCATGGAGGACGACTATCGAAACCTAAACCCACAACCTCCTCTCTCACAATAGAGGGAGGTTACCAAGTGGACTAATGCCTCTTTGGTAACAGAAGAGTAAACCTTAGGGTATATGTGACGTTCGGAGAATGAGTAACACGTGGCACTTGAATCTGAGCATCAACCTATCCCTTGTCCTATTAATAAATATGTTTATTATTTTAAATATTTTTATTATCAACGTGCATTGAAATGTTACTAATTTCTGCCAATAAAAAAAAGCCTTATAGATGGGAAAAAGAAAAATCAAGAGTTTATTACAATAAAGACTCACAATTTTTTTATAAAAAAGGTTTCATTTATTACTTTTTATCCAAAGGTGTTAATGCAAGGGGAAATCATATCCGATGCATCCGATACATATCGGCCAAACTAGCTAGTATTTAGGCTCCTATATTTAGTTTTTTAAATAATAAAAAATTAAAAATATAAAGAAAATTACAAAAGAAGCATTTTTAGTATTTTATCCAAATTATATCCGATACATATCAGCCAATATAGCCCATATAATGCGATATTTGATCTATTTAATCAGATATTTAATCTAAAATAAGATGGGAATATATATCCATATTAGATGGGACCTAACGTGATAGGTATCAGCCAATATGTATTGAATATGGCCTATATTTAAAATCATGTTCTGTGTGATCAAAGGCAAAGGCAGCAAAGGTAGGCATTGGCTCTGAGAGAAGGTAGCCACGATGATCAACTATTTAAACCTCGAGTCTCGTGCTAATAGCATTCGGTAATTAGTTAAAACATTTGGCAGTTGTCTTTTCTTTGAGAGAGCAGACAGCTTATATAATTTCTTGGGTTTATAGTCACCCAATAAGCTATATTTTTACAAAATTTAATCACAAATTATTCAAAAAATTTTGAAAAATCTATTATTTCTTAATTCAAATCCTCGAATTATTCACGACTTTTTTTTAAATATTTTTAAATTATATATATATATATATATATATACCTTGGTGAATAATTGTCGATCTCAAATAAATAGGATAAGGCAATGATGATGATGATGACGATGTTGAATAATTGTCAAACTCCAAGTAGGTGGCCATGCTTGGGTTTAGTGCTGTCAATGGGTTGAGTCGACCTGATACTTTACCTAGTCAGGCACATGAACTTGATCCATCGGGTTCGGGCAGGATTAATTCGACCTGACTTTTAGGTCGGGTCGACTAAACCTGACCTAACCCATTATATATATATATATATATATATATATATATATATATATATATATATATATATATATATGGTTTTTTTTACGAGGAAAACGTAACTTTCACCGACCTGTGCAATGGGTCGCGCACCTAATACCAACTCACCAAACAAATAAAAAAATAATATATTAAATGACAAATATCAAAGCTGTATTCAATGTGCAACAGGGCAAGTGATGATAAAAGAAACAAAAAGCATAAAAACAAATGCATGAGATCATCACAAAAAACATTGCTGAATGCTGAACCTATGATAAGACATGAGAATTTGTAAACTAATAACATCAAAACCATATTAGAGATTTAATAAGTAAAACATCCATAGAGAGAACAATGAAGGGATCCCATGTTCCAAAAACAATGGTAGTGAATATAATTATGGGTACCTTTATTTACAATCCAAAATTCTTCATTCTCAACCTTGGTTTCACGAGCTTAAACTGTTGGCTGCTTTGAATTAGATCTCAATCATCCCAATCTTCAACACAATTGATCATGAGATCATGGGCCAAGCATCAAGAGGTCAAATTTTGATTTCACATGACATACATCCAGAAAAATCAAATGATCATGTGTGTGCATCAAATGTGATTCTCGGATCACTTTTCAGGATGTGTGCCACATGAAATCAAGCCTGATGACTATTTGATGGTAGGATCATGATCTCAAAATCTTGTGTCAAAGATCAGGAAGAAAAATGGTCTCCACAATCTGATTCAAAACAGTGAAAGACGTTAACCACGTAGAACCTGAGTTGAGAAGAAGAATCTTCAGTTGAAATTAGAAGTACTCTATAATTATAAGCAACAAAAGATTCCAAGAGAAAGCATACATCATCTGATGGTTGGTGACAGTTTCAGCAGATTAAACACCTTTTAGTTTTGAAAAACAGCCTACAGAGGATCTTTTTAAACTAATTTTTAATAGCTTAGGTTCAAATCTACAATGAGATTCAAAATTCTGAAGGATCCTGAGGCAGGTCAATAAGACATCAATGTTGTAGATTCAACCATACTTAATCAAATTCACATTAACCTCTCAAAATTTACAAATTGATTCAAGTGGATCATTCACTAATTATTGCAAACTCGGGATATTTTTTCTTGATTCTCCTTGGGGAGAAGTAAACCACAAAAAAAACATAAAACATCATGCAATTATGATTTAAAATTCACACCAGTTAATCAGAATACGAAAAGATGTGAAACCATCAAAGGGAGAAGCTTTTTATGGAACAGGGAAGAGGATTAGTTAGTGAAGTGCTTATTGTCAATACGATTCAACTACATGATTGGGTTCAAGATGAAAAAAACTTCGGCTGCCCGAAGCACAAACCCTTGCAGAAGATGGGTTTTCTTCCGAAAATACCTTGGCAAAAGACGGAATTCTCTAGTGCAAACAGATACGTCGACTAGTAACCATTTCTCACATAGATTATTGATTCTTTTGTAGTTGTATGGCAATGTCATTTTATCCCTAATGTGATCAATGAAGTTCATATTTATTTATTGATTGGCATCAATGAAGTTTCTGTAGAGATAGTTTTCCAAAGTTTACCGCTTAATATCTCAAGATAAGAGCATCGCACCCAGAAAATTATGCAAATCGCCACCTGGCTTGAGAAATAAAACTCTTCGTCTTCTATTTCTTCGTTTCACACAATCACGGTAAACAGTCTACTCGATCAGGATACTTCAGCAAGAAGGATCTTGTACCCCATATCTAGTTAGCAGTTACAATTTTCAGTGGAGAAAAGCTGAACCCTAGTAACTAGTAACATAGGTGGCAGTAATAGTGAAACTAATACCCAATAACTGCTATTATAGAAGTTTGAAAGATGATATAAATAAATGGACTTTTATAGGTTGACTCTGGATATGGGGCAAGGTATCTAGCCAATTTGTATTAATCACTTAAACATGAAAAGATTGTAAAGCATTTTAAGGAGGAAGTAGCATAGGTCCAAGAGCGAGGAACCAAGTTTCCCTCATTCCATGCCTGGTCTCTTAGGCCCTGTTTGGATAGGTGGAAAAAAAAAATGATGGAAAGGAAAGGAAAGGAAATGCGTCAAATTCTTATGTTTGGCAACAAAATTACGCACGAGAAATAGGCGGAAAATGAAACTGTTTTCCTCACCTTTGGAAACAGCAAAATCCCTCTAATATCAAAAGATTTTATGATTTCGGTAGGAAAACTAATCACGCGAAGTCATGGTAGGCGTTCTCTCTCTCCTTAGAAATTATCTCTCTTTCTCAGCACTCCTTCACTCTCTCTACACAATCTCTCTCTGTCTCTTTCTCTCTCCCCATACATGAATCTCTCTCTCTCTCTCTCTCTCTCTCTCCAAATTATTTTTTCACAATAGGCATGATCATTGAGCTGCTCCTTCCCGTACTCAATCACATAATTGGGTGCCCCAAACTAATATAGAGGGAGGTAAGTTACCTGTGTTATTATTTGGCTCTAACTTGGTTGGATCACTCGAGCAGACTTGGTTGTCGCTCGAGCGAGGTAAGCACTTAGCGAAGGCAAACTTTATGGTGAAAGTCGCTCGAGCGAGTTTTGGTTGTCGCTCGAGCGACCAATGCGCAATCACACGAACCAAACTCTCCTAGCCTAAGTCGCTCGAGCGACTCGCAACGGCCGAGTTGTGTCTTCACTTCATATTTGGGCAGTTTCTCTTGGGTTAAAAGTAGGATTCGTGTCTTCCATATAAAGGGAAAGCTCATAAACGAATTGCAAGGTTGAGATATCATTGTATAACTTTGGAAAACCTATCTAGGGTTTTGAGGAGAGCTTTGGTGAGACTTGAGTGTTCTTGTATTCTTATGGGATCATCAATATAGTGGATTATCGTTGCCCGTGGACGTAGGCATAGTGCTGAACCACGTAAATATTCTCTTGTGTGATTGTGTTTGATTTCGTCTATTTTGCGTTCTTATTTGATTGTTCATCGTGAGATCATTGGTTAATTTGAGAGCTTCCGCACAACAAATTGGCATTAAAGCTATTAGGTTTCTATTCTACGATCGGAGATGACATCGAAGTCCGCAAAAGTTTCAAACGCGAGGTTCGAGGTTGAGAAATTTGACGGGAAGATCAATTTCGGCTTGTGGCAAGTACCAAGTCCGAAATATCTTGATTCAACAAGGGCTACAAAAGGCATTAAAAGGGTTTTCGGGTAAGCCGGTGGATATGTCCGATAGTGATTGGGAAGAATTCGAACTTCTGGCATGTAGTACGATTCGGTTATGTCTAACGACGGTGATTGCGTACAATGTAATGTGGGAGAACTCGGCAGCCTCTCTATGGGCCAAATTGGAGAGTCTCCACATGACAAAATCTCTGACTAGTCGTCTATATCTCAATAAGCAATAGTACAAGTTGAACATGAAGACGGGTACTTCTCTCAACAAACATCTTAATGAATTCAATAGAATAATATCTGAATTATTAAATGTTGGAGAAGAGGTAAGGATGAAGACAAAGTGATGCGGGAACTTACTAAATGCAATGTTAGGGCTGAGATTAGGATTAAAATTAATTTAATCAATTAAAATAACAATTTCTCATAACAAATTATCACAAAAATTCTAGAAATTCAATTAGGTGATTTAATTTCGGCCCAAAATAGTGTTATTTTCGTGTACGTTCCCTATCACGGCTAGAAGACTAAGGTTCTTATGAATGGCTAGATCTCCAATAGTTTTAGGGTGTCGAACGAACTCGCAAGCGGGTTCTCTCGATACCAAACGAAAATAAAAGGCTAATAAAATTAGTGATGAACAAAATATTGATTTAGGGCTTTTATGAGATCAATAAAATAATTAGGATTACGCTACTTACGCAAACCGTAGATCTAAAGAAGATAGAGATGGAAGAAGAGTTGGACTCGCACCAAACCACAAGCGGGAATCGAAGAATCGCTCTCCGTTTTGAGATAATCATACCCTCAGGAAAGTTTAGAACTCTCAATTTGCAAAAGCAATTTTCTTTAACCAAAAACTAATAATAGAAGTGTTTACAAGCCTTTAAATAAGCTAGCCTATGCATAAAATTAGAAATCCTATTATAACTCTAATTCCTAATTCAAATAAAAGAAATATCTCAATTTTTCTAAAACAATAAAGTCCTAAAACAATAAAGAAACTAATCTTATTTCTAATAAAAGAAACAACTCTTACTTTCTAAAATAAAATAATCAAAGAGACTATTCTTAATTCAATTAGGATTCTTGAAATTCGTCACTTTATGTCCAGCTTCCGAAAACTGACCATAACTTCTTCAATACTTGTCGGAATTGTTCAAATTTTGGCTCGTTGGAAAGCTACTTCGATAAGCTTTCAAATATGACCAATTTTGTATCAATCCGACTTCGTTTGACACTTCAAAATAGGCCAAACATAAAAGTAACGGGATTAAAAGTTAAAGATCCTAATAAATTTTAGATTTTCTTCTTTCTGATCAAACGGGTCTTTAACAGGCCTTTTTTTAAAAACTCATTTGTGGGTCCACTTTCTCTTTTGACGTCTCTTCTTTATCCGACTACGATTCAAACAGGCGGACCTAAAATACACATCACAAAGCACTATTACTCCTGTCTTCTCTCCCGATTCCTATGAGCACCTAGTTACTACGCTACTCTATGAAAGGACACTATTGAACTGGAGTCCGCTATAGCGGCACTGCATTATAACAACATGAGAAAGAAATGTTCGGATAGTGATACACAAGGAGATGGCTTGTTCGTTAGAGGGAGAACAGAGGACTGTAAATCAGGAAGGGGTAGATCAAAGTCCATATCTAAATCCAAAAATAGAAAGACAGTAGAATACTACAAGTGTCACGAGAAGGGTCACATCAAAAGCATTGTCCACAATTACAAACAAAGAGGAGCGATGCCCAGGATAAGAAACAGAAAGGGGTCGTTGATGAGACTAGTATAGCCGAACATGCTCCGAATGATGATGGAAACGTGTTGTCAGTGGTTTCAGATAAATACTCAGCATGCATGGATACTTGATTCAGGGTTCTCCTCCCACATGTGTCCAAATAAGGACTGGTTCACGCCTTATGAAGATATGGATAGCAAAACGATTTTAATGGGTAACAATATGGCTTGTAAAACAGTTGGAAAGGGGAGTATCAGAATAAAGATGCACGATGGGGTTGTGAGAACATTGACTGATGTACGCTATGTTTCGGAACTGAAGAAGAGCCTCATATCGTTTGGTACACTAGAGTCCAATGAGCTCAAGTTTGTAGCTCAAGGTGGAGTTTTGAAGGTGACAAAGGGATCTCTGGTTGTGATGAAAGCGAAAAAGGATGGGAACCTTTACTTTCTATCAGGGAGTACAGTGATAGGTGGAGCAGCGGTATCTACGTTACATGATAGCAATTTGTCCTCTACATAGATATGACACATGCGCCTAGGGCACATGTCAGAAAGAGGGATGACAGAGTTGAGCAAGCAGGGCTTGTTGAAAGGTGTAAAGGCCAACAAAGTTGATTTTTATGAGCATTGTGTCTTCAGGAAACAATGCAGAGTTAAGTTCAACACAGCTGTTCACACTACAAAAGGCACACTAGATTATATACATTCAGATATATGGGGGGGGCCTTCAAAGGTTCCTTCTAAAGGTGGTGTCAGGTACTTCGTCTCCTTCATCGATGATTACTCTCAATATGCATGGATCTACATGATGAAGAGTAAGGATGGGGTGCTGAAAATCTTCAAATGGTGGAAAATATTGTTTGAGAACCAAACTGGAAAGAAGGTCAAGCGATTGAGAATCGATAATGGTGCATGGTGAGTACACCAGTGGACAGATCCAGGAGTTTTATGAAGAGAACGGTATTGCTAGGCACTTCACAGTGAGGAATACACCGCAACAAAATGGGGTAGTAGAACATATGAATAGAACTCTACTTGAAAAAATAAGATGTATGTTATCTAATGCGGGATTGGGTAGAGAGTTTTAGGCCGAGGAAGTCAGTACAGCGTGCTATCTAGTAAACAAATCACCGTCTACAACAATAAAGTGCAAGCCTCTGATTGAGATGTGGTCAGGAAGCTTGTAGATTATAGTGCATTGAGAGTTTTTGGTTACACAGCTTACTATCATGTCAGAGATAGTAAAATTGATCCAAGGGCTAAGAAAGTGATTTTCTTAGGGTACGCAAATGGTGTGAAATGATACAGGTTATGGTGTCCTGAGCAGAATAAGGTTGTGATCCGCAGAGATGTGACCTCTGATGAATTTGTTATGTGAACTTCTAGCAAGCAGATCATGAAAATTGAAGAAGAGGTGACGAAAGATCAGTTTGAGGTGGAGTTAGAAACTCCTACAATTATTACATCAGAGAAAGGTGTAGAAACAATTGAAAGAGAGTTAGAGCAGTCCTTAGCAGGTGAAAGACCCAAAAGGAATGTTAGAGCACCAATTCGCTACGATTACGAGGATATGGTCGCCTACGTGTTGACATTGAATGGCAATGAGCTGTCTTCATTCAAGGATGCAATAAGTAGTAGATGTGCATGGGAATAGAAGACCGCAATGGGTGGAGAGATGGATTCTCTTTACAAGAATCAAACTTGGGAACTGGCAGAATTACTTGAGAGAAAAAGAGCGATTGGACGCAAGCAGGTTTATAAGAAGAACGTGGGTTCTCCGGAAAGTAGTTGCGCAAGGTACAAAGCACAGTTGGTAGCAAAAGGTTATGCACAAAATGAAGGCATTGATTACAATGAGGTGTTCTCACTAGATGTAAAACACACTTCAATCCGAGTTTTGTTATCAATTGTAGCACAGTTGGATTTAGAGTTGAAGCAACTTGATGTGAAAACGGCGTTTCTACACAGTGATCTGGAGGAGGAGATCTATATGAACCAACTTGAAGAGTTCAAGTCTCCTGGAGAAGAGAGGTTAGTGTGTAAACTGAAAAAGTCCATGTACGGGTTGAAGCAGTCGCTGAGACAGTGATACCAGAGGTTTGACACGTTCATGGTGGGTCAAAATTATATTTAAAATGAATACGACAACTGTGATTACTTCAAAAGGCTAGCGGATGACTCATTTATTTATTTTCTCTTATATGTTGATGGTATGCTCATAGCTACAAAGAGCATGGTGGAGATCAACAAGTTCAAATCTCAACTTAGCATGGAATTTGAGATGAAAGATCATGGTGCAACGAGAAAGATTCTTGAGATGGAGATTCAGAGAGCCAGAAAGCAAGGGCAATTGTGTTTAACACAGAAGAGTTATCTGGATAAGGTACTCTTACGGTTTGGGATGAAGAACTCAAAGGTTGTGAGTACTCCATTAGGAGCTCACTTTCGTCTTTCAACTAACATGTCTCCTACCACGGATGAGGAGCGTGAGTCCATGACTCGTGTTCCCTATGCGAGTGCGGTTGGTAGCTTGATGTACGCTATGGTATGCACTCGGTCGGATATTTCACAAGCAGTTAGCATGATTAGCGGGTATATGGCTAATCCAGGCAAGGAGCATTGGCAGGCGGTGAAATGGATTATGAGGTACATGCGTGGTACCAAGGATGTCGGATTGGTTTTTCGCAATGGTACAGGTCATCAATTATGCGAATACGTAGATTCAAATTATGTGGGTGATTTGGATAAGCGTCTGTCTACAACGGGATATGTGTTTACACTATCAGGTGGTCCAATAAGTTGATGGTCGATGTTACAGGATACAGTAGCTTTGTCTACTACAGAGGTAGAGTATATGACGGTAACAGAGGCAGTGAAAGAAGCATTGTCGATTCAGGGTTTAGTTAGTGACTTGTGGATCACACAGGAAAGTGTTGATGTGTTCTGCAATAGCCAGAGTGCTATTTACTGAGCAAAGAATCATATATATCATGCTCGTACCAAGCACATTGATATACATTATCACTTCATACGGGAAGTAATCAAAGATGGCAAGATACTTTGAAGAAGGTGAATACGAAGGACAATCCTGCGGATATGATGACAAAAGTGGTACCGATGATCAAGACTAAACATTGTTTGGATTTGATCAATGTTCAGCAAGTTTAAGCGCCCTCGAGGTACTGGTCGCAGCGTTGATAAGAGTATAGCGATAATTGGAAGAAAAAGTACATGGTGAAGCTTAGAGCCAGGTGGAGAATTGTTATTATTTGGCTCGAATTTGGTTGGATCGCTCGAGCGAGGTAAGCACTCAGCGAAGGTAAACTTTCGAGTGAAAGTCACTCGAGAGAGTTTTGGTTGTCGCTCGAGCGACCAGTTCGCATTCGCAAGGAGCAAACTCTATGGCCTAAGTCGCTCGAGCGAGTTTGGTTGTCGCTCGAGTGACCCGCAACGGCCGAGTTGCGTCTTCACTCCGTAATTTGGCAGTCTCTCTTGGGTTAGAAGTAGGATTCGTGTCTTCCATACAAAGGGAAAGCTCATGGACGAATTGCAAGGTTGAGAAATCATTGTAAAGCTTTAGAAAACCTATCTACGGTTTTGAGGAGAGCTTTAGTGAGGCTTGAGTGTTCTTGTATTCTTGTGGGATCATCAATATAGTGGATTATCGTTGTTCGTGGATATAGGCATATTGCCGAACCACGTAAATATTCTCGTGTGATTATGTTTGATTTCTTCTATTTTGTGTTCTTATTTGATCCAAGGATCAAAATTTCGGTTTCAAGCATGTCCGAAACCGAAATCTGATCATTTGGCCGAAATCTGAAAATTTGGCCGAAATTTTGGCCAATTTTTTATCATTGATTTTATCGTTCATCGTGAGATTGTTGGTTAAAATTTAAGCGCTTCCGCGCAACAACCTGGTCCTTAGTACCAGGTAAGAGTATCATTGTCGACGTCTTTTTTTGTAGGATTTAAGATTTGACTCTCTAGTTCAAGACGTGGTCTTTGTATTAATATATGACAGGTTTCTACCTAAGTTTTTAACATTATTAGCTTCACTCAAGAAAATAAGAATCACAAAATTTACGCACAGTTAAAGAGTAGAAAAATTGTTCTCGTAGATTACATTTTGTTCCCCTAAAAAATAAAGAGAAATTATGGGCACCATGGACAAAGCTAACCCTAAAAACCTTTAAGCACACAAATGTAGTAAGATAATAATACATGTGCAAGCATATAGAGCCGAACTACGCCTCATGACTCAAACCACACCACCAGTGTTACCGCGACACGTGGCATGGGTGCCAAGTGTCAAGGAGCTAATAGATGTTTGGCACGCTAATTTCTAAAGATTCCAATACGACAGCATTGCCTTAAGAAAATAATTAATAAATAGAACATATATAGAAAAAAAATTGAAGGGAAAAAAAAATTGAGATACGTAATGGAAAGATACATAGTATAAATGTCAAGAACCTAAATAAAAGTACATTATATTATAAAAATCATTTTCAATGACCCAAACATCTTATTTAGTAGTTACTAAACTTTATATAAATTTTTTTTTAAAAGGAGTTCATTTTATCGTTGTCAAAAGTCAAAACGATGAGCATTTTGATAGTATTATGTTATATTTTCATACATGTCTAGAAGTTGTGTTGTTTGAGGAGTGTCCAAGTGCCTCCAAGCATCGGCACGTGTGCCAAGTGCCACCAACTGTCGGCACGTGTGCCAAGTGTCAGCCCAGCAAATAATTTGTACAATTTAGATGATCGAAAATTTTGTACAAGTTTGCAAAAGAATCAATGTAAGCTCCATAGATTTGATTATGGGCAACAGATTGTTTCTAACTGTTCTCCAGGGACTGTAAGCTGTGTCAAAAAATTTATCTCTATTTGTAACAAACATAGGTGAGCATTTATCTAATCAGTAGGAACAGGTAACTGATACCCCTATCAAATAATATGCAGATATTACTATTTATAACTCTAACATTCTGCGTAATAAACATATATGCATGGAGAAAAAATAGGCTCCTCTGCGGATCCTAGTCATCGTTCATTGGGCAAAAAAATTATCAACAGCACCATCGCCAATTGCAAACTAAATTTTGGGGCAACAAATAATTTCTAATTTTTCCATCCTATCAAGTATACAACCAACCCCAACTTAACCAAAACCAAGTGTTTCTTCTCACAAAGTAACATTCAAAAACCATAACATTAATACCAATTTTCAGAAAAAGAAAAAGAACTGAACCTTCAATTTTCTCAAATGCTTCTATTTGATGAGCAATGAAGAATCACAGGCTAGAAAATGCAAAGAAGGCATAAAACAGGTGCCCACCATTTCCAAAGAACAGCCACAGTTTCAGAGATTTATTAGTGAAATCCAGAGTATAACAAGTTATGTGGCCCCTTCTAATACATAAACAAGAACAAAAAGAGGGAGATTCTTGAAAGGGGTAGTACTTGACAACATGCCTGTAAAATTGCGGGTCCTTAACGCCAAGCCGAAGCCGAGACGAGCTCTCGTTGCTGCCAGTATAGCAAAAGCGAGCCCTGGCTCTTTTCCACATGAAACCCCCTTACTTGAAGCCTCTTTATAAGGCAATCTGCTTGGATCTCTGTAAAATTGCTGAATTGTAGAGGAGAAAACCCAGCTGATACAAAAAGTGTCCTCCAAGGCATCATCTTGTTGTTGACACCAGCAAGAGACCGGCCTAGAACAGTGCTCTCAATCCTCCGCTGGATTAGAAATGTTTCGATCTTGTGCACAACATCAGGATTCACATTTGTTGCATCGAGCGAGTCTAACAAAACTGAATAGGATTTGAGGGCATGGAAGACATGGTTGGCAAAAGAGAGGTCGTATCGATTGGACCCCTGATCGATAGAGACCAAAATCTTCGGAGAGAGCTGTTTTATGAGAGGGAGGAAAGAAGGGAAGCAAGGATTCCAAGACCCAACCGGGAAATTCACTGCTATTGCCTCGTTATCTGAGATGTTTATAATTGCGGGAACGAGGGAAGGCAATGCCGTTGGATCAAATGATTCAAGGTTGACTACATTAAATTCAAATGAGATGTTGAGGCCGCTAGCGAAATGGGTGAGGTTTTCTCTTGTGAGACAGAGTTCTAGAGGATGGTGCGAGGAAGGAGACGCGAAAGCTGTGATTTTTAGCGAAGGGGGACCCCCAGATTTCAGCGCAAGTTCTTGCATAAGAGAAGCCCATTGCCCACCTAGGCCGATATCGAAATCTACAATGTGAATTTGATCAAATCCGTCTAGGGTTTCGAGAAGGGCTTGATTACAAGTGAAATTCGAAAATTGGAGGATAGGAGAGATTTCACAGAAGGTCTTATACAAGCTGATTTTGAGAACAACATCTAAGGGAGATGAATTAGGCCGCAGAGGTGAATGAGGGGTGTTGTTGGGGAGTAGAAGTTTAAGTGCCTCCTTGAAATAGAAAGCGGCCCTTATAAAGGGCTTTCCAACCGGAGATAACTGGTGATTGAGCCGCGCCAATATCGCACGCGAGTGTACAGAATTCCCGGTCTCGATTAGCTCAGCCGCCTTGAGAAGCTGCTCAATTAAGGCATTTTGCTGCTGCTGCTGGGCTACTTCATCCACCACACCTTTCGGTTTCGCAGGTCTCTGTTGAAGATTATAAGGAAGATGAGAGTACCCTGGCTGCTGCTGCTGTTGTCTACAGAGAAAAATCTCTTGCCCGAAATCTAAATTCGAGTTCTTTTGAATCTGAAAGCTGGGATCAGCGGCAATTGGGTGGTGGCGTTTAGCTTGTGGTGGGAGAAGGAGGTTTTGGTCGTGCTGTTGGTAAGGTAACGGTAAGAAAAACGATGGGTTTTGCGAAGGATTCATTTGGTTATGGTTGATCACAAGGTGGGGATTGAAAAGCAGGGGTTTTTCTTCAATGGGTTCGAATTGGTTCTGCTGTTGAGTTTGATAGAAGAGGCCTTGAGCTGCTGCGAGAGGGAATTGGAGATTGTCTGGTTGATGTTGAGAGAACATGGGAGGCAGAGAAGAAGGATTGGGAATTGAATTTGGAACCAATCTGTTAGTATTGTTAGTATGATGGTGACGATGATTAAGAGAAAGCAATTCAGTAGATGCAGAAGATAAATTGTTAGAATTCGAAGCGGCAGCTGAAACAACTTTTCCTCCTCCTCCAATGGATTCAAATTCTGTGTCGACGAATCCAAATCCAGAAGCTGGGCTATCGAATTCACCCCCACCTCCAATCTGCTTCAAACTCGAAGATGGGTAATCAATATCTCCCAAGATGAACCGCAAAAACGACTGTTCTTGGCTCGGCGACAACGCAGACTCAGACAACATGTTCTCCCAATCTTCCATACCTATCCCACATTTCTCAGAACCACCGTTCTCTAACCCACCCGGAATCGGTTGCAGCTCCAAACTCCATTCTTCTCTGCGCCCACGGCTGCTGCTTTCGCCGCCTTCCAACCCTCCAGCGGTGTCTTCTTGCTGGTGCTGGTGCTGAGAAGGAGGCCATTTCTGAAACGGGGGGTTGTCGGAAACCGCCGCCACGCCGGCCGTGTCGGTGGAGCCGCCCAACGAAGACGACGACAGGGTTGATGTGGAGGTTGGTGAGCTTGGGCTTCTTCGGTTATCCAGAACAGAAGTGGGCTCGTTCCTCTTATTACTCTTCTTATTCTCTCCCCACTGGTTCGACGACAATGAAGAAACTGAAAGCTCTGCTCCTACTTCCAAAGCCCCCTTCTTCCCTTGCAAATTAAAGGGCATCCCCCTCATCTAAACAACAGAGCCTGAGAGAGAGAGAGAGAGAAACTGAGATTTTTAGAGAGAGAAGAAATGGGTTTCTGAAGAAAATGGCTATCTTCTGTTAATAAAGAGGATTTATTGGCTCATCAATGGAGAATCAGAGGTAGCGTGATCTCAGCACCAAAGCCTCTTCTTCCCTTGCAAATTAAGGGGCATCCTCCTCATCTAAACAGAGCCTGAGAGAGAGAAACTGATATTTTGAGAGAGAGAGAGAGAGGGAGAGAAAGAAGAAAATGGTTTTCTGCTGTGTATAAAGAGGATTTATTGTGCTCATTAATGGAGAATCAGAGGTAGCGAGATCTCATCTCCACCGGCATGCACATAAAAAAAAAAAAAATCCATTTTAGTAGACCCCTGCAACTAACTACATCTTCATCTTCATCTTAATCACACACCCTCTCTCTCTCTCTTCTTTTGAAAATTTCTCACTTTGTTTCTCTTCTGTTTATCGTTGCTCTTCTGCTTCGTCTTCTCCTTTTACTCCTCTCTCGCGTCCTCGTTCAGTAGTACTCCGTAGCCTTCTCTGTTTGCTTCCCAGGGATGCGTGCAACATAAAAAAGGTAATAAAGTGCCCTGCTCTCTCTCTCTCTCTCTCTCTCCCACTCTCTAAATTTTATCTTTTATTTATTATTTATTTTATTTTTATTTTCTGTGGGGTTTTTTTAGGCCGTATTTATCTCTGCTGAGGCGACAGTCCTGTTTTTTCTTACATGACCCAGAAGTCCAGAACCCGAAAACAAATTTTGGTAAAATATCACTTGTAAGTCGCAAATATTTGTTTTTTCTGTTCTGTGACTGTGATGGGCCATGGGACCTGGTGGCTTCTGTGCATGATCACTTTTGGAGGGGCTCCCCTCGTTGTTAGAATTTAGCCGTACAATGCTAACAGGAGCCGACTAGATTGCAAAACACAGTAGTAGTTCACATGTTTGCATGGGCTGCATTTGTGCTTGGTACTTGGCAGCGTCATCAATGTCGGCTGGTTTGGCCCATATGTAATAGGTTTTGGCCCATCAGATAGGATATGCATCCTCATATTTATGGGCTAAAATATTCAATCACATACAACATAAAAGATTTACGAGTTTTATTCAATCGAAGGCTATATCTATCGGAGTATATACACTATTTATGAACGTTTACAATGCACATACTCTCTTCTCTCTAGTACACTCTCAAACACGATCTTCAACAGTAAAATCACTGTTAAACCAAAGGCGTTGTCCTTTAAAGAAAAAAGAAGAGATCTTCTGGAATATAATAATGATTCCGACACAATAACAGTTTCAATCGGATCTTCAATCCCCAAGCAATTCTTCAATACCTTGCCTCTCAAAGTGTTTACCACAGTTTTCTCTCTTAAAAACTCACTCTCAAAAGCTCTCTAAGCTCTCTTCTAAACTCTCTCTCAAAGGCCCTTTATATAGAAATCACAAATCCTACTTCTAATCTAACCTAATATAGAGTTAGAAAGTAACTGGGTCATCGCCAGTTAGAGTCAAACTACAATTCAGCACCTGACTCTAAGTGTCACCATGTAGTTAGAGTCAACCTCCAAGTTAGAGTCCAACTACAATTCAAACTCTCCAAGTTAGAGTCAAACTATAATTCAAACTCTCCAAGTTATAGTCAAACTATAATTGTTGGGGAATAAACCTCATTCAACAGTCTCCACCAAGGTTTCATCCCCAACCACGTCACCGCCCCAACGAGCATCAACATCTTCCACGAATGTTAATCGACTTTAAGCAATGTCTAAACTTATTCTCTGTAACTAGCTTGGTCAACATGTTTGTTGCGTTATCTTTCGTATCGATCTTCTCAATCGATATTTCTTTATCTTCTAGTATATCTCTAATAAAATGATATCGGACATTTATATACTTTGTTCTAGCATGAAAGACCTGATTCTTTGCTAGGTGAATGACAGTCTGACTATCACAGAAGATATCGATGCTCTCATCAACCTCACCAAATTTACTAACCAAACCTTTAAGCCATAAGGCTTCCTTAGTTGCTTTTGTAGTCACTATATACTCAACTTCTGTAGTTGACAAAGCAACTATCCCTTGGAGCATAGACTTCTAACTGATTGCTCCACCTGTCAAGACGGACACGTAACCCGTGGTTGACCTTCTCCTGTCAAGATCACCAACATAGTTGGAATCAACATAATCATAGAGATCCAACTTGCTTGTATCTCCATCTTCAAGCATTAAACCATGCTCAGTTGTACCTTTCAGATATCTCAATATTCATTTCACTGCAAGCGAATGTTTCTGACCTGGATTGGACATATACTTGCAAATCACACTCAAGACAAATGCTAAGTCTGGACGTGTACTCACCATGACATACATCAAACTTTCAACAATATTATAATACGAAATATTCTTCATGTGTTCCCTTTCTGCTTATGTGAATGGACTTATCTTCTTTGTGATTTTAAAATGTTTTGCAAGAGAAGTTGATACAGGCTTGACATCACTCATATTGTACTTCTCAATGAGCTTTTTAATAGAAGTTCTTTGAGTTTGGCAAAGTCTCTTGTTCTCACGATCCCTCGTGATTTTCATACCTAAGATCTTATTTGCGAAATCAAAATCCTTCATCTCAAACTTCTGGCTCAATGACCACTTTTGCTTGTTGATTTCAACCTTGCTTCTTGTTGCCATCAGCATATCATCTACATAGAGAATTAGAAAGATTTTCTCCCCTTTACAGTACTCCTTTCAGTAGACACAACAATCATACTGCCCCCTGTGATACCTTATACTCAACATATATGAATCAAACTTTTTGTACCACTGCCTGGGTGCCTGCTTGAGACTATACAAGGATTTCTTCAATCTACAAACGAGTGATTTTGACACTTCTGCTTCAAATCCTTCTAGCTGTCTTATATAAATCATTGCTCAGAAAGATCTCCATGGAGAAAAGTTATTTTCACATTCATTTGTTCTAAATCGAGATCTTTTTTAACAATGATTGGCAATAATGTACAAATCGAAGTGTGTTTCGCAACCAGAGAGAATATCTCATTGTAATTGATACCCTCTTTCTGAGGGAACCACCCCTTTACAACTAGCTTGGCTTTGAACTTCGGAGTTTCACTCTTATCACCTTCTTTCTTTCGAAAGATCCATTTACAATCAATGGCTCTCTTCCCTTTAGGAAGTTCTATGAGATCTCAAGTCTCATTTTTCAAAAGTGATTGTCATTCTTCTTTCATGACTAATTGTCACTTTACTACATCTATATCCATCCGAGCTTCTAAAATTGTGTTTGGTTCCTCATTCTCTGTGATAAGTGCAAGTGTTAAAGGAACCATGTCTTTAAACTTTTCAGGACGTTTCTTCGTCCTTTCTGACCCTCTCAATTTAACCTGAACCGAAACTGATACCTGAGACTGCCAGTCTTGAGAAATCGTTTCATCATGCTCTACCTTAGAGTCTTCATTATCTTTCTCATCTTGTCTATGTCTTTCAATATCAACTTGTACATAAGGTTCACCAGATGACTGATATTTGTCTTCCGTCTTTTTTATCGGAAACTCATCTTTGTTGAAAGTAACATCTCTTTCAATTATTACTTTGTGAGATTGTGTATCCCACAATCGATAGCCCCCGACTCTTTCGTCATAGCCAATCAAGACACACTTTTTTGATTTTGGATTCAATTTGGATCGTTTACTTCCCTGAAGTAATGCTTAAGCCGCACA
Source organism: Chloranthus sessilifolius (assembly GCA_021018995.1). Lineage (NCBI taxonomy): Eukaryota > Viridiplantae > Streptophyta > Magnoliopsida > Chloranthales > Chloranthaceae > Chloranthus > Chloranthus sessilifolius. The sequence goes on along the minus strand of CM037595.1, from coordinate 105,253,750 downwards.
TCTAAATACTTCAAATGAGAGTAATTCCCGTGTCTTCCATACCAAACCTCATCTACAATTTTTGAATTCAATGTCGCTAAAGGTGACCGGTTAACCAAGTAACATATTGTGTTCACTGCCACTATCCAAAATCCATGACTCAAGAAGGAATGATTTAACATACACCGCGCTTTTTCTAGTAGTGTTCTATTCATCTTCTCTGTCATGCCATTTTATTGAGAATTTCCAAGAACTGTTAAGTGTCTAACTGATGAGTACTGAAAAATGATGATATTTCACCCCTAAATACCTATATTTAGCTGTCCGATGAAGGCTATCTGATGAGAATGATTAGATTTGAAGTGTTTCAAGTAAATACAAGCCAAGTATAGAAAAGAGTTTCGAATATAATGTCAAAACACTTTGCAACTTTGGGTCATTGTCGAGAACTTAGTGCAACTTTTCTAAATTACCTTCAATACAAACCGATTCGCATTGTTAAACACATGAAAGTTGTGAAAACTTGTGATTTTTTAATGTGATGTTTTACCTCAATCCGAGTTACAATCGGTTATGGTATATAGGAGTATTTGAAGATCGTTCTTGAATTTCAGACTAATTTTGAAATATCTAAAAGAGACAAGCAATTCGAGAAATCTATTAATCTAACAGATTCTACCAGCTTTTGATTTGGGATTTTGGAGATGGTAATTAATGACCCTACAAACTAAAATTCAATTGATAATTTAAAAGGAAAGGTAAAGATGATGATAAAGATGAAGACGCTAAATCCTCCCATCTTGGTCCGTTTTAGATATAATATAAATCTAAGGTTTAAATTCTTAGATATTTTAGCCGTAACAAACATCTTTTGGAAGATCAATGGTCAACACCCTAATAGGTTCCACGCTAGCATCCCTGCAATCGTGACTTAGATGATTTTCATATATAGATCCGGGATCAAGGGCATTAGGCACACATGATCTCGTGTTCAAATAAAATTATCCTCAAAGTGGGTGAAAATTCCAACAAGAATACTTTTATAAATCAAATCAAGTTCTTTTGAAGTTTGAGATAATTTTATTCTTAAGTATTTAAGATAAAATTACCATTACGTAACCAAGATCCGTGGCATGGCTAGGCACACTGTCCCGTAAAATAATCGTAATTAGATCTCACCAGATGTAGCAAAAAGACCATAATAAATTTAGGTAAAATTATGAGATTTTATTTTATGGATCCCTGCATGGCTATGCATGAGCATGATCCCTAAGTATGGGATTTCATCCGCTCATGATAGCACAACAACCATAAAATAAAATCTCATATTTTAATCCTAAATTTATATTATTTGTACATCCCCTGATGGGATCTAATTCATTAGATCCTCATCCCTATAAATTTAGCCACATCTTGGTTACATAATGTAATTTTACATAAATAAATAAATACGGAAAATAATTAATTTAAGAAATTAAAATTGACCTCAAACTTCAAAAGAACTTACTTTGATCCAAAAGTACGATGATCTTCGTAAACGAGATTAATGCAGTGAATAAACTTTGAACAAAATTTATAAACATCAAGGGATGAGATCGTGGAAAAATTAGAACAAAGCTCTTCAAAAAGATAATAAAACTTCCTATTTCTATTCTAACTATGAAAAATAATGGCTAAAAACTAAGAACTCTAAACCTAAAATTAATTCTATCTAATTAATTCATCTAATTTTCCTTTTGAATTATCAATTGAATTTTAGTTTAGTTTTAAGTCTCATCAAGCTAAATCATGGATCGATTAATCTTGTTAGTCTTAATCGACCAAAAATTCCAAAAATCTGCTTTACCGTGTCAGTTTCGTGTCAGACTCTGACTCATCCTCGATTAATCGACCTATAGGGTCGATGCATCGACCCCAGAAATCCGTGAAATTCAGCACTTCCTTTTGATTCAAACACTACTTTGGTATTCCAGCCATAACTTTTTTTCCCGAACTCGGATTGAGGTAATTCTTATGCCGTTGGAAAGCTGACGACAAGATCTACAACTTTCATGTTTTGACAATTTCGTAATTCGGCAGTCTTGAAGGTCCAAATTTAGCCTCAAGTTGCACCAAGTTCTCGATTACCCAAAGTTGCAGTGTTTTGACATTATATTCAGAATTCTTGGGCTATTTTCTATACTTGGCTTGTATTTACCTGAAACACTTCAAATCTAATCATTCTCATCAGATAGCCTTCATCGGACAGCTAAATATAGGTGTTTAGGGGTGAAATATCATCATTTTTCAGTACTCATCACTAACAATCCCTTAATTTTTACAGTAAGCCTTGAACTCTGATGACAGACACTCCCCACCATTATCTAATCTGAGAATCTTCACCTTCTTGTATGTCTTTTTTCAACCATACTCTGCCACTACTTGAATTTTTGAAACACATCCGACTTATTTTTAATCGGATACACCCAAACTTTTCTAGAGTAGTCATCTACGAATGACACAAAGTAACTGGCTCCACCTACAAAAGTGACTTTAATCGGTCTCTATACATCTGAATGTATGTAATCAATCAGCTCCTTCGAAGTATGCTTTCATGTGGAGAAATTGACTTTCTTCTATTTTTTGAAAATACAATCTTCACAAAAATTCAGCTTATAAGTTTGGATGTCAGAAATTGCCTTATTCTTTATGAGTTTTAACAGCCCACATTTACTCATATGACCAAGCCTCTTGTGCCACAAATCCATAGCCGCAACACCACTGTCACTGATTGTGTTGCCTACGAGAGTACACAAATTCTCTATCTTTTCACCTTTTATCAAGGTCATAACACCACGTACGACATTTAGTTTATCGGATTCTAGGATGACTCGACATCCTATCTCATCTAATGCCCCCAACGAGATCAGATTTTTCTTCAGATAAGATACATGTCTAACCTCAATAAGAGTGCGAGCACAACTATCAAACATCTTGATTCTGATAGACCCGATATATACTGCTTCATATATACTATTATTCCCCATCAAAATCGTCCCACCATTGGCTTCCTTATACTGATCAAACCAATCCCTGTGCAAACACATGTGAAATGATACCCCTGAATCTAAGATCCATCTACCATCAAACTGACTAGAGCTTAATAATACACACAATAGGTCTTTACCGGTATCTGACTTAGCAACACTGGCTTGTTGCGAAGTCCCTTCATCACCCTTATCTTTATTTAATCTCTGCTTGCAATATTTACAAAAATATCCAAATTGCTTACAGAAGTAACAGATAATATCCTTTCTGTCACACCTAAATTTGAACCTGTTATTTCCTCTCATTGATTTATTATCCCCTTTGGACTTGTCTCTTTTGCGATCATGGTTCCGACCCCTTTCGCTCAAGAGACCAATTCTTTCGGAGTTAGATTCGGGTTGTTTTCTCAATTGGTCATAAAGAAGTGTAACAATCACCCCTTCGACGGCAATAGTATCTTTACCATAAATTAATATAATAACAATGTGTTTATAAGATGGTGGCAATGAGGTGAGCAAGAGAAGTGCGAGATCTTTTTCTTCAAGTTTCACCTCAATGCTTAATAGCTCACTAACTATTTTATTAAACGAATTCAAATGGTCATGAATATGCATACTAGACTTCATATGAAAGGTGTAGAGTTGTTGCTTCATAAAGAGTCTATTGGACAACGACTCTGTCATGTAGAGAGATTATATCTTCTTCCACAGATCCACAGCCGTCTTCTCGTGAAGAACGTTGTACAGAACTTCATTGGACAAATATGGACAAATACAATCGGTTAATACTTACGACTCTCTTATCAATAGAGTTCCACTCTTCATCGGACATCTCTGCCTTCTTCCTCATCTCCTTCCCAAGTAGAGCATCATCAATGCTTTATTGGACAAGGAGATATGTGACCTTGACTTGCCACAAAGCGAAGTTATTATTTCTGAAAAACTTCTTTACCTCGAATTATGTATTCGAGACTTTTATCGTCATTGTAGCATAAACTTAACTTTGATACCATTTGTTAGGAATTCTACTTACTCTATCGAACTCCCGATCGCAATGAATGCGGAAAGATAAGAAGGCGCAAAGAACAATCACATACAACACAAAAGATTTATGTGGTTCACCCAATCGAGGGCTACGTCCACGAGAGTATATACATCATTTATGAACATTTACAACGCATACACTCTCTTCTCTCTTGTTCACTTTAAAAAAAAATCAAACACAATCTTCAACAGTAAAACCACTGTTAAACCAAGGATGTTGTCCTTCAAAGAACAGGGAAGAAATCTTCCAAAATATAGTAACGATTTTGACACATGAACAGCTTCAATCGGATCTTCAATCCCCAAGCAATTCTTCAATACCTTTCCTCTCAAAGTATTCACCATAGTTTTCTCTCTTGAAAACTCTCTCTCAAAAGCTCTCTAAGTTCTCTTCTAAACTCTCTCTCAAAGGCCCTTTATATAGATGTCACAAATCCTACTTCTAATCTAACCTTATATAGAGTTAGAACGTAACTGGGCCATCGCCAGTTAAAGTCAAACTACAATTCAACACCTAGCTCTAAACTTCACCATATAGTTAGAGTCAAGCTCCAAGTTAAAGTCCAGCTATAATTCAAACTCTCCAAGTTAAAGCTAACCTCTAAATTAGAGTTAAACTATAATTCAAACTCTCCAAGTTAGAGTCAAACTATAATTGTTGAGGAATAAACCTTATTCAACATATCCGACGTTAAATCCTTGGTAGTGACTCTAGCGACCAGGGATTTAAACTTTAAAGTCATATACATATATATCGGCACATCATTCGGGTCCCAAATGGGGATATAGACCAAATTGGTCGATATAAAAGTAACCTTTTTTGTTTTTAAAATATAAAAATATAAATAAATTGCTAACAGGTCATTTTTAATTTTTTGTTGGATTCATATTAGATATAACATATCAGCTGATATGACCCAATATGAGCCGATATTTGACCAGTTTCATTCGATATTTAACCAAGGGTATATGTCGTATCAAATGGGGCCTAACTTGATACATATCGGCTGATATGTATAGTTTATGGCCGTTATTTAAAATCACACTTCTATATCTCATTTTAAACTTTTTACTAGGGATTTAAAAACCAATACATATCGGCATATCGACGGCCAAATGACCAATATTAAAATACCTTTTTATTTTTAAAATGTTAAAAAACATATAAATAATTTAAAAAGATAAAAATTGGCACAAGAGCATTTTTGGTATTATACTCGATTAATTTTAGATAGATTATGGCGTATATGACCTGATATAGGCCGACATTGACCGATATTTGATCAATTTGACCTGATATTGAATCAGGGGTGTATATCGTGTTGGATCTCTTTTATTTTTAGTTTTATAGGTAAGCTGGATTCAAACTTGTGACCTTGAGGTTGCAACATTGTTAACCTTCCACTATGTTATTGGCTCAAGCCCTGGATGGTCCTAACTTGATACATATCGTCAGATATATATATATATATATATATATATATATATATATATATATATATATATATATATATATATATGTAGCGGATATGGTTGGTTCTCCCCAAGGATCAGAATAACAGTGTCGTTTTCGGTTTCGGGCATGACCGAAATCGAAAATTTCGGCTGAAATTTCGATTCAAGTTATTATTTCGGTCCCTACCGAAATCGAAAAGATTCGGCCGATAACTTGAGTTATCCGCCAAAATTTTGAACCATGATTCTCCCAACTAATATTAACAAGTGCACAGTGGACCAAGCTTTTAAAAACCATACATATAAGCACAATACAAATCAGATGTGTATTAACCGTTGTGGCTGATATAAAAGTATCTAGTTTTTATTTTAAAGTAGTATACATATATAGCTTGAAAAAATTTGCCTCAAGGATATATTTTATACCGGAACCAATTTATGTAAGATATGTATGCTTTGTCGGTCCATATCGACTAATATAATATAAATATCGGTCAATATTGGCCGATATTTATGCCAATAACAAGTCGAGGCTTCATAACATATTGTATTCGGCCTAACCTGATAAATATAAGTCAATATATTTACAATATAGATTAACCTATTCGTCGATAAAATATCAATATTATTAATATATCAGCCTATAAAGCTTTAAAATAATATAAATACTTTGATAGTGATATTTTCATATTGATATGAGTATACAACCTGGTATTGTTGATATATATATTAACCGATCTGTATTGGGCATCCAACTATACGACCGATTCGCATCGGTCGACGCCTTGTACGTGTATCAGGTTATTTTTAGTTAATACCCGTTTATTTTGTTAATAGTGAACAATTAAATATCTTTATTTTTATGAAAAAACTCAATAACGCGTAGTCGCCGGACCTCTCTAGTCATAGTAAAGATGAGATATCTCCAGCCATCGACATCAATATATGGTATCTCACCAGAGAACGTTTAAGGCAAGCAGTACGAATCTTCTTCCTTAAGTGGTTAGATATCATTTGGACACTATGTTAGATATGACCATGGTGTTAAATATCGGCGATATCCAATACATATATCGGGTTAGGCTACATCCAATACTATGTACACCCTTGATTCTGTTTGGGGTCTAATATCGAGTCAAACAAGTAAAATATCAGTCTATATCAGTTTATACTGAACGATATCAGGTCCTATTGGCTGATAATGTGTCGGTTGCATTGTGAATTGGAAAATATCAAAAATATTTTTACAATTTTTTTTATATTTATATTTATTATTAATTTTAGCTAATATTGACTGATAATGACCGATATGTATGAAAATTAAGGCTACTCAGTGTACATTATCAATATGGTTTGAGGTATATATATATAATATATCAACACATTTGTCCATAAAGTATCAATATGGTCAATATATCAGTCTATAAAGCTTTAAAATAATATAAATACTTTGCCTGATATTGTCGAGATACGTCGGTCGGCCAACATGTATTTGTCATCCAACCATATGACCGATTCATATCGGTTGAAACCTTGTGTATAAAGTTCATTTTCAATATTTTGAGAGGCAATTAATAGTGAGCAAATAAACTCAATAACGCGTGATCTCTGGACCTCTCAAGTTATAGTAAAGATGAGATACATTAATAAATGGTATATGACAAGGAAACGTTTGAAGGCATGCGGTACAAAATCTACTTCCTTGAATGATTAGATATCATCTAGACACTATGTTAGATATGAACATGGTGTTATATCTCTCTCTCACAAATATATATATATCTATCTGATTAGGCCACGTCCGATATGATGTACACCCCCAATTCTGTTTGGGTCAAATATTGACCCATTTTGTGACATGTTGAACAATATCAGGTCATATCAATGGATAATGTGTCCGATATGAACTGTACAATATCAAAAATGCTCTTTTAGTAAAGAAAATTTTATTTTTTATATTTTGTATTATTTTAGCCGATATCGAGCGATATCTATCAGAATTAAGTTTAGTCAAGTCAGTGCACATTATCAATGTCGTTGGAGAAATAAATTGGTCAATATATCTAAATATATATCAACATACTTGTCAATAAAGTATCAATATTATCAATATATCAACCTATAAAGCTTTAAAATAATATAATTACTTTCGTAGTGATATTTTCATACCGATACGACTGTATACTGTCGAGATATAACGGCAGATATGTATTAGCCATCCAACCAAATTAACAATTCATATCGGTTGAAACCTTGTGTATAAGGTTCTGTTTCAATATTTGTTTCAATATTTTGAGAGGCAACAAAAAGACTTCAATATTTTTATTTTCAGTTAATACCCGTTTATTATATCGATCGTAAACATGTCGATATTTCTATTATTATGAAAAAAAAAAAAATTCAATAACGTGTGATCTTCGGACCTCTATAGTTACAGTAACTATTAGATTGCTCTAGCATCAGACATCAATATATGGTACCTCGATGGGGATCGTTTAAGGCTGGTGGTACGAATCTACTTCCTTGAGTGGTTAGATATCATCTGGACCAAGGATAAAAATTTCGGATTTCATTTTGGTTTCGGGCTGGACCGAAATTGAAATTTCGGACGAAAACTTCATTTACATACATTAGGAACCGATATTTTGAGTTTTCAGTTTTGTTTTGGCATTGTCCGAAACCGATGCGTTTCGGCCAATAACTGAAGTTATCGGCCGAAATTTTGATCCATGATCTGGACACTATGTTAGATATGAACATGGTGTTAAATATCGGCCATATCCAATACATATATAGGGTTAGGCCCCATCCGATACGATGTACACCCCCGATTTTGTTTGGGGTCAAATATTGGGTCAAACAGGAAAAATATCATCCCATGTCGAGTTAGATTGAACCATACCGAATCCTATTGGTTGTCGGATGTGAATCGGAAAATACCAAAATATCTCTTTTTTCAAGTTTTTTTATTTTCTATATTTATTATTACTTTAGCCGATATTGACCAATATGTATCATAATCAAGGCTATTCAACTCACTGTTAATATGGTTTGGGCCTTTGGGGTATAAAATTGGTTGATATATATATATATATCAACATATTTGTTGATAATTAATCAATATGGTCAATATATTGTTAGTCGGATCTCATTTGAGATCTGGTGTGGCCCAGTTGTCACATTAAGACTTATTATGGTTTGACCCATTAGCCCTATACGATTAAGAGGTTTTGGAAATTGGAATCATGCCCATTAGCCACATATGGTTAAGTGATTTTAGAAAGTGGTTCATGTAGCTAATTTTTAGCCCATTATCTCTCAATGATGGTAGAGAGATCATAAAGTTATTCCATTCTTGAGATCTCGGGTATAGCAAAAGAAAGAAGCTTGTAGAATCCATCTCTGCATCTCGGAAATGTTTGCATAGACTTGAAGATCCTCGAATCTCGGCATCATAAATTAGTCCATCATGGACAGAGGTACGATTTTGGTTAATCATTTCCGCGTATAATTTTATCGTATAGAGCTCACATTGTGGTATTAGAGCAGATATCTGTGATCATGATGTCTGCTTAATTTTATTTGATGCCTTATGATTTTAAGAGAATAAGTTTAACTCTTTCATGATCAATTTTGACTGTAAAATTTTTTGAGTTTGGCTCCTCTCTCTTCAAATTTTACAAATCATGTTTGATAGAGAAGTATTATTTTTATTTTTTGATGATATTGTTTCTATAGATTAATTCGAATTAATTGTGATTTTTTAGTAATTTTTGAGAAATTTTTTGACCACCCGAACATCGGCATTATCGAATGGTCATCAGTCGCCGATCGCCGTCGGCCAGTCGCTGGTCATCGTCCGCCAATCACCTGATGGTCGCCGGTCCCAATCGGCCATTCCCATGCATGAGCACGTCTCTGCAAAATGCAGAGACATGCATTGTTGGAAGTTTTGGTAAGTACGTTTGGTTAAGGAAGATGGGTTATTTGGAGTTGATTGGGTATGTGGGTGGAGCACCATACAAAGTGCTTAACACACTTTAAAATTTTATTTTATAATTTTATAGGCTCTAGGCTCATTAACCTATTGACCCGCATACCCAAGACTTGGCTTAGGCCCAATCAAAGTTTGACCAGATCCGAGACCCGACCTGATAAGGGCCCAATTTTATTTATTTATTTATGAGGGCTATCGGTATTCGATTTTCACATATTATACATGTTTTTTGAGTATCTCAGGCCTTTTAGACACTTTTATGGGGTCTATTTTTGCACAAGAGCTCTCTATTAAGTAGAACTGATCACTGTTTATTTTGAGGTCACCATTAGGACTAAATACATCATAGATTAAATAGTAACCACAACATCTTCAATTGCAATGATGTATTTAGTATACTGCATGTCTTTTAAATTGAATTATTTTGTGTGATCTCATAAATTATGATTGATTATGAATCAAAATGACTCGGCTCCACAGATAAGTTGTTGTGATTCATAGATCAATTAGAATGAGATATTAAACATGTTATTAAGATAAAGATTTTTCTAATGCCCACAGGTAGGGAAAGTTTTCTATTTTGGTATCATTCGCTACTTAGTCTCATTATAAGGCAATTAAATAAATCATTAGTGAATTTCAACCCCTACCCACAGGAGGGTTAAAATGTCTCATCGATTTATTATCTAGAATACTGATATTGGTTGATATTCTAAATAAAGTATGAATTCGTATATCCTTTATAGCACCATTGTAAGCATTTTTTTTCTTTTAATTATTACAGTTTTGTCATTTGCCATTTTTTCAAAAGGACCAACTCACATTCTCATTCTAATTGGTGATAATTTTTTGGACTGAAAGGAGTGGATTCTCCTTACATTGGGGTGTATGGATTTAGATTTGACTCTCCGAATGGATAAACCCATCATCCCTTCGGAATCTAGCACGCCAACTGAAAAGAACTTGTATGAGCAATGAAAACGATTCAATCGATTGAGTCTAATGCTCATTAAGTCCCACATTGGGAAGAGCATTAGAGGATCTATCCCGGACAAAACTAGAGTTAAAGATTTTCTTGACGCTATTGAGAAATAATTTACAATTTTTGATAAAGCACTTGCCAGCACCCTAATGAATAAGCTCTCCTCCATGAAGCACAATGGTAACAAAGAAATTCGCGAACACATTATGAAAATGAGGGATATAGCTACCCAGCTACACTCCCTTGAGATTGCCTTTTCTGAGGCCTTTCTTATCCAATTCATACTCGACTCTCTTCCAATAGAATATGGGCCATTTAAAATACCTATAACACACATAAGGACAAATGGTTAATAAATCAATTGTTAGTCATGTGTGTTCAAGAGGAAGGGAGGCTGAAACAAGAAAAATTAGAACGTGTTCATCTAGTTTCTCATGGAAAGGGACAAGTTAAAAAAGGAATGATGCTCATCCTAGTAAGAAGAAGAAAATAAAACTGTCATCTACACTATGCGGTAATAGAGAGCTAATCAAATGCTTATTTCGCAAAAAGACAGGATGTTGTGATAATTAAGTTGTACTTGCAAGTGCACGAATCGTAATGTAGTCAATGAGTGCAGAGTACGAGATCGTTCCCACGAGGACTGGTTAGAAAATTCAGAAGAGAGATAACAACTAATTAAAAGAACAAGCACAGATTTACTACAGCAACTACTAATCTAATATTTTGAGAACTTTTGATGAATGAGATAAATACTAATGGAATTTAAGATTTAAACAAATAAAGAAAGATAAGGATTGGGATGCTTAATCTTTTCATCGTAGGTTTATCATTTATGATATACAAATTTGTGATGAAAATATAAGATTTATAAAAGATGCCTAAGATCTGAACACCTGTAAATTCTAAAGTACAGATCCGAGATCAAGGAGATGTGTGATTAACATCCCATGAGTGTATGATTAACACTTACACCTCAGAAAGTACTTAGAATTAGATCTCAGGGTAAAATCCACACTACAAATCCGAAATCAAAGAGATGTGTGACTAACATCCCATGAGTGTATAATTAACACTCACACCTCAGAAAGTAGTATAATTTATCTCGAGAAAAAAGAAATTAAGATAACACCTTCATCGTAAATCTGAGATTCCGGGGCATGATTAGCTCCCATATCTCAGAAGACAAGGAAGTATTATCCATAAAAAGATAAAATCAAAGTCCACTACAAAATGATATCTTCATCACAGATTTGTATTATAATAAATGAATACCTCGGATGGGAATCGTTAGATCCCTATCCTTAGATGAGATTAGCCACACATAATGAAAGTAAACGATATTATAGAAGAATGCATCAACATCAACATTTAAAATACCGTGAAAAGGGCTTTAACGAATTTCACAAATAGCTTTAATCCAAGTTCCGTTCAACTCCTTGCTTGAATGCAGAAAAATAAAACTATTCTAAAATCTAACACTAGGAAAAATAAAATGCTCTGAATCCCCTCCAGTTACTTGACTGGATGCTCTACAAAGTTTAAAACAGAAGAACAGAAAATAGAAAAATGTCAGCCGATCCCCCCTCCGAATCCTCAGATTTATCTTTAAATAGCATCCAAATCCGGCGCTTACATTCAAATTCAAACTCAAATTCGAACTTAGTCGATTGATCAAATAAAATGGTCGATTGATCGACCAAGATAAATTTTAGTTTTCAAAGTCTTCTGGATTATGTCGATCAATCGACCAACAAGGGTTGATCGATCGACCTAGTCAAATGGTCAATCTCCTCTGTTTTGCTTCACTTGTTCAATTCCTTTTAGCTTTTGCACCATTTTACGCTTCTTAATGTGTTTAATGGCCACTTTGTCCTGAGAGAAAACTTGATAAATCATGTTAGATAGCTTTCATTAGACGGCTAAATATAGATTTTTAGGAGTGAAATATCATCATATTTCACTGCACATTATACCCCCAACCCTACATTTTGCTAGTCCTCGAGCAAAGGAGTGAATGAACAAAACTGAAGAGTAAACTAACAACCTAAGAAAAATAAAGAATGTCACTTTCATAGGGAGCACGATTGCATTTAGCGTATGCAACAAACCTTTAAACCGCTAAGTGATCCCTAGTGGAGGAGTTTTGTCTCCTGAGGGTTTTCAGTGAAGTTACCCACAAACTTCATGGCATTTTATATAATTGATTCATGTGAAATTTGTTAATTGATCTCATTATGCATTTTCTCCATAAATAATACACATGTCATATCATTTTCATTGATGCTTAGTTAAGTTAAGCTAATGCTTCTATTTATAGATAAATTTCTCACCCATCTTTAGATGTGCCACGCGTGATTATCATATCGAATTCTATTTATCTGAAAATTTATCATACTTGTGAACTGCATATATTTATGTTTTGATTCAATCCTCACAATAGGCGTGCTCTCAAAATAGAAGTTCTCTGATGATGGGTATACTTTCACATATGTGAGAGAAAAATAAAATAAAAAGGTCTCACATGACAGGAGAAACACGTTATAGGTCAATGAACAAAAATAAATCTCATAAGAACAGACACTTGTATATTCTGAGCATGTCAAATCAAGTGCCATAGGTATAATATATTTATTCTTTACCAGGCAGTTACTAATGCAAGATCGGATCATAAGTCTTTTTATAAGGTTGTAATGTGGCTCAGGTAAGGGTAAGAAAGAAAGAGAAATTGGGATTCAAAGTTTCTGAGAAATTGGAAAAGGAATCAACTTTTATTTTTTATTATTATTCTTTTACTTTCTCTTTTTTTTTTTTTTTTTTTTTTTTTTTACTTTCTCACCACTTTTCTGTTTGTCTCAACTCTCTTTTCTTTTCTTCCTCACTTTACTTCTTTTGACTTTTGCACCTCACATATATATATATATATATATATATATATATATATATATATATATATAAATAAAATATTTCTTTTTATTTTTCTCCCTTTCATTTTTTTGACATACATTCTCAGTGATTACCACAACTTAAGACCTCTCTACTTACTTTCTTTTTCTCTCATTCCTCATTCCCAATTTCTCATAAATAAACAGGGTAAAGTTAAATTTTTAGAAATGTTGAAGGATTAGAGGTTAATGTGGCTTATCAAAGAATTTTTAAAGATAAATTTTTCAAATGGGCTCAAAGGGGTACTAGCAAGATAAATTTATATGAGGTGGGATATTTTAGGCACAATCGAGCCAAAGATGGCCTCCAATCATGTCCTCAGAAGATAGTAACTCTGCCTATTTGTCTTGGACAAACATATAGTACGTTTTAGCACAATGATTTGAATTTTAATGTCATGCAAAGTCACAAGTCAAAATAAAAAGTATGAGATTATGTAAGAATAATTTGTATTCAAAGACAACTCCGAGTTTATGTATACTCTCATCAAGGACGGGAAATTAGCTCTAAAGCTCACACGATTTTAATCTCCACTAAGATCCTTACAGTTCACAATTTTAGATAAGTTTTCATGATTTAAGCTCTTTGAACTGAGTCAAACACCATAACTTCTTAAGAGTAGGTTTAAAATTTTTATGTCAATTTTCACCTTAGCTTTTCTCTCCTAAGAGCATTGAAACAAAATGACATTTAATATTCTTTAATGAGATTGCATAATCTATCAATTTTAAATTTCACACGTCAGTCATATAAAAATTTTCTTGGATGAAACTTCACTTTGCTCAGTCGATCGATCGACAAGCTTCGTCGATTGATCGATCAAATCTGAAATTTATTATTATTATTATTTTATTTTATTTTTAGAATAATGTCACATTACCACCCCCAAACCTATATTGTGCAATGTCCTCATTGGACCAAAATTAAGGGGGCACCCCCAAACCTGCAATCAAAGTACTCAAAGACCAAAAAGGCAAAGGAAGTGACACGCATTAGTGAAACTAAAAGGGAGTTTATTAAGAAAATTACTGGAAATTACACTTATTCAAACCATAAAATATGAAATCCTAAAGCTACCTAAAAACAGAAAATATGCAAAACTAAAAATAAAACCTAAAACATCCTAAAGATTTTTAATTTCTTCTTCTCAAACATTCGCATCAGTTCCCGACCATGGCTTCGGTTTTGGAAAAGCAAAATTTCACATCGCTTCGGTGATACTCCCCGGATTCAAAGAATCGGGAGTCACATCAGGAGGCGGCGGTGTTAATGGGTTGGCCGTACTACTCGTGGCCAGATCCTGAAGTATTGGAGCTGGGTACAACTTCGCCCAAATCTCAGTTGGTATGAGATCAATAACCTCCTTTGGGATTGATTTAGGAATAAATGTAGCTAATAGAGTTGGTGGTAGTATCGATGAAGAGGAAGGAATGGGTGATGGTGAATTTGTGATAGGGGATGAGGATGGAATCAGATCCAAATCAATCATCTCTATATCGTTGGAGAAGGTTGGGGTGGGCTTGGCTGATCTATTGGCTCTTTTTCGTGCTGGCTCATCCCAAAGCTGAAGAGGTGTGGGATCAAGATCTACCACATTGATGTTGGTTAGATCCAATGGAGATTGTGATCCACTAGCCTGTTCCCTTTTTCTTGTTGTTTCATTCATCTTCCTTACAGTTGACCTTGTAAAATGGGTTCTTCCGGCCATTGATAATATATGAGAATGAGGAGATGAATTGATGTTGAAAATTGTAGGTAAAGTTCCAGGGTGTTTAATATAAATAGAGGAAGAGTGTTTGAGATTTGCTAAAAGAGTTCTATGAAGGAAAGCAAAATGTCCTAAAATATTAAACTTTTAAAAAGATTTGGAATGGATTTTTTTATTTTTATTTTTTTTTCTCTTTTTTTTTCGGCAAGTGTATTGGTCGATTGATCTACTGAATTGGTCGATCGATCGACCAATAAATTTTTACTCATTCATTTTTTTTTTGGTCGATTAATCGACTGATCGATTTCATTGGTCGATCGATCGACTAATCTAGTCAACCATGATTTGACTTTGTATAACCTCGATTGATTGACAGTGCGAGTCGATTAAGCAAATGGTTAATCCAAACAGAGAGTAATCGAAAGAATTTTTACAAAGTTGATTGATCGACCAAAGATGGTCGATTGATCGACTGATAAAATTAACATAAAAATAACACGACAGTGAAAGAAAAAAAAAATCTTTTGATTTTTCATTGATGATTTTTTTTTTTTTTTTTTTTACAAATCCTAATCCTACACATACTGAAAAACAGAAATTATAATCCTAATAAAACCTAAAAATTAAGACTTCCAAAACTAAAAATTAATACAAATGATGTAAAAAGAAATCTAATCCTAATCATCTTCTTCATCTTCCTTCGCCTGTCTCGCGTGAGCTCTCATCTCGTCGTAGCCATCGAGCCATAATCGCTGGCCCAACTGATGCATGAAGGCCCGATCATATCGGCCACGACGAAGATTTAGATTGTATTGCCGCTGCTGCTCGTCGATCAAGGAGTTGATCTGAGCCTGCATTAATTCGAGGGAAACTCCCTCATTGCGAACTGGTTCTGGCACTAGCTCAGCGGCAGCTTCTTCTTGGCGCACTCGACGACGCTGACGGGCAGGGGGAGCAGGCTGTGCATCAACATTTCCCAACATACGTATATTTCGATTCCACTGCGTCGGCCCATACGATAAAATGGAAGGTTTTCAATATTATCATCAAGATAAAAAAGATAACCAAGATAATGCAAAAGTTGCATCACCAGATGGGGAAAACAGATGAGTGCGGCATCACCAACAGGAGGGTTTACAATTTCATCATGGCATCGCCACATCGAATCATGCAAAAACCACGGAACATTGAGCCATGATCGTTTGTAGCCACCATATAGTGCTTTCACCTGAGGTCTAGTTCTTTCAGAGGCATGTCCTCGTGGGCAAAGACTACAAGAAACGATAATATCCCAAAACAGAATGTCGCGCGGGAGAGCTGATTGTTTAGTCGCAAGACCTCTTGATGCATATACGCCATTGCACATGTCATCAATCATTGGTCCTTACTCAATATCAAGCTCTTCACCAAGTTCGTGGTTCAAAGGGCGCTCAGTAAGAATTCCAAAAACATCCGCGATCGTATCCGAATAAAATTTTCTCTTCCAGCCGTCAATGGAGATAGTGAAATGGGCATTTTCATTTGTCTCGTCCGATGCATTTACCCACTTCATATTTTGATAGAACAAACGGACTACGCGCTCCGAGATGTTGATTTATGGGGGCGTCATCAGAAAGTGAAGAGTGAGGGAAGCAATGTACGCAAATGAGATTGCGCACTCCGGCATTGCACTGAATGCTCGCACATCGTACGTGTATTCCGATGACAATTCCTTTGTGGGAAAACAACCTTTTGGTCATTCTCGGAAAACTCCTTCTGGACGTTGAGGAAATCTTGCAGAAGAGGATGACGCCATTTCAGAGAATGCTGGGAAACTAAGAAAATTCGAAGAAGATTAGGAATGTTCGAGAGAATGTGGAAGAGAAAGGACTCTCGGTCCTTTAAATAGACGCAGAGGCACCTCTTTTGTTTCGAACACAACGTAAACGTCAATCGATCGACGTATATACATCGATCGATCGACTTATACATTGAAAAGGCGCGCAATTAATGTGTACGATTTTCAATAATTGTTGATCGATCGACCTTTTGAGGTCGATTGATCGACACTAACAGTAGCGGTTCCCTAGGCGTTGGAACAGTGGGTTCACGAGTGTGGATTGAATTTTGAGTAAGTCGATTGATTGACCGTACATGTCGATTGATCGAAAACGGTGCATGCGCGTATGAAATGACGTGATACTTAATTTGCCTTGGAAAAACGCGACGTTTAGAGTCGATCAATTGACTAAGAACAGCGATTGATCGACAATAAAGACAAATATAGAAAATCGTTCCTTATCATAAATTTTCACATTTAATGTTGATTGATCGACAAAAGATGGTCGATCAATCGACCACTCGTCTTATTGTCGATCGATTGATGGTTAATGTCAATTGATCGACCAAATCCGACATTTTTTTTTTTCACATGGGTTGTCTCCCAAGAAGCGCTAAGTTTAATGTCGCTAGCTCGACATTTCAGATTTTTTAATTTCATCCCGATCGATCGGGATTCCTCAATACAATTTCATCAAAAATTTTAATAAAATTCTCCAAAGACGGTTTTACCCGTTGCCCATTAACTCGAAACTTACTTTCATTTCGTAAGTTGCATAGTTCAACTACTCCGTTTGAAAATATTCGATTAACCAGGAACGGACCGCTCCATCGGGTTTTGAGCTTTCCTGGAAACAAATGGAGTCTTGAGTTATATAACAGTACCTTTTGTCCCACAGTGAATGATTTCCTGAAAATAGACTGATCATGCGGTCCTTGTAGGATCTGGCACAATCATATGCATCAGCTCTTACTTCCTCTAATTCTGTAACTTCTAGTTTTCGCTTCTCACCAGCTTTGTGCAAGTCAAAATTCAAAGACTTAACAGCCTAAGAGGCTCGATGTTCCAATTCAATAGGCAAATGGCAACCTTTGCCAAAGACCATTCTATAAGGGGACATTCCCATGGGAGCCTTGAACGTTGTCCGATATGCCCAGAGTGTGTCGTTTAATTTCAATGACTAATCTTTCCGATTAGGCTTTATCATTTTCTCTAAAATACGTTTGATTTCCCGATTTGAAACTTCGACTTGTCCATTGATTTGAGGGTGGTATGGTGTAGCCACTTTGTGCGTGATCCCATACCTTTTCATCAGTTGAGCAAAAAATTTGTTACAAAAGTGCTTTCTGCCAGCACTAATAATCGCACGTGGGGTACCGAATCTTGGAAATATCTTATTTTTAAGGAATTTAACCACCACTCTGTGATTATTGATTTTACAGGCCATTGTTTCAACCTATTTTGAAATATAATTCACTGCAACTAGGATGTATAAATTTCCAAAAGAATTCGGGAATGGGCCCATGAAGTCTATTCCCCATACATCAAACAGTTCGACTTTCAGGATTGGATTTAAGGGCATCATATTTCTTTTTGAAATTATGCCTAACATCTGACAGTTACTGCATGAAATGCAGTGCTGGTGACAATCTTTAAAAATTGTTGGCCAATAAAATCCACATTGAAAAATCTTAGTCGCAGTCTTCCTTGAGCTAAAATGTCCTCCACATGACAACTCATGACAGAATGAAATAATTTTTTACTGCTGCTGTTCCGGAATGCATCTTCTGATAATTTGATCAGCACAATATTTAAACAAGTACGAGTCCTCGAAAAAATAATGCTTAGCTCGTGCTAGAAAAACAATTTTCTCGTGTTTATTCTAATGCTTAGGTATCTGATCTGTCACCAAATAGTTGACCAGATCCGCATACCATGGTAAATGTTTAACAACGAGCAATTATTCATCAGGAAAAAATTTCAAAATTGAAATCAGATCCTCAGATTTTTCAACAATGATTCGAGATAAATGATCAACGACCACATTTTCTGATCCCATTTTATCTTTGATTTCCATATCAAATTCTTGTAAAATCCATCGGATTAAACGGGCTTTTACATCCTTCTTTACAAAGAGGTAGTGAAGAGCTGCATGATCAGTAAACACTACAACTTTTAATCCCAACAAATAGGATGGAAACTTATCCAGGGCAAAGACTACTGCTAGGAGTTCCTTTTCTGTAGTAGAATAATTCAGTTGTGCATCATTGAGAGTGCGACTCGTATAGTAGATGACATGCGGCACTTTCTCTACCCTTTGTCCCAGAACAGCTCCGATTGCATAATCCGACGCGTCACACATGATTTCGAAAGGGAGTGTCAAATCTAGAGATTGGATTATAGGAGCTTTGAGCAATTCTGCCTTGATAATTTCAAAAGCACGTTGGCACTTTTCATCAAAAATGAATGAGACATCTTTAGACAGTAGACTGCACAATGGTTTTACAATTTTGCTGAAATCCTTTATAAAACGTCGATAAAAATCGGCGTGTCCAAGGAAAGACCTTACTTCTTTGACTGTTCTGGGTGGTGGAAGGTTTGAAATCAGATCTACCTTAGCCTTGTCCACTTCAATGCCTCGGGACGATATGATATGTCCCAAAACAATCCCATTTTGCACCATGAAATGACACTTTTCCCAATTCAGAACAAGGTTCTTCTCTTGACACCTCGCAAGAACAAGGGATAAATGGTACAAACAATCACTAAATTATCTTCATAAATAGAAAAATCATCCATGAAGACTTCTAGGAACCTCTCCACCATATCTGAGAATATACTCAGCATACATCTTTGGAATGTAGTTGGAGCATTGCAAAGTCTGAAAGGCATCCTTCGGTAGGAAAACATTCCAAAGGGACATGTAAACGTCGTCTTCTCCTGATCTTCCGGCGCAATAACTATGTGATTATATCTAGAATAGCCATCAATGAAATAATAGTACCGATGTCCGGCCAATCTCTCGAGCATTTGATCAATGAATGGGAGGGGAAAGTGATCTTTTATGGTCATTGAATTCAACTTTCTGTAATCGATACACACTCTCCAGTCAGTTTGAATCTTGGTTGGTACCAGCTCATTCTCCTCATTTTTCACCACAGTAACTCTAGACTTTTTGGGTACTACTTGTGTCGGACTCACCCATGTGCTATCGGAAATTAGATAGATAATCCTAGCATCTAACAGCTTAATAACCTCCTCTCTCACCACATCTTGTATTATTGGATTCAATTTACATTATGGTTCTATTGAGGGTTTTGTGCTTTCTTCCAAATGAATTCGGTGCATACACACCGTTGGGTTAATTCCTTTAATGTCTTTGATAGACCACCCGATCGCACTTTTGTGGTCTTGGAGTACTTCGATGAGCTTTTCTTCTTGATTCTCATTCAAATTTGTAGAAATAATCACTGGCTCAGTTTCATCTGTACCCAAGTATGCATATTTTAAATCTGCAGGGAGAGGTTTTAGTTCCAGGCTTGATTTCTCTCCTTTATTTGATTCTTCTCGGCTTTCTTCTTCCTTTTTCTCATCTTTCACTTGACATTCATTTTCTCCCAAGAGTGGCATTGAGTCTAACATTTTATTAACTTCATGTATCACCTAATCCACATCGAAGTCTTTACAAAAATGTGCTAAACAGGCCTCTAAAGGGTCCTCATATTCTGAAGCAAAAAATTTATTTTTCACAATGTTATCAATCATGTAAACTTGTGCATGTTCCTCATCTTCAACAGGCTGTCTCGAAATGTGAAAGATATTCAGTTCCACAGTCATGTTCCTGAATGACAAATTCATTATCCCATTTCGGCAATTGATTAGTGCATTCGATGTTGCTAGGAATGGTCTTCCTAAAATTATCGGAACATTATTTCTGTGTTGAGAAATGGGTTTCGTATCTAAGACAATAAAATCAACTAGAAGGTAGAAAGTATATACTTTAATAAGGACATCCTCGACTATTCCCCGAGGAATCTTAATTGACCTATCTGCAAGTTGAATGGTCATGGCTGTGGGTTTTAGTTCTCCCAACTCAAGTTCCTTATACACAGAGTATGACAATAAATTGACACTTGCAACAAGGTCTAGAAGTGCTTGATTAATGCGATTCTCCCTTATGATGATTGAAATTGTAGGACATCCAGGGTCCTTGTATTTAATTGGAAGTCTCGCTTGTAAAACTGAGCTTACCTGCTTTGCTAAGAAGGCTTTCTTCGGGACATTAGTCTTTCGCTTGATCATAACCAAATCTTTTATAAATTTCACATATGCCGGCACTTACTGAATGGCGTCTAGGAAGGGGATATTTATCTTCAGCTGCTTGAACATTTCAATGATTCCTTCCTGATCGCGATTCTTCTTTGGTCCCATTAGCCTTTGAGGGTATGGGGCCTTAGGCAAGAAATTCTTTTCTCTCTCACTCTTATCTTCAATATTTTTCTCTTGCTTCTCTTATTTCTCTTCTTCTTTTACTTCCTCGTTCATCTCAATTTTGGCTTCAAGTTCAGGCTTCTCATCTTCTTCTGGCATTTCTACTTTATTGTCGATTTGCTTTCCAGATCTCAATGTAGTGATTGCCTTGATCTGTTGTTAGCTCTCTTCCTGAGATGAGGTCGAGGCATGCTCAATAGTCATCTACCTTCTTAGATTCAGAATTGGTTGGCTTGGGAATGATCCCTTCTTTCTCTCGCAGAGGAGCGTCGCCAATTGCCCAATTTATGTCTCTATCCTTGATATTGAAGAGGTATTGGATTGGATGAACTTTCACATATCCTCACTCTGAGGATATTGATTCTGAGACTGACGTGGTGCAACATTTCCTTGTTGATTATTGAATCCCGGTGGTGGGAAATTTTGTGCGACACCAGGTTGACTCGTTGATTGTGAGAATTGGTAATTTTGGTTCGATTGCCTGGGTTGCACACTTTGATTTTGATTTTGGTAAAATTAGTTTCCTTCTCCATAGTGATGTTGGAATTGTCCTTAACCAAACTGTTGTTGTGGTCCCTGACTGAAATTTTGATTCAGATATAAATTCATCCCTTGACTTTTGCCTTGAGGTCTTTGATTTCCTTATTTTCATGAGAAATTCTGATGATATTTCCAATTGTTTGAGTTATTTTCATTGAAAATATTTCCCTGATTTCGCCCGTAAGTGTTCAACGCGTTCAATTGCTCACTAGGATCTTCTGAGTAATTTTGCATTAACGGACAACCGTTGGATGTGTGCATTGGACTTGCACAATATGAGTATGGATCTGGTTGCACGTTTACAACACTCACATTTTTCTTCAATTTTAATTCCTCAACTTGTTGAGTGAGGAAATCTATTTTTTCCATTAGATCTGGTGTTTCTTTCACCATATACAATCCACCTTTCTTTGCTGAGCTTCTTGCTTGATCTCGATTCTTGTTTGGCTGATCTCGACTGTTCGAGAAGTCCCATTGTTGTGAATCTTCCGCCAACTTTTCCAAGAATCGATAAGATTCAGTTTCTCTCAATCCCAAGAATCCTCCACTGTTCATGGATTCGATCAGATGTCGATTGGCCTGATCCAGTCCATTGTAAAAACATTGGACCAATCTCCATTTCGAGAATCTGTTATGAGGACATTTCAATAAGATATCCATGAATCTATCCCAAGCTTTATAAAATCTCTCATTATCTTCTTGTGTAAAATTAGTGATTTCACGTCTTAAGGCATTAGTCTTTGCCATAGAAAGGAATTTTGATAAAAATTTCTTTACCATCTGATCCCAGGTGGTTATGGATTTAGCTGATAAAAAGTTTAACCATGCTTTGGCTTTATCCATTATGGAAAAAGGAAATAGACATAGTCTCATAGATTCTTCACTGAAATTTTGATACACCAAAGAACAGACTTCGGTGAAGTCTTTGATGTGTTGGTACGGATCTTCTCTTTCCATACCATGAAAAATTGGAAGGATTTGAATCACATTGGTACGGATTTCAAATCTGCCACCAAGTGTGGCGGGATACGTGATACAAGAAGGGGAATTTGTAGTGATTGGAGCAAACAACTCCCTCAGAGTTGGTTGCTCCTCATTTTCATGTTGTTGATTTTCACAATCCTTTGCATTCATTTCATATTGAATTGATATTTCGGTTCTAGCTTCTGAACCTGTTCTAACTTCTTTTCAATTTGAATGGCACGTTCGCTCAATCTCAGGATTAAAAGGTTCTAAAGTTTTATCTTTAGATGACCTTGTGTGCATACACAAACTGCACAGATTTTTCTTTCGTTAATTCTTGTTCGATTGATTGACTGATTAGGTCGATTGATCAAGAGAATTGAAAATTTAAAATTTGATCTATATTTTTTTTTCTTCGATTGATCGACTGTTTAGGTCGATCGATTGCCCAAGAGACAATCTTCGATTGATCGAGGGTTTAGGTCGATCGATCGAGGATTCAAAATTTGAATTTTTGAAAATTTATTTTTATTTTCATTTTTAAATTCGAAAAATCCAGAATCCGGGGATTACGAACGAGATTTTTACAAATATTGTGGAGTCGATTGATTGGCTGTTTAGGTCGATCGATCGATACTCAAAGCTTTATTATACAGGAGAGAATCAGTGCGAATTTTTTTTTGAGTCGATTGATCGCAGATTTAGCTTGATTGATCGACCAAATTTTTTTTCGATTTTTTCCTTTTTTATTTTTTTATAACAAAGTTACTGAATTTAAACCTACAAAGATTCTTAGAATTAATTTTTCATTTCTCAAAATTTTTTAATTTTCTACGCCCAAGTCCCGGCAGCGACGCTAAAAACTTATTGTGATAATTAAGTTGTACTCGCAAGTGCACGAATCATGATGTAGTCAATGGGTGCAGAGTACGAGATCGTTCCCACGAGGACTAGTTAGAAAATTCATAAGAGAGATAGCAACTAATTAAAAGAACAAGCACAGATTTACCACAACAACTACTAATCTAATATTTTGAAAACTTTTGATGAATGAGATAAATACTAATGGAATTTAAGATTTAAACAAATAATGAAAGATAAGGATTGAGATGCTAAATCTTTCCATCGTAGGTTTATTGATATGATATTTTTATTGTAATGTTTTACTTGCAAGCGCATGAATCAGATTGTATATAGTGGGTGCAGAGTACGATATCGTTCCCACGAGGACTATTTTTGAAAGATCTAAAAAGACAAGATAGTACTTCAAGAAATCCACCAAGAACTAACAGTATTCTACCAGTCTTATGATTTAAGCGGTTTGATGATAATTACTGACTACAAACTAAAACTTAACTAATGATTCAAAAATAAAGGAAAAGATGAAGATAAAGATGAAGATACTAAATCCTCCCATTTTTGGTCCGTTCTTCCCATAATATAAATCTAAGGATTAAACTATGAGATATATCATTGAAAATAAATATCTTTTATGAAAGATAAATGGTCAAAACCCCGATAGGTTCCACATTGCATCCCTGCAATCAGGACTTAAGTTCAGAGATGATTTTCATATATAGATCTGGGATCAAGGGCATGGCTTGGCTCACATGATCTCAGGCTCAAATAAAAATCATTCCCAAAGTGAGTAAAAATTCTAATAAGAATACCACCATAGATCTGAGATCAAGGGCATGGCTCGGCACACTTGATTTCAGATTAGGGAGTAATTAAGATAAAATTATCATTACAGATCCAAGATCCAGGGCATAGCTCGGCACACTCGATCCCGGATCATAATCGTAATTAGATTCACACGATGAAAGCAAAAAGTCCATATAACAATGATTGGGTAAAATTACCGTCACAAATCTGAGATCTCGGGAATGGCTCGGCACACGCGATCCCAGTTAGTGGCGGGAATTTCATCCGTTCATGATAGCACAATAACCATAAAATAAGATCTCATATTTTAATCCTAAATTTATATTATTAAAAGTACATCCCTTGAATGGGAATCATTAGATCCTCATCCCTACGAATTTAGCCACACATGCTGTAATTAACAGACATAAATAAATAAGGAAAGGAAAATAATATTAATTTAATGAATTAAAAATACCTCAAACTTCAATAGAAATTACTTTGATCCAAAAGTACAATGATCTTCAGAAACGAAATTAATGCAGAAATCACTTGAACAAAAATAATAAACTGAAGAAATGAATACTGGAAATTAAAGGAATAAAGCTCTCAAAAAGGAAAAGGAATAATAAAAACTCTCTCTATCTCTACCTCTATTCTAAAAAAAATAAACTCTTCTAAAACTAAAAAATCCCTAAGCTACAATTCCCCTTTTTCACAACTCGTAGCATCCTTTTTATAAGGTTGGCCAAACCCTATCCCTAATACCTCAATCGATTGAGAATTAAATCTCAATCGATTAACTCTTAAGTTAGAAAAAAAATTGTCTTCTCATGTCAATCGATTGAGACTTAATTCTCAATCGATTAAGGTCTAAAAGCAATTTCCGTGAACTCCCGCCAAACTTTGCATCAAATACTGCCTCGGTATTTTGGCCATAACCTTCTGTCCCAAACTCGGATTAAGGCGATTCATATGGCGTTTGAAAGCGGACGACTAGCTCTACAACTTTTGTGTTTTAGTAATTTCCTGAATCTGACGTCTTGAAGGTCCAAATTAAGCTGTAAGAAGCACCAAGTTTCCGATGACCCAAAGTTGCAGTGTTTTGATATTATTTTCGAAATTTTTGGGGTATTTTCTGCACTTGGATTATATTTACTTGAAACACTTCAAATCTAGTAATTCTCATCAGATAGCCTTCATCGGATAGCTAAATATAGATATTTAGGGGTGAAATATCATCATATTTCGCTACTCATCACACCCCCAAACCTACACTTTGCTAGTCCTCGAGCAAAGCAAACTAAAGAAAATAAATGCCACTTTCGTAGGGAACACGATTGCACTTAGCATGTGCAACAAGCTTTTATACCCCTAGGTGATCCCTAGTAGAGGAGTTGTGTCTCCTGAGGGTTTACAGTGAAGTTACCCACAAACTTCCAAAAATTTAAACCATCAGCAAAATTGAGTTTTCAAAATATGATTTTTATAATATCTTTAACTTCAAAACTCAAAATCATTAATCAAGTTAACAAGCGAATTCTCATTTTTAAATAACAATGTTATACTAATCATATTAATATCCATTCAAATTAGTCTAATGCTTAAATCGTTCGATAACTCATCCATTCATGCTTAAACGTGTAGTGTGTGCATATCCAAACCAAGATTCATCCATCTCAGAACTAGTTCAAACGGAAAACCGTCGGATCTGTTGTTTTGACTCAATCCTCACTTTAAGTATACTCTTAAAATATAAACACACCGATGATGGGTAAGTTTTCGCATATATGTGAGAGATCAATACAAAACAAATAAAAAGGTCTCACATGATAAATGACACACGATGCAATCAATGAACAAAAATAAATCTCATAAGAAGATACTTGTATATTCTAAGCATGTCATATCAAGTGTCATAAGTATCACATATTTACTCTCCACAAGGCAGTTACCAATGCAAGATCAGATCATGAAGGTCTTTTTAGGGTTATAATGGGGCTCAGGTAAGGGTAAGAAAGAATTGAAAGTTGGGATTCAAAATTTCTGAGAAATTGGAAAAGAAACTAACTTTTGATTTTTTTATTGCTCTTCTTTTTCTTTTCTAATCTCTCACTATTTTTTTCTCAAAATTTTTCTTTTCTCACTCTTTTTTCTTCTTTTGAATTTCCTTTTCTTAACGCACCTCATATTTTTCATTATTTTTCACAATTTTCTTTTTCTTTTTCTCCCCCTTTTTTCTTTTATATTTTTGTCATACACTCTCAGTAAACACCACAACTCAGTATCTCTCCACTTACTCTCTTTTCGTTCATTCTCATCCCCCGTTCCTAATCTCTCAGAAATAAGAAGGGTAAAGTTGAATTTTCAGAAATGGTGAAGGGTTAAAGGTTAACGTGGCTTATCAAAGAATATATAAAGGTAAATTTTTTTCAATAGGCTCAAAGGGGTACCAGAAGGATAAATTTATATGAGGTGGGGTATTCTAAGCACAAACGAGCCAAAGATGACCTTCAATCATGTCCTTAAAAGATGGTAACCTTGCCTATTTGTCATGAGTAGATATATAGTACATTCTAACACAATAATATGAATTTAATTGCATGCAAAGTCACAAGCCAAAGTGAAATGTATGAGATTGTGCAAAATAATTCGTATTCAAAGAAAACTCCGAGTTTATGTATTCATTCATCAACAACGGATATTTGGCTCTAAAGCTTCCTGGGTTTAGTCTCCACTAAGAACCTAAGATTCAACGTTCAAAACAGTTCATCGATTTCTAAGTCTTAGCTTGGTATAAGTGCAAAAATTCTAAGCATGAATATCAAAATTATCCACAAAATATCACATTAAGCTTCATCATCTTAGATACAAGTAATCAGAATATGACATAAATATTCTCAAAATTAAATTCACATGCATCATCAACTAAAGTTTGAAAACAATCGCAAAATAATGTGCATGATGATTTCAAAATTAAAAAAAAATTTCTTTTTTTTTTTTTCATAAAAAAAATTAAGTGACGCAAAATAGAGAACCATACCCCCAAACCTAAAGATGACAATGTCCTCTTTGATTGAAACAGGTATTGCACCCCCAAACCTGTTGAAAAGTACCTCAACACAAAGATCAGGTGCAGAGAATATGTGCAACAAATAGGAACATGCCAAACAAGCTAGAATAAAAAAAATGTATTGAAGGGAATGTGGCTACACTAATTTGGGGAATTAAAAACAACTTAATCTAAACAAAAAACTAATATTCTAGAACTAAATATACGAAATAAATAAATCCTAAATCCTAAATCCTACACAAAATTGGGTTGCCTCCCAATGAGCGCTAGTTTAATGTCGATAGCTCGACCACGTGAATTGCTCAGTCAGGGTGAGCCATTGGATCACTCAAGGAAAGAGTGTCAGAGAATGCAATTGCATTATCAAGGAACGGTTTTAATCTTTGACCATTAACTCGAAAAATATTTTCGTATCTCTGATTGATAACATCAACTGCCCCATTGGAGAGTATTCGAGAGATTTTGAAAGGACCACTCCAACGGGTGTTTAATTTCCCCGGAAATAGATGAAGTCGAGAATTGTAGAGTAGAACCTGTTGACCAACGACGAAAGATTTACGTAGAATAGATTGATCATGAACCCGTTTCATACGGTCCTTGTATGATTTAGCACAGTCATATGCATCAACACAGATTTCTTCTAATTCATTTATTTATAAACTTGTTTGGGCTCCAGTTCTAGGGTATGGCAGATCCAAGATCCAAGATCTAGGGCATGGCTTGGCACACTTGATCCCAGATCATAATCGTAATTAGATTCATACGATGAAAGCAAAAAGACTATATAACAATGATTGGGTAAAATTACCGTCACAAATCTGAGATCTCGGGCATGGCTCGACACACGCGATCCCAGTTAGTGGCAGGGATTTCATCCGTTCATGATAGCACAACAATCATAAAATAAGATCTCATATTTTAATCCTAAATTTATATTATTAAAAGTACATCCCTCATATGGGAATCATTAGATCCCCATCCCTATGAATTTAGTCACACATGCTGTAATTAACTGACATAAATAAATAAAGAAGGAAAAATAATATTAATTTAATGAATTAAAAATACCTCAAACTTCAATAGAAATTACTTTGATCCAAAAGTACGATGAACTTCAGAAACGAAATTAATGCAAAAATCACTTGAACAAAAATAATAAACTCAAGGAATGAATACTGGAAATTAAAGGAACAAAGCTCTCAAAAAGGAAAAGGAATAATAAAAACTCTCTCTATCTCTACCTCTATTCTAAAAAAAATAAACTCTTCTAAAACTAAAAAATCCCTAAACTACAATTCCCCTTTTTCACAACTCGTAGCATTCTTTTTATAAGGTCGGCCAAACCCTATCCCTAATACCTCAATTGATTGAGAATTAAATCTCAATCGATTGACTCTTAAGTTGGAAAAAAAATTGTCTTCTCATGTCAATCGATTGAGGTCTAAAAGCAATTTCCGTATACTCCTGTCAAACTTTGCATCAGACACTGCCTCGGTATTTTGGCCATAACCTCCTGTCCCGAATTCGGATTGAGGCGATTCTTGCGGCGTTGGAAAGCGGACGACTAGCTCTACAACTTTTGTGTTTTTGAAATTTCTTGAATCTGATATCTTGAAGGTTCAAATTGAGCTGCAAGTAGCACCAAGTTCCCGATGACCCAAAGTTGCAGTGTTTTGATATTATTTTTGAAATTCTTGAGCTATTTTCTGCACTTGGATTATATTTACCTGAAACACTTCAAATCTAGTAATTCTCATCAGATAGCCTTCATCAGATAGCTAAATATAGGTATTTAGGGGCAAAATATTATCATATTTCGCTACTCATCATTTATCATTTATGATATATAAATTTGTGATGAAGATATAAGATTTATAAAAGATGCTTGGGATCTGAACACCTGTAGATTATAAAGTACAGATCCGAGATTAAGGAGATGTGTGATTAACATCTCATAAGTGCATGATTAACACTCACACCTCAGAAAGTACATAGAATCAAATCTCAGGGTAAAGTCCACACTACAGATCCAAGATCAAGGAGATGTGTGATTAACATCCCATGAGTGTATGATTAACACTCACACCTCAGAAAGTAGTAGAATTTATCCCGAGGAAAAAGTGATTAAGATAACACCTCCATCGCAAATCTGAGATTCCGGGGCATGGTTAGCTCCCATATCTCAGAAGACAAGTATTATCCATAAAGAGATAAAATCAGAGTCCACTATAAAATGATATCTTCATCACAGATTTGTATTATAATAAATGAATACCTCGGATGGGAATCATTAGATCCCTATCCTTAGATGAGATTAGCCACACATAATGAAAGTAAACGATATTATAGAAGAATGCATCAACATCAACATTTAAAATACCGTGAAAAGGGCTTTAATGAATTTCACAAATAGCTTTAATCCAAGTTCCGTACAACTCCTTGCTTGAATGCAGAAAAATAAAACTATTCTAAAATCTAACACTAGGAAAAATAAAATGCTCTGAATCCCCTCCAGTTACTTGACTGAATGCTCTACAAAGTTTAAAACAGAAGAACAAAAAATAGAAAAATGCCAGCCGATCCCCCCTCTAAATCCTCAGATTTATCTTTAAATAGCATCCAGATCCGGTGCTTAAATTCAAATTCAAACTCAAATTCGAACTTGGTCGATTGATCGACCAAGATAAATTTTAGTTTTCAAATTCAAATTCTTCCGGATTATGTCGATCAATCGATCAAAAAGGGTCGATCGATCGACCTAGTCAAATGGTCAATCTCCTCTGTTTTTCTTCACTCGTCCAGTTCCTTTCAGCTTTTGCACCATTTTGTGCTTCTTAATGTATTTAATGACCACTTTGTCTTGACACTTAGAAAACTTAGTAAATCATGTTAGATAGCTTTTATCAGACGACTAAATGTAGATTTTTAGGGGTGAAATATCATCTTATTTCACTGCACATCACATGACACATGAAGGAGTGCCCAAAATATAAATCTTGGCTCATAAAGAAAGGTAATCTTTTATCTTTGGTATGTTATGAATCAAATATTACTGATATTATTCATGACACTTGGTGGATTGACTCTGATTCATCAATCCATGTTGCCAATACCATGCAGGGTTTCATAAATCAAAGGAAACCAACGAAAAATAAATGATGCATCTATTCGGGAAATCGGATGAGTTCACGTGTGGAAGTTGTTGGGACATAAAGACTCATCCTTAAATCTGGTTATGTTTTAGATCTAGAAAGAACCTTTTACATTTCTTCATTTTCTAGAAACTTTATTTTTGTTTCTCGCTTAGCTACTTATAGTTATGCTTTTAATTTCGTTGGACCCAACTTTAGTTTGTTTAAAGATTTCCTTTTATTTGGCACTGAGAATCTAATTAATGGTTTATATAAATTTGACATGAAATCCAGTTATGATCAAAATCTTTTAACCTTGCATGATAGTATTGGTATTAAACTAAATATCGTGAATGAGAAGTCTTCCTAGTTATGGCATCGGAGATTGGGGCATATTTCTATAGATAGAATTAGAAGATTAATAAATGACAGAGTCCTTAAAACTCTTGATTTTTCTGATTTTGGGACTTGTGTGGACTGCATAAAGGGTAAGCAGACCAACAAGGCTAAAAAGGGTGCCAGGAGGAATTCTGATACGTTAGAAATCATACACATCGATATATGTGGACCATTTCCAACTCCATATTTAAATGGTCAGAAATATTTCATCTACTTTGTAGATGATCATACATGATTTATGTATCTATATCTGCTTTATGATTAAAGTGCAACATTAAATGCTTTTAAAATATATAAAGCAGAGGTAGAGAAATAGAGAGGCAAAAATATCAAAATCGTGAGATCTAATAGGGGAGGAGAATACTATGGCAAGTATACGAGCAAAGAAAAAAATTCAGGTCCATTTGCAAAATTCTTTGAACGTGAAGGCATTATTGCACAGTATATAATGTCAGACTCTCCACAACAAAATGGAGTAGGCGAAAGAAGGAATCGGACGCTAATGGATATGGTGAGGAGTATGATAAGTAACTCTTTTCTTCCCTTATTTTTGTGGAGTGAGGCCTTAAAAATCGCTGTGTATATCCTAAACAAGGTTCCTACTAAATCAATTTCTAAAACACCATTTGAATTATGGAATGGATGGAAACCTAGCTTGGGACATATACACATATGGGGTTGTCCGGTTGAGGTTACGGTGTACAATCTACATGAGAAAAAGTTGGAATAAAAAACAGTTAGTGGATTCTTCATTGGCTATGCAGAAAAGTCCAAGGGATTCAGTTTCTATTGTCCTAATTAAGTGCTTAAAATTGTTGAAGCAAGAAATGCTAAATTTCTTGAGAAATATAATTTCAGTGGGAGTCTCCAACCTCGAAGTTTAGACTTTGAGGAAATGCAAGATTTATATATATTACATGCAATTAAAGAGTGGCCAACTGTGATTCAAAACAATCCTCGGATGTCACTATGGAATAGCAGTTGACACATAATGACTCACAACATGAAGATCATGTTATCCTTGAACCTATTATCCAATCACCGCAAGGTGAAGATGAAGAAATAGGTTTAAAGAGATCCTCAAGAGTAAGGAAATCAATAATTTTGTTTGACTATATAGTGTACCTTCAAGAGATTGACTATGGAATAGGAGATGAACCATTTTCATTTTCACAAGCCATGAATGAAGAAAACTCCTTGCATTGGTTGAATGCCATGAAGGATGAGATGGATTCTATGGCTAAGAATCATGTTTGGGATCTTGTTCCATTGCCTAAAGGAGCCAAGGCCATTGGCTGTAAATGGGTCTACAAGACTAAAAGAAACTCAAATGGTAATATAGAAATATATAAGGCCAGACTTGTAGCCAACGGATTCACTCAAAAGGAGGGCATAGATTACCATGAGACTCTCTCCAGTTTCTCAAAAAGATTCACTACAAGTGGTCATGGCATTGGTAACTCATTATAACCTAGAGCTACATCAAATGAATGTGAAGACAACATTTAAATGGAGACTTAAAAGAAGTGGTTTATATACATTAACCCGAATGATTACTATATGAAGTAAAACAATTTCTCTTTCGAAACTTTGAAATGAAGGATATGGGTGAGACATCCTATGCCCTTGGCATAGAGATTCACAGAGATAGGTCTCAAGGGACATTAGGACTATCTCAAAAGGCCTACATCAACAAAGTATTAGAAAGATTTCGAATGAGAAACTGCTCACTTGGGGAAGCACCCATTGTCAAGGGTGACAAATTCAGTCTACACCAATGTCCGAAAAATAACTTCAAAAGGAGGAAATGAAAAATATTCCTTATACATTTACAGTAGGTAGTCTTATGTATGCTCAAGTCTCTATGAGACCATACATTGCATTTGCAGTAGGCAGATATCAAAACAATCTAGGAATGAATCACTTGCGAGCTGCAAAGAAAGTGATGCGATATCTGCAAGGAACAATAAACTACATGCTTACATATAGACGATCAGATCATCTGAAAGTGATAGGATATTCAGACTCTGATTTTGATGGTTGCTTTGACACTAGAAGGTCAATCTCATGATACATTTTCCTTCATGGTAGAGGCGCTACCTCGTGGAGAAGCATAAAGCAAACATTGACCACATCTTCCACCATGGAAGCAAAGTATGTGAGTTGTTATGAAGCTACAACACAGACTCTCTGGCTGCGAAATTTTATCACAAAACCTAAGATTGTTGACTCTATATCTAAGCCATTAGGGATCTATTGTGATAATTCTACAGTAATGACTTACTCTAACAATAATTCAAGTCTTAGTACCAACAAGTTTATTGACATAAAGTTTCTTGTCATTAGAGGGCGTGTTCAGAATCGTTATGTGTCAATTGAAAAAATTAGAATCGCATCAATGATTGTAAATCTCATGACAAAAGGGTTACCGCCCAAATTGTATAAAGAACATGTGGATCATATGGGCCTAATTGATTTTTCATGAATTTGATATATATCAAGACATCATTAAGTTTAATTTGTAATTAATTATTGATGATTATTAGTTTATCTATCTTACTTAAACTTATATATATGAGGTAAATGACTAAAGATTGTCTATGTTGGCAAATAAAGTAGGACTTAGAATAGACATTGGTAGCTTATTCATGAAGCACTATACCACATATAGTACTCTGTTGGATGAGACTAAAAACATTGTAATACATTGATGGTAATGTCTGATTAATCTAGATGTTAATTGCAATTATTCATATGCTTGAAAAACATTCAACAGAGTATTAGGTTATCCAAAACCTAAAGGGGAATATGTCACTTTTATTTATTTATTTTATTTTTAAAATGAGTATGGCCATATGTTAACTTTCTTTTCTAAAATAAAATTTTGTGTCAACATGACCAAGTGGGAGAATGTTAGCCGGATCTCATTTGAGATCTGGTGTGGCCTACTTGCCACATAATGACCCATTATGGTTTGGCTCATTAGCCCCATACGGTTAAGAGGTTTTGAAAAGTGGGATCATGCCCATTAGCCACATACGGTTTAGTGGTTTTAGAAAGTGGGATTATGTAGCTAATTTTTAGCTCATTATCTCTCAATGATGGTAGAGAGATTATAAAGTTATTCCATTATTGAGGTCTCGGGTCTAACAAAAGAAAAAAGTCTATAGAATCTATCTCTGCATCTCGGAAAGGTTTGCATAGACTTGAAGATCCTCGAATTTCGACATCATAAATCAGTGTATCATGGTCAGAGGTACAATTTTGGTTAATCGTTTCCGCCTTTAATTTTATTGTATAGAACTCACATATATCAACCTATAAAGCTTTAAAATAATATAAATACTTTGATAGTGATATTTTTTATTAATTATATTTATCTAAAACTCTAACAAGTTTTATTTATACGAACTCTAATTACAGAGATTGAGGTACTCT
Organism: Chloranthus sessilifolius; assembly: GCA_021018995.1. NCBI lineage: Eukaryota > Viridiplantae > Streptophyta > Magnoliopsida > Chloranthales > Chloranthaceae > Chloranthus > Chloranthus sessilifolius. The sequence goes on along the minus strand of CM037595.1, from coordinate 105,219,115 downwards.
TCCTCAAGGGCTTTGATCTTTGATTGGGATTCATATAATCATAAAAGGGAAATTTGTATTTTTGGCCCTACAAGTTTGCTTATTTACAGAAACGGCCCTATAGTTTGAAATCGTGCAAAATAGGCCAGCTCCAAGCCAAGCTATTTTCACATCAACATGAACTTGTTTTTTCATTTTATATATGCTTATATATTATTATTTTTTTGTCATCCCTTTTTTTAAGTTAGCGGTCGTTATCTAAAGACGACATTAGATGATAATCTATTTTAATTGTATACATGGTATAAAATCTCTGTAAAAAAAAAAAAAAAAAAATCGCTAACATACCGCTATCTAAAGACAACATTAGATGGTAATCTACATGGTATAAAATTATTGTAAAAAAATTTAAAAAAAAAAAACCCGCTAACATACCGCTATCTTAAGATAGCGAATAGTGACCGCTAATATACCGCTCTCTTTCAAAAAAAATAAAATAATAAAATCCACTAACATACCACTTTCTTAAGATAGCGACCGCTATCTTACCGCTAACATACCGTTATCTTAAAAAAAAATAAAAAATTAATTAATTAATTAATTAAAAAAAAATTTGCTAGCATATCGCTATTTTAAGATAGCGACCGCTAACATACTGCTATCTTAAAAAAAAAAAAAAATTAAAAAATTAAAAAAAAGTCCGCTACCACTATCTTAAGATAGCGACCACTAACATACCGCTAACAGACAACTATCTTAAAAAATAATAATAATAATAAATAAATAAATAAAAGATAACAGTATGTTAATCCAAACTGTACACTATCTTAAAATAGCGACGACCAACTTAAAATAGCGGTCACTATCTTAAAATGACTGTCGCTATCTTAAGATAACGGTATGTTAGTGAATTTTTTTTTTTTTTTGTTATTTATGTTAGTGAGCACTATTATAAAATATCATCTGCTATCGTAAAATAACATCTAATAATATAGTAATTTCTCTTTTTTCTTCGTACCGTAAAATCTATCATATATTAGCGAGAGCGAGCGCTACTGTAGTCGAAACTGAAAAAGGGACAATAAAAAAAATGAAAAATAAACATATATATAACGAAAAAATAGGTGGATACTGAAGTGGAAACGGCTTGGCTTGGAGCTGGCCTATTCTACACAGTTTCAAACTACAGGGCCATTTCTGCAAATAACAAAACTTGTAGGGCCGAAAATGTAAATTTTCCATCATAAAATTTGTGTAAAACGATGTTGGGGCTTCAGGGTTTCTTAAACCTCCTTTAATGTAAATTACCCCATGCAAATTTCTGTTAATTTTTTAAAGATTTGATCTTCAATATCCCCTTATTTTTTCCTTAAGTAAGGCCTCAAAGAACAAATAATTATTCCACAAATTTATTCGTGTGCGGTTAGATAAGTCGGTGTGCTTTAAAACTCAAGGGGTTAGGTGAGTTGGCCAAGTACCTGCTTCCAAAAGTAGGAGACCTGAGTTCGAATCTCCTCCCCCCTTGAGGCCACCCTAGGGATTTATGTCTTGTGCTGACCCAGCATGCGCTAAATTTGGGATGTGCATGTGCCCCTAGGATTAGACGAATGCTCTAAGAGGCCCAAATACAGCGAGTAGTGTGCGTCAAGAAAAAATTTGGCGTGTGTGTAACAACCCTCTTTTCAAATTTGTATCGGCAGCAAGGACTAGGAGAACGAGTCACGCACCAAGGGTGGTGATCCGATCAAACTCCCTCCTTAAATCAAGTCAGACCTACAGGATGACGCGTATCTATGCAGATTGCAGAAGCACAAAATCAGCAAAAGTATGCTATTGACTATTTTGGAAGGGAGAGATTGGCCCACGCAATGCACAGACTGTCAACGGGTTTCAGCTTGAGCCAACTCGACCAGATTTAGGTCGGGTTGGGACATAGTTGAAAAACCCGAGCCTAAATGAACTCGGCTTGATTTTGTATTCGGGCCAGGTTCAAGCCCCACTTTAGGAGAAAAATAATCGAACAGATCAAAAGCCTGGCCTGGACTTGGTGGATATCCTGCCCAGACCAAACTCGATTGAAGTCAGGTTTTAGCTTAAATAGAATACCCGAGCCTAAAATGACTTGTCCGAGTCCGGGCCAATTTTTATCTGGGCTGGGTAGGGCCTAATTTTTAGGGTAAAAATACTTTAGCCAACAAAAACCTTGAACCCACCTGGCCCCAACCAACCCGTTGACGGCCCAGCCCACCCCACTCAACCCAAGCATAAGCCACGATGCTCGCGTTCAATCTACCTCTCCCGATCTTGAAAATTGCTCTTTGTATCACTGATCTGGATGTTCTCCAGAATAACCATTTGGGCATAACGAGATTGACTCGAGCACAACCAACAATGCTCGTGTCACTTACCTTTGTTGTTGCTACAACACCATTTATGTTACCTCACTTAAGCTAAGTGCAATAGTTTGCCTGCTTTGAATTACATGCTCGAGACCTTTTTTTGACTCAATTTTAATACAATAGATATTGAGATCATAAGCCCACATTAGACGGTCAGATATTGATTTCATGTGACACACATTCCAAAAAGTAAGTGGGATTATGGTGTACCATCAAATGTGGTTGCGTCTCACATAAAATCAGCATATGACCGTTTGATGGCAGACAATGAGCTCAAGACTATTGGGACGAAAAAAAGATCGCTGTTATCGATGAATTTTAGATTTGATTAAGTGAGGTGGCAATAACATAATTTGGGATGGTAGTAACAAAAAGCCTTTAAAATTTGCTACTCCCAAATCCTTCTCAAGCAAACAATCTCAATTGGCAAAGCCAACTAACGTTTAATTGGAGTGAGGAGTTTTCACCACGTGGCAAGTACATTAAAGGTCTGTTTGGTTTCAAGGGAAAGAAGAAAAAATAAGGAAAAACTCATATGCGGTAAATGAATTGTCAAGATTCTCGTTGTTTGGATGACATCCAAATAGTCAGAAATTATCTGCACATTTTTCGTAGAAAAGAAATGCCGAGGTGGTCCCTCGATTATTTATCTTCCGAACCTTCATACTTCTCATCCGTATGACTCTTCTCATAATACCATACAATTTTTTTACGGACAAAAACCATTGATTGATTTGAATAAAACGATGGAGATTATTGTTTTTTTTTCAATATTCCTCATGATAGATCTTAAGATCATGACAAATATTTCAAACAAATTATCAAAAAATTTCAAACAATTTTTTTTATAGTATTTATTTTCATAACAAATATTTCTTCTTTAATTTTGATTAATTAAATCCCACAATTTTGACCTATTTTTAAGCTCCCCCTCCATCTATTTAGGTATTGCAAGGACCTATTTTTGAAGATATTTCTCTCACAAGGGCTCTACTATGTTGTAGCAATTCACTAAGATATGTAAAGATAAAAAAACACTTTATATATATATATAATTTTTTGGTCATTTGACTATTTTTTTTGTTAGGGTAAGTTATTTTTCTACAATTTTCTACATATGTATCCAAACACAGGATTTGATTAATCCTGTGTTTTCCTAGCTAGCAATGTGATTATCCAAACAACGAAAAACAAAGTGAAACAAAGAAATATCATGATTTTCTACAACTTAGGTATCCGTAGAAAAATATAGGAATATTATTTTACTTTCTCATATTTTTCGTGTTTTTATCCAAACAGACCCTAATAAACTTTATATTCATTTTTTTTATCGAAATATTTTGTAATGTTTTTATCTTCAGAAGTACTGAAAAATGATGTCCGGCTCCATTTTGTAACTCTTTTTTCTTTTTTCCAAATACTAAACACATTGAAATTGTAAATTTTCTTTCGTTATGTATATTTTACTAATAATTTATTATTTTTAGCAAAAATAAGTTTTTTTTTACACAAGTGTGGATGCATATGAAGCCATTTTGTAACTAATATTAGAAGCAACATGTCAAATTTGGACTCTGTATGGTATTGAGTATCGGTCCATGGAGTATAGACTTATATATATATATATATATATATATATATATAATGCCTGTTATAGTCTAACCTATATATAGTTTAGACTTATAACCTAAACTGTTAGATGATTAGTTTTTAATAATAAGGAAATTTAAGATATATATATATATATATATATATATATATATATATATATATATAATATTAAAAAAAAAATTATGTATCGACCAATATCCAATACGTACCAACCGATGTTATGCAGTATCAGCTGATATCAATCTACAAAAAGTAGGACTATTAGCGACACCAAAAGTTGCTGTTATTAACAAAAAAATTGTCGCTACTAGTCTTGTCACTATTGAAATATATTTTTTGGTTAATAACAGTAATTTTTTGTGCCACTAAGTCTTACTTTTTGTGGTGCCGATACTAGTAACGAGGTGATACTAGTATCAATTGCCCAAAATACCGATACATATCGGTATGAGCCGATACTTGATACTATAATTATAAGACACCCTATTAGTTTCCTTTCATTCTTTTATAGGTAAGCATGAGATTTGAATCCCTAACCTCAACACTCTGAGCAAGCTTGAGGTCATAGAGCAGTTACAGTGGGCATTACTATTAGGATGTTTCGTTCAATCTCAAAAGATTGAACCTCTCTTTCAATTTAGTTACCAAGTCGATGTTCATTAATATTTCAACAAGATTAATATATGATAAATTTTGATAGGGAGCCATTACTTGCATATGTTTTTCAAATGATTACACCGGATTGCACTAAATTTTAAAGAAAGACTTGCAAGTTTGGCGACCTCGACCATATGAAAATACCATCTAAACCGTCTGATTTGAAGGTCATGATTTAAAGAGATAAATTGCAAAAGATTGGAACAAAATATAATTTTCATCATTTTATTAATAGAGTCAAATCTATTATGTAATTCAACAGTTGACTACAATAGATCATATGACAAGTATTGCGTTTTGTACTAGAGATCTATTGATCATCAACTTCAAATCAGACGGTCCATATTGCATTTTTACATATCACTTGTCTCTAAAATATCAAGTCTTTCTTTAAATCCGGTGCAATCGTTTGAAAAATGTGTGCAAGTAATGGCTCCCATTTTAATAAGTTTAGAGAAAAAAAAATGATCAGATTGAAAATACAAAAAATTTAGAAGTATTAAAAATGATGATTTATTGAAAAAATTGTTAATTATTTGTGAATTATTTATAAATTACACGAAATTTTAAAAAAAGAAACACAAATTCTTCAAAATTTGTGAACTTAGCGTAAAGTTCATCTATTGCCCTTGGGAATAGGAGAATCTTAACTTTTTCGATTTTCACATTTTATAGCATAACGTGCAGTAAATATTCTCTTATTTCCAAAAGCAGCATATGGGGTAAGACTAGAATCCAATTGTACTTAATTTGGACTTGACCATTGCCTTTGATTTGTACAAAAAAAAAATTTAAACAATTTTCTAGGTCAATTTAATGTTAGTCAATAGTCTAAAAATTGAATGGCCAAAATATGTATAATGTACCGTTAATTTTAACACTATTAGATTAACAGTATTTTCATTTTGATAAAAACTTATAGGGAGGAGTAAACCATAGGGGGATGTGTGCCATATTAGATTGAGTGACACGTGGCACTTGCATATGAGCATTAACCTATCCCTTTTCCTATTTACAAAGATGTTTACTATTTTTTATATTTTATTATAATTGTACACATAGTGACAAATTTTGTTTTCGATAATTTTTTGGTGGGGAGTCCTTTTGGTACATTTTGGATTAATTTTAATATATTTAAAAAAAAATTTGGGAAAATTTCAGAGATTAAAAATATATAAAAAATATATTTAATATTTAAAAAAAAATTTAGCAATTGATCCAAGCATTGCGGCCAAGCTCAAGCATAGAACTATAGAAGAAAAATTGACAAGGGTACCATTATACTCACCCACCAGGCTGCTTTCTCACCCCACCTTTTTCAGTCGGCATGCATTGACTATCTTTGAATCAGATGGTAGAGGTTATTTTTCATCTGCATCTTCTGCACAATGGATCTAAAGATCGTGGGCGTACCATCAGACAGTCGGTGTTTTTATTACGCATAGCACACATCTCAAAAAGTGGACCTTAAATCATATGACCTTCATCACGCTCAAGCATATTTTAGCGTCACCTTTTGTGTGCTATGCGTAATAAAAAATAGACCGTCTGATGGTATGCCCACAATTCATAGATCCAGTGTGCAAAATATGAGGATAAAAATGACCTCCACCATCTGATTCAAAGCCGGTCAATGCATGCCGACTAAAGAATGTGAGGTGAGAAAGCAGTTGGGATAGTATAATGGGTGAGAAAGCAGCCTATTGGGGTGAAATAGCAGCCGTTTTGGCAAACTGCAATGTATATTTAGTCCCACATCGTTTGAGACCTGCACACTTTATTCCACCTATAAAATAGACTTTCACTTAAACAATTCAATGAGAGGTGTGGCGCCTAGTGAGCAATCATTTGCCCACGTGTGGTGACTGTCTATTTGCCACATTAAATAAAAATTAAACTTTAAAAGAAAAATATCGAAATTTCAACGAAAACATGGAAATTTTTGAAATTTTCGAAAAGTAACGAAACTTTTGTTGAACCTTCATTTCGGCAAATTTTATCAAATTTTGGCGAAATTTGTCACTATGATTGTGCAAGGAAATGATTTTTTTTTTTTTTTTTTTTTTATGGCCATTTAGGTCGAGATAAACTTGAGAACCGAGGAGCAGGCACGCATATACATATGACAGTTGGGGAGCACCATGAGAGAGCACCAACTACAGTGGTGAGGGTTAACTAGCAAAACCCAACCCACACCTTGTAAAGACAAGGGTGAGAAACAACGTGGAGGACGAGTATCGAACCCACGACCTCCTCCCTCACAATGGAGGAAGGTTACCAGCATGGAAATGGTTCTAAACTTCTAATTTATATCAATAAGAAAGAGGGGGTTTGGTCCTACTAAGTAAGACCCTAAATCGGTTTCTACTTTATCTCTTATCATCCAAAAGAGAAGAGATATGATCGTGGAAATCAATAAATGCTTGTGAGCGAAATTAAAGGAGTAAGAGAGAGAAAATGATGTAGAGGAGAGAGAAAGGAGATATCCAACCGTCTATTCAAAATTTTCTTTTTCCTTCTAATAAAATAGCAACCTTATTTTGGGTAAGATTTTAGGTAAAAAAATAAATTAAAATTTTCTTCTTCATTCCAACGAAATAGCAACCATAATTTAGGTAAGATTTTAAGCAATAAATAAATAAATAAAATACCTACTATTATATTTCGAGAAAAATAATAAAGAAAAATCTTGTGTGATCGTGAGTGCTTGCACACACAGTATCCAAATTTTAGAAGGAAAAAAAAATAATCAAGAGGAGACCCATGAGTAAGGTATAAAAAATCGGCCGATACTGATACGTATCGGACCGATACATATTGGTATCGCCAATACGGGTCCGTATTAGTCGATACATATCAGTGTCGGTTGATTCGTATCGGCCTCAGGCAAATTCATACCCGAGACTGATTTTAATACATTGCTTGGGAATTGAAAGAGAAGGTGGATTGTTCACTCATGGGCAAGATATTAAAATCGGTCTCAAGTATCGGTTTTCACGAATCGGCCGATACGTATCGGCAAATTTAAAAAAAATAATAATAAAAAACATTCGATCAAAACCGAGACATATCGGCCGAAACCGATACGTCTCGGTTTGGCCGAAAACCGATACGTATCGGTATCGGCCGAATTTTGATACCTTGCTCATGGGTGCCCTCTTGATTTATTTTTCTTTTTAAAATTTGGATAATGTGTGTGCAATCACTCGTGATCAAACAAGATTTGTCTTTGTTATTTTTCTTGAAATATAATAGTAGGCATTTTTTTTTTACCTAAAATCTTACCCAAATAAGGTTGCTATTTCGTTTGAATGAAGAAAAAAAAAATTAATTTATTTTTTTTGCCTAAAATCTTATCCAAAATGAGACTGCTATTTTGTTGGAAGGATGAAAAAAACATTTGGAGAGACGGTTGAATATCTCCTTTCTCTCTCTTCCACGTTAGTCTCTCTCTTACTCTTTTAATTTTTCTCACAAGTATTTATTGATTTTCACAATTAACCTAATGATTCACAATTAACCCAATGACATATCTCTTTTATTTTGGATGGTAAGAGATAAAGTAGAACCCGATTTAGGGTCTACCCGGGCATGACCAAACCTCTAGAAGCACCTTATATATATAAATGGGAAAAAGCTAAAATCAAAGAGTTTATTACTATAAAGCGTCACTCACAAAAGAAAAATTACAAAAAAAATTATTTACTTTTTATTACCAAAAGTTGTTAAATTGGTGAGGTGTGGGCGGACACTCACCTCGCTCTAAAGTTAGTAGTATCTAAGATGATTGAGTAGCATCTGACCCGATACTTCTGTCACTTTTTTTATATTTGTACCATGGAAAATTATGATGGAAGCCATCTAATAGGTGAGCTATAATCTAGGCCTCGTTCGAGAGCTAGATATTACTCAGAATCTGAGTTGAAGCTCACAAAGCAGCGAGAAGAAGCTTCGAAAGCAGCAAGAATGAGGGATAATCTGAGTGATTCTTACGTTCAAGAGTTTTGGTTGAAAACTAGGATTTAGGTGTCTTTCCGAGTGAAAAAAACGTTTGAATGTTTGAGCATATTGCTCGGATTAGCTCAGATTTGCGGGGTTGATTATACTTCACATAAGTATATACACCTGATTAGAATTAAAAAAAAAAAGGATTGCTACTACAATTGCTACAATTGCTGCTCCACCAAAAGCCAAAAAATATAATGCAAATCAAACATTCAAACTACAATTACTTCGTTGAATTGCTGCTACACTAAAAGCCAAAAAAAATAAAAATGAAGAAGACTATTCTTCCTCTTGGTTCTCTCTTATAATAAAAAAAAAACATAAAAAAGGAAGAAGACGTCTTCTTCTTCTTGGTTCTCTCTGTTCGGCCTTCGGTTCGGTGCGGTTCGATTCAAGCCTCCAATCGACAAGTTTTCCGACACCCATCACCATAAAATAGCCGAGTTTGGAGAGGAAGAGGAGAAGAGCCCATCTCTGTAAAATAGCAGAATTTGAAGAGGAGGAGAGCAGAGTTTGAAGAGGAGGAGAAGAATTAGGGCTGCTGTCTGTGCATGAAGAGGAGGAGAAGTATTAGGGCTGCCTGCGTATGTTGTGTATTAGGGCCAGATGGCCCAGATTTCACATTTATATTCAGGGATAATTAGAAAAACAAACGTTTTAGCAAAAACAATTCCGAATTTAAAAGTTTGTAAAAAACCAGTACTTTCACAGTTTTTAGAACTTCAAAAATCAGTGAAAGCACGGTTTTTTAAAAAGTTAAAGGTTGTTTTGCTAAAAGGTTTGTTTTTCAGGGTTGTCTTTCTAAAGTGCCCTTATATTTATGGCTGAAGATCACTTGTGAAACGCAAACAAAAAATAAGATAGAGCATGTTGTGTGCTTGTGTCAAGCAATCCGAACCGGCATGGGTGGGGCCTAGGTTTAAATCCCTTATCCGTCAGGCCTGATCAGGTTCAAAATCCTAACCTGTTAAACTAATGGGTCAAGTTTGGATTGAGGTTTTTAAACCCAAGTCTAACTGCCTCCCTTATATGTTATCCTAGTCGTTTGTCCAACCCACCTTCTCTTTAAATTCACTCATCAAATCTTTGAGTTCACCCACGCTAAAAGACATTGACTAAGTTGAATCAAATGATGGAGATCGTTTATCCTCCCAATCTTTCACATGATGGATCTTGAGATCATGAGCGTTCCATTGGACGGTCAGTAATTAATTTCACGTAACACACATCTCAAAAAAGTGACCTTAATGACTTAACATCATGTGAAAGCTCAAAATTAATTTTAAGGTCACTTTCTTATATATGTACCACATACAATAAAAAATTAACCGTATGATGGTACACCCATGATCTCAAGATCCATCGTGTGAAAGGTTGTGATGATTAACAATCTTCATCATCTGATTTGGTTGCCCCATTGGCCACCTTGGATGTGCAGGATCTCGCGCATGGTGATCAGACGGTCGAAAGGAGGTGGTGGAGATGAAAAATGGTGGTTTTGTGGTTGGGTTTTGTTGTGGCGAGATACGAGATGGGAAAGTGGGTTTTGTGGGGGTTTTATATTCACAATTTAGATGTCTATTATAGGGTAGTGCAAAGGACTATGGAAAGTGGTTTTTTGGTAGTGCGTTTATATTCACAATTTAGATGTGTTTTCTTGATGATCCTTGCCGTTCAATCGAGTTGAAATCTCTTGGATGTATACGTAACTAACCAGTTACCCTTGACGTTTGAGAGGGTTCAAAGTCATTGTGCTAACTAGTTCAACATGGGACCTGTTCACATATTGTTGAGCATTGAAGTTAAGTCAAGAGCTATTAGAATATCTGACTAGTTCCAAATCTAAATGGAGGCCACGTTCAGGAGCCACACATGCCACCTGTCTTAATAGCTGATGATGGAGGTGCAACGTGAAAGCATGTGTCTTGCGGTTGCAAGATGCCACACAGTATATGTCACGTGCTGTTATAGAAGTCCACATAGCAACACATGCTACATGTCTTAATCCTGAATTATTCGCGAATTTTTTGAAAATTCGCCTGATCACAAAAATTGGATTATTCTCGAATAATTCTTGAATTTTTTCAAAAAATTGTGACAAACTAATAAAAATAAATGTTTATTATTTTTTATTATAATTTTAAATCTTTTTATTTTAATTTAAAAATTTTTCTCACGATTTTTCCTCCGAATATCTCCCCAAACTTCTCAGATTTGCTGGATTTTAATAAATTTTAACCTCGCGAAACTATTGCCAAACCCCGATTTGGTGACTATGTTGGGTATTAGTAGCTCATTTTAAAAGTAATGGCTATTAAATCAGATTCAAAAAAAAATTCCGTCAAATATGGTCTGCCCCATCTCGATTGGTAGCCCGTAAATTTTAAGAGAAATTTGAGTACAACACATAAATCGATTATTAGATCACGTTTTTACGATCATAACATAACCATTGATTGAATCGATTATGAAAATTCTCTTAGAGAAACTTAAAAACAAAGGATTCTGAGTTTTATAAGTTATCTATTAGGAATCTGAGTAACTTAAGAATACATATGGGAAAAATCAGGAATCTGAGTCTGCTAAGAATCTGTCAGGAATTTGAGTGTCCAAGAATTTAAACTTTTCTGGGAAAAATCAAGAAACGCCTAAACAAGCCCTTAGTGTCAAAAGTGGGATCATAATCTATCTTTATCATCTTAGTCAAATTGTTCAGATACCATCAAATGAAGCAAACGTTAGGTACCTAGATTCACTTGTGGCTAGGGATGCAAGTTTAGGAATCTGAATTGAAATCAAATTTTCGATTTTCAGTTCAGTTAAGTCGGAATCAAACCTGAGCTTAAATGAAATCAATTTGGTTCTAGGTCGTTTTTTTTTTAAATTGAAACTCAAAGATTTCGATTATGTTCAATTCGGGTGGGTTTTATTATTATTTTTTTGTATGATAATCTACTTTTTCGATTTTTCGGGGTTTTCATTTTTTTGGATTTTTTTTTCACTTTTCTCATCCTATCTAATCAATTTTCGGTGTTCGCCATCTAAAATCGAAAACAACAAAATCAAAATCGGTACGATTCTTAGTTTTCAAGTCGATTTTGGATGAAAACTTGACCGCCTAGCCTGGATGATCAACCATTTGAACCTTATCACTCCTATGCTAATATCATTCCATAGTTGTGCATGGCATAACTCTTTGTTAGCCCTTGCCACAACAAAGTTTACCTGTTTTAGTTAATTCTCATTTTATTTTCTAACTTCCTCCAAATAAGGATTTACCTATTCTAACAGCTACCTCTCTGCTTTCTATTAACTCTCTATCAAAGCAAATAAAATTTGCTCTGACAAAAAGTGAGTAGAAAGTATGAAATTATTGAACAAGTAAATCTTGGATAAAATTTTACTATACAAAGAGTTACTGAGAAAAATAGGTACATTCTAAAACAGGTAGCAAGATATTAGCATAAAGGATGCGATCAGTTAAAAAAGGTGAACTCTGTTATGCCAGAGGCTAATAGAGAGCTATACCATATACCATATGAAACCTTATCGTTTTCATAGTGGTCTTTTGTTTACATAAGGTGCTTGGGTTTTGAGTCACCAAATCCGTTAAAATTTTACCAAATTTAATCACCAATTATTCGAGAACTTTTGATAAGTCAATATATTATTTAAAATTTCAAATATGTGTATTATTTGCTAGTTTTGAAATATTTTAAAATATATATATTTGTTTGTCTTCTTTTTTATTATTTTTTTAATGAACTTAACCTTGCTGAATTACCAGATCCCAAGTTGGTGACTATGCTTGGTTTAGTGCTGTAAATGGGTTGGGTTGGGTTGGGTTGGGCTGGGTTGGCACAAGATTTTATCGGGTCGGGTTGACACAGGATTTTACTGGGTTTATCACATAAACTTGATCCCTTAGGTCTGATCTGATCGGGTAGGAGATATTTGACCCGACCTTTGGGTCGGGTCGGTTAAACCTGACCTGACCGGGTAATTTATGTATGAAAATAAGTAGGGGTGTATTCGGTTCGGTTTTGGACCAATACCACAAACCAAATCGGTCCTAGTCCGTTTTTAGATTTTTAAATCAAACCAAATCGTCCAACTCTTAAACCAAACAAGCCCGATTCAATTCGGTTCGATTTGATTCGGTCAATTTCGATCTTCCTATAAGTTCTACTTGCACATCAAAATTTTCTCTGACTTTTTAACTAATTTTCATATAAGTTCTACTTTACTCTTATAAGATTTAGGAATAGGCTAAAAATAAGGGTAGGGTTTTATATAAAAATATTTATTTTATTTAAATACTCCCGCCTATATATATATATATATATATATATATATATATATATAATTACTTACAAATTACATTCGATTCGGTTAAGTTTGGTTTCGGCTTGGGGAGGATTGGAGTAGAAACCAAATCATACGTTTCGATTTTCCTTTTTTCCAAACCAAATCTAAATCGGTACTCATCCAAATCGGGCCAAATCCGACAATTCGGTTCAATTTGGTCGGTTCGGTCCAAAAAATGCACAGCCTTAAAAAAATAAGGAGTTTTTTATCAGGTTTTGGATCGGGCTCAAGTAGAACAAATCTAACGGCTAAAATCTGACGGCTAGAATAGTTAACGTTTCGTAGACTCAATCACGTTTACCAATAAATGTCACATAGTTTGAAAAACTGCACGATAAAGGTGACAGGAGTCTCATTTCATGACACGATAATGAGCATAATCTATGGTGTTAGAGTCTAGCACGTAATAAAAACTACCTTTGAAAAAACTGACCGTAAATAATTAAAATAATCAATAAAGAAGACAGCTTTATGAGTTTTAAAAAAAAAACCCGCCAGAGTTGGCAGTTAATACAGATTTTAGATATTTTTTATCTGATACAAACTTTATACATTAGAAGAAGAAATAATCATTTAAAGCCTAGGGGAAAAACAAATTTAGGATGCACTGACTTTGATTGGACAAGTCCCTAAAAAATATACAAATTACAATATCTTCCATATTTTATTTTTTCTTTCCCCAAATTAAATTTTAGTAGAGCCATCTTGATTTTACGGATTTTTAGGCACCTAAACACCGAAAGCATGCAGCATAAGATCCTACTCGACTACCGAGGGCACCTATCTTGAAAACCATTGACTGCTTGAAATTAGACGTTGAAATCATTTTCGTCCCAATCTTCGATATAATGGATCTTGAGATCATGAGCGTTCCATCGTACAATCTAATTTTGACTTTATGTGACACTCATCCCAAAAAATGAATTGATCACAACTGTTTGATCAAATGTTGTTCTCGAATTACTTTTTAAGATGTGTGTCACATGAAATCAAAATTTTATTGTTTAATAGTACATTGATGAGCTTAAGATCGATTGTACGGAAGGGACGAAAATTAATCTCAATAGCTGGATTCAAAAGAGTCTTAACGAGTTTGAGTGTAAGCGCCCTCAGAAATCCAGTAGATTCGAATGGAGCTACCTTATGGGTGCCCTAATGGTTCAAAACGAAAACTAATATTTTCAGTCATTTTTGGTTGTGGGTTTTTAGTATATATTATTACAGAGCAATAGTTATATTAGGCTGCGTTTGAGAACAAGCATTTGCATTTGAGAATTTCAAATTCAAGTGTTTCAAATTCAAAATTTGAAATATTTGGATTTGTAAATCTCTTGTTTGGATGTTTAAGCATTGCATTAGGATTTAGCTCAAGAATTTATAGATACTTCATTTGGCTATTTTTTTCTTTTATAAAAATAATTTATATTTCATTGGTTTCCTTCATTCTATGTAGGGGTGCAAGTTCAATGAGCCGAATCAAAATCAAAATTGAAAATTTCAATTTCGGTGTCGGTTCACCTAAAATCGAATCAAAATCGAAATGTTTTGAATTCGGTTAACCGAACTCCTCACCCCCTGACCCGATCTATTTTCTAATTTTTTTGAATGTATATATATATATATATATATATATATATATATATATATATATATATATATATATTTCAGTTTTTCAGCTTAGGATTGGTTTTCCTTTTATTGAAAATTGATTTATCTTGTTTGATAATATGAAAGTGTAATTACATAGGGGGAATAAAAATTGTTTTATAAAATCAAGGTTTGACCAAATATAAAACTTTGATCACAGATAAAAAATTTCACTACCAAAATACAAATAATACAGTAATAAGCATTATCTACTATCAAGATACACTTCTCAAATTTTGACTAAAAGTCAAACTTTGACCAATAAAAATGAGACAATGTATTTTAAAATTATAAATTAAACAATAATAGATATTTTTAATAATAGTATTTCACTAATTACAATTTATAACTTTTTATAGAAAATCGAACTTTAAAAAAGTCAAACTTTGACCAAGAAAAAATTGCACTGATACAATATAAGTTTATATAGTAGTAGACTCTATCTATAAGTAGGTTTCGAGTTTGACTAAAAATAAATTTTGTGTAAAAGTCAAAGTTTGACCAAAAGTCAAAATTTGATATTTTAGTCAAACTTTGACCAATAAAAATAGGGCAATATATTTTAAAGTTAAAAATTAAATAATAATAGAAAATTTTAATTATATTATTTCACTAATTAAAATTTATAACTTTTTATAGAAAATCTAACTTTGAAAAGAAGCCAAATTTTGACCAAGAAAAAATTGCACTGATACGGTATAAATTTAATATAGTAGTAGACTCTATCTATAAGCAGGTTTCGAGTTTGAGTAAAGATAAATTTTGTATAAAAGTCAAAGTTTGACTAAAAGTAACTACCAAATAAGTAACATAAAACATAAAATGTTTAACTACCAAACAAATTTAATTGTATTTACTTCTAATCTATTAGCGCATACCTCCCTAGCATTCTTGTCTTCAGACTTTCTTTTTTTTTATGCTCGTTGAGCTTTTTTGACTCTGTGATTTTTTTAGAAATATATAGGACAATGTGAGGACAGTCAACAGGGCATAGGGTCATCATCTCATGAAAGTTGGTCTCATTGTCTATATCAAAAATAAATCTCTCTTTGGTAGTCGGGCATCTATATCTAAACTTTAAATTTATCTGTTCCGATATGGAGTTACACAAGTTATACATCATTCTCATAAATTCGTTATATGTTGCATATCGGCTTATCGATTTCTATTTATATTTTTCGCCACTATACATCATATTATTTTCTTGAACTTTCAATAGCCTATTATAGTGACATATTAGTATAACTGGGTTAGTACTCATAATGCACCTGCATGCAAAGCCTATATATATTAATATATAAGGTATTATCCAACTCTACAAAGATTAAATAGCCTATTATAGTTACATACTAATATAATTGTGTCATTACTCATAACGCAACTACATGTGAAGCTTACATATATAAGGATTAACTCGGATTGATATGGAGAATACAATCACGAACAATCATTGGTGATCATAATATTTTGTTTCATACTTCTACAATGCGTCTTATATAATAGCCAAATAAAAAAAGAAATAAATTCTTAAACACTAATGTCTTAAAGAAGACACTGATCATGTTTTAAAGAAGATGTTGCCTAACGAAAGGATATCACAGTCTTATATGCAAACTATGATGCACCTTATATACAAATTACTGATAATATCTTAAAGAAGAAACTACCTAATGAAGGAACATCACACTCTTATAAAAGGCTGATCTGATCGTGTCTTCTAGAAGCAACTAACTTATAAATAGACAATACGGTGTTATAAAAGACTCATCATGTCTTTAAGAAGCAATTGACTAATAAAAGGACGATACAGTCTTATAAAAGACTGATCATGACTTATCAATGGTGTGATCTATCTAATTTTTTTATCAATCTATAATGGAAGAATGTCTTTACACATGCAAAACCGATAAATAATTAAAAATTTACAGATTAAAAATCACATTTCGATTCAAACAGATAATTCAATCTATACGTTATATGTCAAAATGATAATTCGTCATTTATAAGTACTAACCCTAAAATTTACAGATTTTCATAATTATTTATAAACAAAGGAAAAAAATAAGCTTAAACCCTAAAAATTAGGGTTTCAAAAATGCAAAATTTACCCCATCGCCAGAGTGAAGATTATAGTTTCACAATGCAAAAATATCAAACAATAATCAACCCTAAAGATTAGAATTTCACAAATAAAATAATATTTATATCTCTATTGTGACAAATAAATAGAGATTTTAAATATTTATAAATAATTTCCTAATTAGCATTTTGTGTTTAAATAACTCCTTGATTTATTGTGATGTTAAGTGCCGTCTCTAAAAAAGCAAAGTGCAATTATCACCTATACTATTTTTTTCTCATGTTTGGTAATTGAACTTTGGTGATAATGACACTTTGATTTTCTAGAGATGACAATTAACAAAACATTAATTCAAGTTGTTATTTAAACAAATAACCAAAAATTAGGGGGTTATATATAATTAACTGAAACAAGGGTGACATTTATATATAATGCTAAAACAAAGGGTATATACTAAAAACCCATATATATTTTTTCCCACGGATCGAATGAGATTAAACTTCAGACTGAAAGCTTGCGATGGGTGGGTTAAACTGGAAAAAATGATAAAAATAATGTCCTTATTTGAACCGAGTTAGGTAAAACCCTACTTCAATTCCAATAAACAAAAAGCATAACCCGAAACCCTTAACATTAGAGATTTACAAATGGGAAAAAAAAAAAAAAACACTCAAGCTTTATGGGTTTCTTAGCAATACAAGAAGCCGACGATAGAGAAGATGGGGAGTGAAAAGGGGGCTGAGACTCCACCTCTGTAATGGCCGATGACAAGAACGAAGCTTTTTTCTGATGGATCGACTGAGATTAAACTTGAGACCTCAAGCAATGAGTGGATTACCCAATACGGATTTTAAACTGGAAAAAATAACAAAAATAATGTCCCTATTTGTACCAAGTTAGGGAAAACCCTACTTCAAACCCTAAACTCTGAAGATTAGAGATTTACAAATGAGAAAAAATATAAAATTGACTCCACCTTTATGGGTAGATATGCGTCTATCCAAGTGATTGAAACCTGGGGAGTGAATATCGAAGCTGAGACTTCACCTCTGCAATGGTCAACGATAAAAACGAAGTTCTTTTCCTCAACAACGACGAGAACTGGCGACGAAAACGACCAAGCTATTCTTTGCTTCGTTTAGGTTTGAAACAAAGCTCTTCTTTGCTTTAACTTTCTAAGTTAAAATGATGGGCATTTTCATTATTTTCATCCACCTTAAGTAATGGCGTTTCAGTTATTTCCTCGGTTTCGAATCCCGCCAATGCAAGCTAATATTATGCATATGCTTGATTCGTTTGAAATTTCCACCTAGAAATGAAAAAATTTGAGGGTCTTAGACCCTGCTAGGTCATTACACGAACTAGGGACCCTGTTAGGTAGATAGCGATAGAGTAGAGACCCCGCTGGGTAATTATCTCTAAAAATAAGATATTATTTATTAGTCATCATCTCATTCAAAATCTTGTATAGCTCAGCAGCAAGTCAAGAGCACCAACCATATCTCCACATGGCCAACCATTCTACGAAATCCATACCGTTCACGAATCAAGGAGAATTTTAGGCGTGAGATTTGGGAACAGAGAGAGAGAGAGAGAGTTTTAGGCATGAAATTTGGGGAGAGAGAGAATTTTAGGAGTCTATTTCTGTTAAAAAAATTTGTGGATTAAAAAGTAGGTTTTTAATAAGAAGTTTTGAGATTTGGAGGATCCTTATTAAAAGATCTTGCCTCTAAAAAGATGAAAATTAAAAGACTTTAAAGAAAAAAAACTTGCGATAGGAGATCCCGGGATTCCCCATTGAACAACGTGGCTCCGCCACTGTACGTGCCCTTGGTTTATATATAGCTGAAGGTCATGATACCCAAGCAATGTGGGACTATCGCTCGCACTCCCTTACGTGTAACATGTTTCTTCACATCCCTTTGATTACCTGCTTTGATTCCCTGTAGAATCTCATGAGCCAAATCTCTCTTTTGTGTTTTTTGTTTGTCATCTTATTTTATGGTCTCAGAGTAACTTGACTAGCAACTTTCTCTTCATGCTTCTTTTTCCTCTATCTCATCATGATGACCAATTCTTCTTTGTCTCCTTCAATTCTTGCACCAATGGCTTCAATCAAACTTGATCAAATTAATTATCATCAGTTTCATAGAAAATTTGGCCGAAAAATCTTCTCCGTGGTCTGATCCAGGGCATTCAAATAATATGCAAAAACCCTAGTTGCGTTGAGGATGTAGAATATTTGGTTGCGAATATTGGTACCCTAATAATAATACATAATCATGAGCCTCATACATATTTAGCGAAATCTCTAGGGTTTTGTAACCAATATTATTGATCTTCTTATTTGGTTTCTCATTGGAGTTTTTATGGAACATGGGGCCTCACGTTTTCCAACATATATAAAGGATGAAATAGAGGGGTCATAACAAAGGAGCATAAATCAATTTTGGAAACCCTAAGGACATTGTGGTAAACATTTCCTTAACAGGCAGTGTTTCCTTGCCTTTGCCGAAAAAAACAACACGCAATTTCTTTTGAGTGGAAGGCAAGAGGGGACAAGCTTAAGTCTTGTGTGAATTGTTTAGGAAAAAAATGATTTAGACAATTGGCAGAAGGGCAGATTAGTTTATCGCAAACCCCATGTGATGCCTAACAACACCACTCTTCATTCTATGTAGTGGAAAGTGAGCCCCTTAATCATGAATGGGTGCACCTATCAGAGATGGTAGTGCAACTTATCGCTATCATGAATTGGTGCGTGTTCCCTTTGAATCAGGCCATTGAATCAACAAGCCACGTCTTCGATCGATCCTTGCCCACATCTTCTACTAATTGAATAATTCTATCCGTCCAATCGATTGCTTGCTTTCAGATGATTAACAAAATGCTATAAAAATTTCACTGACAAATAGTTACGATCATGCAAGTCATATAATTTTCTGCCTCGGTCTGTCCATCCAAGAGGTGTCAAATTGATTGGACGGTCTGGATCATAACATGCATACACACATAGGTAGATAAAGATAAGGGGCACCACCCATCATGTTGATGGTGCTAAGCAAAATGAACCAAGCACCATGTATAAAATAGTGTCAATTTTATTTTGTTTCTGTGCTTTGGTGTCTTCGTTTTCATATTTGTAGTAATAATTTTATATTTGTTTGTTGCTGTCTCGCAGTGTAGGCCAAAAAGAAAGATGGTGACATGTTCTTTCCTTTCCTGTCAAGACTTCTTAAAGCTTAAAACACAATAAAACCCAAAAGAATTCCTACCTTCTCTCTTGCCTACATAAAATGAAACAAGGTAATAAAAATCGGCTCACACCGATATCCATCAGTTTTTCAGCAAATCGGTATTTATCGAGTATCAACTCAATTTTTAGTATTTGTATTGACCTATATGTATCGGATATCGGCTCATACTTCCCAATTTATATATATATATATATATATATATATATATATATATATAATTTTATTTTTTAATTCACTAAGTCAACTCAATATCAGCTAATTCATATCAGTCCTTCTTAAAATGATGCTTGATATCAGTACCCGAGTTGCCACCTTAGCCCAAAAAACCTTTTCTCTTTTGAAATAAGAAAATGTTAGGAAAAAAAAATGTTCATTACCATATGGAACATGGTAAAATAATTAAAGGCCGAGCCCTCGTACTTGTGAGTAAGACATAAAGGTTGTAACGTTGGAGTCACGAGATCGATTATGGCAGATTGGCCCTGACATGCTCATTATGTTTTTTTAGTTTGGGATAAAGTAGACCCTCATTTTAAAAATTCTATGAGCTGGCTTTCTAATATTAGATATTGACGATGACGGTGTCACATGGAAAAAGGGACTCGGCCTCCAAGGTCCATGTTACATGGAGTTCTTGAGCTGTGGTAGTTTATTTCTTTTAAAACGGAAAGTTAAAACCTTTTTCCATCATGTATGTTTTGAGCTTTAAAATAATCATTATAATCAGTAATATATGACTTTTATTATTATTAAATCAATCTCAATGCACCCGCAGGCCCATGCATCGAAACAAGATTTTAGATGCCATGACTTCCACCTGTAACTCGAGAGGATAGACACCTTTTCGTGTACATATATATATATATATATAATTGAGAAGAGAATTCGCTAGAGGCATGGAGATTTCTTTATGCTCAAATTGCTCTTGGAATAACATGTGGCATGGGGCCAACTTACAAATTACGATTAAAACTTTTAAAATATTTAAAAATCATATATTTTTTTAGTTGTCATACTTGACTTTTTTGAAGGTTTCTTTCTCTTCTCTCTTTTTTTTAAAACAAGTGTCAGACTTACTTTTTCAGAGTTCTTTACATTTTCTCTTTTTTTTTTGAAGGAAGAGGTTCTCTTTATTTTCTCTCCTCTCATTTCTTTTAAAGAAGTCTTCTTCTTCCTCCGAAAATCAAACCCGTCAACTGCTTTAAATCCTCTAATGGAGGTTATTTTTTCTCTTGATTTTCCACATGATTGACCTTGAGATCATTGGTATACCATCAATTGGTCTATTTTATTCAAAAATGTAGCCCCTAGTAGCGAAGCGTTGACATCTCGATAGCGAAACACTGACACTCAAGTAGCAAGACGCTAATACCTCAATAGTAAAGCGTTGACACTCTAGTAGCGAAGCGCTAACACCCTGGTATAGAAGCGTTGACACCCCTGTAGAAATCCTATTTTCGCCCTCTCGAAGTATATAAACCTGTTCGATTAACTTTTGACCTAACTCGCAATCTCCGGAAAAGAACTGACCCTCTCCGAAGACTCTAAAACCCAACATCCAGGACTCATATACCATACAAATAGCGTATGGGGAAGATGCGGGTTGAAACCTCAACCCGTGGACTCGGACCCGACTAGCCTAGAAAACTCCCGAATTACGTGCAGGTCATTAGGTGCGTAATTCGATTTCACGCAGGACTAACTATGCGCAATTAGTCCAAGTGGACTAGGAAATAACCTCTCATGCACTGCCCAAAGACCCGGATTGCACGCCCACTTCTCTGTGCGCAATTCGATTACACACGTCTCGGTATGTGCTTAATTGGTCTCGAGTTGGACCAGACCTCTGAAACCCAAGACCGCCCTAAATCCCATGTTATGCGCATGAATCAATACGCTTAATTGAATTAAGCATGGATCCACTCGCGTGTAATTATTTCCAAGCGAATTGGAACTTGGATTCCCGACTGAGCCAGTCAGTCGGTCACCTGCGAATCAATGACTGACTCAACTTGAATACTGCGCTAGTGACCTTGCACGCAATTCAATTCCGCGCAAGAGGACATGCGCGCAATTTACCAATTGCGCACATGCCCTCACACGCGTAATTAACTCTATATCTATAAAATGACCTCTCTTCCACGCTAAAACTCACAAATTTTCTTCTACAGATCTCCTCTCTCAAACTTGTTCTTTCCGAAAATTCGAGGTTTTCTCTGAGATTTTCAAAGAAAGGGGTTGAGCTGCATACTGGGTACAGACTCTTCTCTAGAAGCCTCAGAGCTGTCAAGCTGGTGGAATTGGGCCACCAGCCTTGACTTTCAAAGGAGTACTGAAAGAGAAAACTTCCCTTAGCCTTAGATCCATCATTTAGAAAATTCCTTCTGAAATTCTCCCCCTAAAGTCAATTAGGCCCTAAGCTCTTTTCAAAATAGTCTTAGCCTCGCCGATTTGCCTAAGGGAGCTTACGGAGGGTATCCGGGAACGGAGTCAATCCTTTCAAGCATAGCGGGCCACCACCCTCCTTTTTAGATAAATCCCAGTAGGAATAGGAAATCAAACTAGTTAGACCTTAGGCAATCCGTAGCTTCTGACTTAGCTAACCGACGTTCAATAAAGAAGTTAATCCGCATCCCGAAAAAATAATCAGTTACGTGTTGCAACATTGATAAATATCTACAGTTGGCGATCACACCAGCCAAGATATTCTTCATTTAGAATTCGTCTATTTCCTTTCAACATTTAATATTTCTTAGTTTACTATTCTATCGCTGTCTATCAGAGTCCATGTGAACCGAATTGAACCACTTATTTCGGGATTCAAAAGGGCCCTAAAAAAAGTGCATACCAACAACCCTAGCTGGCGAAACGTTGACATCTCTGTAACGAAGCACTGATACCTTGGTAGCATAGTGCTGACACCTTTATAGAGAAGCGCTAACACCCTGATAGCGAAGTGTTGACACCCTGACAGTGAAGTGTTGACACTCCGATAGTGAAGCGCTGACACCTTGATAGCGAAATACTGACACCCTAGCAGTGAGGCGCTGATACCTTGATAGCAAAGCGCTGACACCTCAATAGTAAAGCACTGACACCTCGGTAGCGAAGGGTTGACACTCCGGTAGTGAAGCGCTGACACCCTTCTAGAGGAGCGTCGTCGGTGTGTCGTTGGAGCATCCTTCTCAGAGCGTCGCCGGAGTACGTCAGCTAAAGCTAGAGGTTAAAGGATGCCCTTTAACCTCTAGCTTATGGAGAGAGATGGTAGAAAAGAGGTGGGTTGGTGGGGTTTCGACACCCAAGCATGGTTCAAAATATCGGTTGATAATTAAAATTATCGGCCGATATGTACCGATTTCCGATAAGCCTGAAACGAAAACCAAAAAATTTCGGCCAAAATGTCCCCACCTTCAAATTATCGGTTAATAATATGAACATTGTTCAAAATATCTATTTTTTCAAAAAAAAAATAAATTCGACTGAAATCCTCAAATTATCGGCCAAAATTTCATCCGATAATTCAAATTTTGGTTTCGGGTTTTGATTTTTTGGCCGATATTTTGATCCTTGTACCCAAGTGGTTAGGCGCAGGGTATTTTAAAAAAATTATATACTTTTTTGAAATCAAAGATATCCTTAGTTAAAACGTAATTAAATGATTAAAAAGCAACACATATCGCTCTACAAAAAGGTGCTATGCGTCACGCCCATATCAATAAATACAAAAATATCTCTATGCCCGTTGCATAGTCTCGAGCCCCCTCTCTTATATATATATATATATATATATATATATATATATATATATATATATATATATATATATAATTTTTCATTCCGGAGGGGAAGGCATATGACTGTTAAGGACCTCTAAAACATGTGGCACCCAAATATGGTTTGAGTGCCATGTGAAGCAAGGGCCATGAATAGATCATGCTTAAATAAAACTTATATGAATCTCTGCCGCTCGATTTCTAGACTTATTCGAATAGTTAATTTTTTCAAAAAGTCATACAATGGAAATGCATTTTCAAAATTCTTTATTTTAAAATCGGATCTATGAAATACTCCATTGCTGAGCCACGAATACATGTTGTGGGTGTCATATGCATCAATATCAAAACTTAAAAAGGATACTTTTGTTCGTGCCGATTGATTTCTAGAGTTATTATTGAAATCCATTGACTCCTTGGAATCATAGGATGGAGATCCTTTTTCACTCTAATCTTTCACACAATGAATCTTGAGACTATAATCTTATCATTAGACAATCAATTTATTATTTCACATGGCACATCCCAAAAATATGGCCTTCAAATTAGGTTTGCGAGTGATATATGTCATGTGATTTTTATAGCCACCTTTTGGACATCCATTCCACATGGAATCAAAACTGACCGTCTGATTTACACTCATGGAATCTCAAAATCCATTATGTGAGAGATTGGTGTTGAAAAACGATCTCCATCATCTGAATCTAAGCAATCAATCAATTTTAAGGGATTTTGGATGTAGGCACTTTCAGTAATTTTGTAAGTGCGAACGAAGGTACCACCCAAATAAATTAAATGATTTTTGGAGCCAAATGGGGCATAAGTTTGCTCCTATCAAGCATATAATCGTGTTTATGCAAAAATCGAAAATCGAGGAATAGGATGGAAAAAAAATAAAAACAGTAAAAATACTGAAATCAAACTAAAATATTTTAATTTAAAAATAAAATAAAAAATTGAACCTAACCAATACCGATTCATTTCGATTCAGTTTCAGTCTGGAGTGTACTAAATTGAATACCAAAAAAATGTGTATCAGTTCAGTTTGATACACCGAACTTGAATCCCTAGAGCATTTGACAATAAAATATGACTTCAACGAAACTGTACAGCCATTTGTGGTTGTAGAGATGAGTGAGAACTTGCATCCCTAGAGCATGCGACATAGATTGTATGATGTACAGGGATACTCGTAGTGAAGTTCGAAACGACTCGTCTTCTACCATAAATGTGTGCCAGGGATGGTGGGGGCGATGACGCCCTGTAAGGATTAGTCCAAGCATTAGCTTGAGACCTATGCTATCATATGTTATACAAAGAAAATAATGAACTAAAATATATAAAAAAACTACATAAATTGTTGATTACTCACTTAATATCCCGCTGCATTTGGAAACAAACATTTGCATTTGAGAATTTCAAATTCAAATATTTCAAATCTAGGTGTTTCAAATTCAGAATTTGAAATATTTGGATTTGCAAATCTCTTGTTTGGATGTTTAAGCATTGTATTAGGATTTAGCCCAAGGATTTATAAATATTTCATTTAGCTTTTTTTTTTTTATAAAAATAATTTATATTTCATTGATTT
Organism: Chloranthus sessilifolius; assembly: GCA_021018995.1. Taxonomy (NCBI): domain Eukaryota; kingdom Viridiplantae; phylum Streptophyta; class Magnoliopsida; order Chloranthales; family Chloranthaceae; genus Chloranthus; species Chloranthus sessilifolius. The sequence continues at coordinate 105,193,748 of CM037595.1, read as the reverse complement.
TCTTCATTCTATGTAGGGGTGGAAGTTCGATGAGCCGAACTAAATTCGAAACTGAAAATTTTGATTTCGGTGTCGGTTCACCTAAAATCGAACCAGAATCGAAATATTTTGAGTCCGATTAACCGAACTCCCTACCCTATGAACCGAAACAGAACCGATCTATTTTCGAATTTTTTTGAATATATATTCAATTTTTCAGCTTAGGTCGATTTTCCTTTTATTGAAAATTGATTCCTCTTGTTTGATAACATGGAAGTGTAATTACATAGGTGAAATAAAAATTGTATTATAAAATCAAAGTTTGACCAAATATCAAACTTTGATCACAAATAAAAATTTTCACTATCAAAATACAAATAATACAACAATAAGCATTATCTACTATCAAGATACACTTATCAAATTTTGATTAAAGTCAAATTTGGACTAAAAGTCAACTTTGACCAATAAAAATGTGACAATGCATTTTAAAGTTATAAATTAAACAATGATAGATATTTTTAATTATAGTATTCCACTAATTACAATTTATAACTTTTTATAGAAAAAAGTCAAACATTAACCAAGGAAAAATTGCACTGATACAATATAAATTTATATAGTAGTAGACTCTATCTATAAGCAAATTTCGAGTTTGATTAAAAATAAATTTTGTGTAAAAGTCAAAGTTTTACCTTTTAGTGAAACTGATGTGTAAATTAAGTTGTACTTGCAAGTGCACGAATCGTGATGTAGTCAGTGGGTGCAAAGTACGAGATCGTTCCCACGAGGATTGGTTAGAAAATTTAAAATCAGAAATAGCAATTAACTAAAAAAAATTTCACAGATCTATCACAGTAACCAACAACCTAAAATTTTGAGAACTTCTGATAAATAAGATAAATACTAACAGATAAATACTAACGGAATTTAACAATTAATGAAAGATAAGGATTGGGATGCTAAATCCTCCCATTGTAGGTTTATCATTTACAGAATACCAATATGTGGATTGAAATGTGAGATCTTTAACAGATTTCTCAACAGAAGCACTGCCCCATACACACGTGAGTTCTAAAATATAGATCTGAGATCATGAAAATGTATGATTAACATCCCATGAGTATATAATTAACACTCACACCTTGGATAACATTTAGAACCCAATCTCTAGGGTAATTTTCAAAGTACGATCTAAGATCAAGGAGATGTATGATTAACACCCCATGAGTGTGTGATTAACACCCACACCTCAGATAGTGATTGGAACTCACCACTGGGATAAAGTCACACTATTAATCCGAAATCAGGGAGATGTATGATTAACACCCCATGAGTGTGTGATTAACACTCACACCTCATATGACAGTAAAACTTCACCCCGAGATAGGTAAAAATTAGGATAAAATTATTATTGCAGATCTGAAATCATAGGGCATGATTAGCTCCTAGATCTTAGACTGAAATCAGATTTCACCATTTTCAAAAATAATATTAGGGCCTTAAAAAGTATCTGACATTTCAATCACACAGATTTATATTAATATAAATGAATACCTCGGATGGGGTTCATTAGATCCTTATCCTTAATGAAACTAGCCACACTTAGTAAAAGTAAATAACATGGTTGAAATGTAAATAGACATTAACATCAATATTTAAAATATCGTAAAGAACTTTAATACTATCCACGAAAAGCTTTAATCTAAAGTACGTACACCTCTTTCTTGAAAGTGGATCCAAATAAGAAAAACTAAGACTTATCTTCTTCTCAAAATGAATATTAAAAAAAAATAGTACAAGAAACTGGAACTCAATGCCCTTACACTTTGAAACGCAGAAAACTAAAACAGAAGAATGCAGAAAAATGAAAACTCTCCTTTCAAAACAGAAGAGCCCCGGAATGAATATATCTCCGAAAATATATTCCCCCTAATTGCCAAAACGGAAGCCGATTTTTCCTCCTTAAATCCAAGATTTTGTTCCTTGAAAAGAGTACCGAGATTCTCGCGGCCAAACACAATTTTGAAACTTGAATTCAAATTTGGTCGATTGATCAACTGAATATGGTCGATCAATCGACCAGATCAAATTTTATTTTTAATTTCCAAGTCCTCCGGATTAGGTCGATCGATTGACCAAAAAGGGGTCGATCGATCTACCTTCCCAGATTTTCGTGAACTCCCGCAAAACTTTGCATTAGACACGGCCTCGGTATTTCGGCTATAACTTTCTATTCCGAAGTCAGATTGAGGCGATTCTTATGGCGTTGGAAAGAAGACGACGAGCTCTTCAACTTTGGTGTTTTAACTATTTCGTGAATCTGATATTTTAAAGGTCAAAATTAAGCTCCAAGTCGAGATAAGTTCTGGATGATCCAAGGTAGCACGAATTTAACGTTATATTATGAAATTTTGGGTTATTTCATGCTCAACATATCTCTAGACATGTAAATCACTAAAACTATATAAAACATGTTAAATGACTTTTATCGGGTAGCTAAATGTAAGTCTTTAAGGGTGAAATATCATCATATTTCACTGCACATCACAAACTTTGACCAATAAAAATAAGGCAATATATTTTAAAGTTAAAAATTAAACAATGATAGATATTTTTAATTATATTGTTCAACTAATTAAAATTTATAACTTTTTATAGAAATTCAAACGTTGATAAGAAGCCAAACTTTGACCAAGGAAAAATTGCACTGATATGGTATTAATTTATGTAGTATTAGACTCTATCTATAAGTAGGTTTCGAGTTTGACTAAAAATAAATTTTGTGTAAAAGTACTAAAAGTCAAACTTTGACCACTAAAAATAAGACAGTATATTTTAATTTTAAAGTTACAAATTAAACAATGAGAGATATTTTTAATTATAGTAATCTACTAATTAAAATTTATAATTTTTTACAAAAAATCGAACTTTGACAAAAAGTCAAACTTTGACTAAGGAAAAATTGCACTGATATGGTATAAATTTATGTAGTAGTAGACTCAATCTATAAGCAGGTTTTAAGTTTGACTAAAAATAAATTTTGTGTCAAAGTCAAAGTTTGACTAAAAGTGACCAAAAGTCAAAATTTGACTAAAGATTAAACTATTGACTAATAAAATTGATATTCTAATATCACATTATAAATCAACATGGATTTTTTTTCTATCAAATTGTAGGAGTCAATTTAATAAAAAGTAAATTTTTAATTAAAAATCCAAGTTTGATCTTGAAGTCAACTTTTGACCCTTGGTTGGGATGCCTCATGCCCAACCCAACCAGATCGGTCAAGCTTAAAAATACTCGGCTCATGTGGGCTGAGTATCAGGTTGAACTGTACCTATTATAGTACTGGGTAATAACTTTTTATTCACAAAATATAACCAATTATATGATGGTGTAAGATTTGGATTTTCAAATAATGCCTAGGAGGTGTTATTTACAAATCTACTTTTTTACATAGAGACATGGATTTCTAAATTCCGATAGATTTATCAAATCCAAACACAAAAGTGTGGAGCCAAACGGTGGATTTAGATTTAGGGGATCCAAAACCAAATCCACATTCCCAAACGCAGCCTAAGAGTGCTTTGCGACTTTTTACTCTGTAGGTCTATTTCTAGTAATCAAAGAGAAGTTGGGTCGTATATTTACAAGAGCTGAGAGACTCTTGCTTTGTGGAGTTCCTAAAATAGTGTCCCTCTTTTATATTAATCTTTTAAAAAAAAAGTTATCACAATTTTTTATTTTTTTGACAAATAAAACAATGCTCATTAGTTTTGGATTACAAATATCTCCATATTCTATTTTATTATTTATAATTTGAAAAGGCAACTAAGAAATTAATGAAAGTATATATTAAAGAAAAATGCAAAACAAAAAAAGAAAAGCTAAATAGTGGAAGGTATCTAACGGATCGAGTAACTCACAACTAGTAACATTTTAACATTTTGCATTACTTTAACTACTATTACATTTTTCACTGAATTTTTTTAGCATTTTAACAGTTTTAAAAAGTTCAAGCATTGTCATGTCATTTGCAAAAAATGGAACTGTAACAAGCTTGAAATCGCTATTTTAAGTTACGGTCATTTACTAAGAAAAATTGTATATATATATATATATATATATATATATCTTTCACTCAGTAGATCTTGAGATCATGGTGAACCTATTAAATAGTTGGTTTGTGATTCAACGTGTCATGGATACAAAAGAAAATGCTCATAAAATCACATTTGAGAGTGATGTGTTCCATTTGATTCAGTGGCATTTTTTGGGGATTTGTGACACATGGAATAAAAAATTGACCGTCTAATAGGTGGGCCATTATATGAAGATCTATTTTGTAGATGATAGGTATTAAAAACAATCTCCATCATCTCATTTGAAGGAATCAATGGTTTTCAAGGGGTCTAGCATGTGGGCGCTTTTGGATGTGGGCGCTTTTGGAGAACGCGTTTAGAGGTACTTTATATATAAAGAATTTGATCAAACAAATTTGGTCCGATCAAAATTAGGCTAGAGAATCTACTAGATCAATGCATATGGTCGGCCTGGCCCAGTTAGGCCAATTTGACCAATGACCTACACTGACTCGACCGAGACTCGATCCATGACCCATTAAATTAAAAAAAAAAAAATGCAAATATGAGACCTGGTAAGAGTTGAACCCAAACCTACTGGGTAACAAGAAAATCGACACTAGTTACTTGACCAACTAAGCAATTAGATTGACTCATGCTAACAAAATCAGTATCAGGTATCGGTCCTTGGAGGACAGATACAAATCAACCAATACATATTGGCCTATTTTAATATATATATATATATAGGTATCGGCCGATACGAGCCCGTATCGACCGATACCAATACCAATACCGAGTTGGATACTGATACGTATTGGCACCGATACATATCGGTTTGCGAATATGTATCGGTATCGGTCGATATTTGATACCTTGGATTAACTCAATACTTTTTTGTACATTAAAAATTATATTAAGCAACTAAATGATAAAGACTTCGAAGATTTTGGGGCCAGGCTACCTCTTGGGCCTTGTATTGTTTAGTTCTAACTTGGAGAACTTGAATTGTAGTTTGATTCCAACTTGGAGGTTGAATTGTAGGTTGACTCTAACTGGTAATGGCACAGTTACATTCAGACTCTATATAAGATTAGTTTCTCTTATATTAGAAGTAGGATTTGTGTCCTTTATATAAAGGGAAAACTCATGGCCAAATTATAGAATAAGGTGAGATGTAAAACTTTGAAAAATCAGTATAGAGTTTTGAGGAGAGCTTTTGTGAGACTTGAGTGTTATTGTATTCTTATGGAATCATCAATATAGTAGATTATTATGGACGTAGGCATATTACCGAACCACGTAAATATTGTCTTTTGTGCGTTTGTGATTGATTTTATTCTATTTTGCATTCTTATTTGATAATTTATCGTTAGATTATTGGTTAATTTAAAAGCTTTCATGTAACACCTTGACCCAGAGCCGGTCCTGACTGCGTGGACTATGGGATATGTACGGATCTCTGCGCTCTATAAGTCTCCATGCTTCTCAAGGTCCATTCAGCACACGACTTTAAAGCTGTGTTCGTGATGGAGCTGTCGCCTCCTAACCTTAGGAGAGAGTTTTTTCTCAACTTCTATCCATAAATAAGGATATTTATTTATTTATTTATTTTGTGTTGGTTGGTAGTAGGTACTTTGACTCAAATGTCAAGTGACTTGAAGTCCATATGATTTAAAGATTTATGGTGTTGAAAATTGGGACGAAAAAACATTTTCATCATCTAATTCAAAATGGTTTGATGATTTTTAAAGTTCACGGCTACCAAATAAAACTCTTGATACCATGTCTTTACATACAGTTAACTTTTTTAAATCACCTGATAGAAATATTTTTTTGTGTCCATTGTGTGACACCATGTATCTTTAAATTATTATTTTTAAATCATACAACACACATAATAAAGTTATTACAAAAAATGGCCTTGAATTAAGTCACTTGATGCTTGCGTTAGCATTTGATACTAACATTTTTAATTAGTTTAATTTCCACATGGAAAGAGCATAACATTTTAGGTTTATTTTTTCAATTAAATGATAAAATAATTAAGAACCTCTGAATCAAGTTACAGAAAGCTTAACACTGATCAGAAATAAATTGAGAAATAAAACTTGTAAAGCCGACTCTAAATATAGCGGGTTAAGGCTATACTGATGATTTTATATTTTTAGTTTTAAACAGTTTTATTTGCTCATAAATAAACTCTTTTCGTTTTCTTGAGAGTTTGGTATATGAGATCAAGGATCAAAATTCCGGCTGAAATGATCAAAATTTCAGTCATTTTTTATATGGGATTGGAATTATCGGCCGAAATTTCGGCCCAAATTCAAATTTTCGGTCGAAATTTCGATTTCAGTCCCCTCCGAAACCAAAACTAAACCCGAAATACTTGACTTGAGGACCACTCGCAGTGGTCCTCAGGTCTAGTCCCCTGGTCAAGCAGGTACTTGACCTGCTTGGGTCATTCTCCCTCCACCAGTCATAGAAACATATGAATATTTTTAGGGTCAAATCAGCGAGAGGTCAAAAGTATATTTGCACTGATTTTTCTCTCGTAAATCGGATCATGAGAGATTGAAGCGAGCACTGCACAGGCCATGCTCGGGTCGGGCATCTAATTCGAACTGCATCAATAGGCCTGAATTGGATCACAGTTCCTGCTACACCCAGCCTGCACCATGCCCGAGTCTCAGAAGAACTTTATAAATGTTGTAAATAGAGGTGAATCTGTGGGGGTTATATAACAGGTATAATTCACTGCAACTGTAGGAAATCTATCTTATGTAATCTAAATGGCTGGGCCTGACCTGTTAGTACACCCTATAAAAATGGTCCATTGGGCCTATGTAAGGTACTCCCTATCGACACGGGACATGTAGCTTGATCAAGTGCTCCGTGTGACTTGAAAACCATGATCTGAAAATTTCGTAAGTGTTTTACCAGTTAGAATCACAAACTCCAGATATATTTTTTTCTCCAAATTTTTTCCACCATAAATCTTTAGATTATGATCTTCAAATCGCATAATACAATTGATGGAACTAGATGCCACACGTCAAAGTCAATTGGAAAAGGATCCAAAGCTAACACAAACTATTTTTTCTAAAAGAATGAAAAAACCTCTAAAATTTAAAGCCTAGGAGAAGGGCTTAAAAGCTTTTTTAGGTGCATATGTATGGAGATGGCCAACCATTATATATTCTTAAAAAATAAAATAAAATAATTCTTAAAAAATAAAATAAAATAAAATAAAATAAAAAGTACATATATATTTTAGAATCGAACCCATACCTTGTAAAGACAAGGTTGAGAAACGAACCTACGACTTACTTCCTCACATTAGAGGAAGCATACCAACTTGGCTAATGCCTATTTGGTTTAAAAATAAGAGTTTGGATTGGATGTGGGAAATTAATCCACTTCTTTTCTATAGATATTTTGAAAATAAAGGGAGATCATGGCTTAAAAAACATGTCTTTTTTCTTAGTCAATCAATTATAGGACCAAGGCTTCTTTTTTATGTTTCCCCTTAGAAACATTGTCGGAGTGTCCACTAACTTTTAAGTCGTAAAGCACGTCTACATTGAAGGGAAAGCACAGTAGCCTACATGGGGGTTGAAGAAAGGGTACCAGGCCTCTGCAAATCAGAGGATGGAGATCATTTTTCCTTCCCGTCTTCCACAGATATTATATTCAATTATGGCTCACATAACAAAGGGTAAGATGTTAATTCCACATGACACACCCCTTCTAATGGTACACTCATGATTAAAGTCATTTCTGGGGGACTGTGCCATGTGGAATTGACATCTGACAATTTGATAGGTGATCCATGATCTACAGATCAGTGGTGTGTAAGATTGGGACTGAAAACAATCTCGTCCTCTCATACAAGGCAGTCAATAGTTTTATCAAGTGATAACAATGGTTGCGGAGACCAAATCTTCAGGTGCAATTACCGGTATCCTTAAAGTCTGACTAAACAGTTCATAGCTGCATATCTCATCAAAGTCTGACTTTCATAGATTTCAAGGCCTAAAAACTTTGAAGCACTTTTTGAAAAAAAAATTCAAACTAACTAATTTGGCAAATATGAGTGTACTCCATTTCAAGGATCAAAATTTTGGGTTTTGTTTCGGTTTTGCTGAAATCTTCCCACAAACCGAAAATAACCAATAATATGAGTTTTCGTTTCGGGTTCAGTGGGGACTGAATTCGAAACATTTTGGCCTACATTTTGAACCTTGCTCCATTTCAAAACAAGTACCCCTCTTACGAGATTCTTTCCCTCCATGATGGGCAAGCAAAGAAGGAGACTAACCTTTCTTTTTGAGTTAGTTTACTTGTTGGAAGGAAGACTACTTTTCCTGCTCAACCCTCTTAATTGTCCTTGTTTTTATCTTTTCGAGGGGGGTCACTCTACTTATATCAACAAAAAAGTAAAGAGACAATTTGTCTCCTAAGAAAAATTACACTATTGGTAGAGACCACACGATGATGATAACGGAGGCTAGCGATATTGAAAAAATTTAGTTGGTTTAAGAAAAAACACTATGAAAAAAATTATTAGTGGTAATCATAAACTGTCGCTATCAACAAAAAATTTATCGCTAATACCCTTGTCACTAATAATTTTAATAGTTTTTTTGTTAATAGCGATTCTTTTTGGCTGTAAAAAATTATCACTAATAGTCTTATTTTTTGTAGTGAAAAATTATCTCATTTTTTCAATAATAATTATTTATAATTATTAAAAAATAAATAATACTTTTTTATGTTCAACTGCTAATTTGGGGTGTAATTAATCGATATCAGATAGGCATACACGCATCCATATAATAGCAACATGATTTTGTGAAGTCAATTGCTACATTTGTATTGAATTAATATGACAAATGATGGGCTGGTCTTTATGCAATAAAAGCCATGTTTTTAAATTTATTTTATTTGCTACACTAGTGTATGAGATAATTCAAATAGTAAGGGATAGTCTTACAATCTAGGCATTATGGACATTTTCTTCTCTTTTTTTTTTATTTGTTTTTTTTTTTCTTTTTTCCTTTGTTTGTTTTCATGCTATTCTGCTTAGTGTAGCTCTATTTGCACCTAAGCTGAGGGAGTCTAAGCTCAAAAAACATTAATTGTATTGAATCAGATGATGAAAATCAATTTTCATCTCAATTTTTTGTACTATGTATCATAGACCACGAACGTACAATCAGACAGTCAGTGATTTATCAGCGTAGTGTGACATAGACACGACCATGGTGCATAGAGATGCACATTTGGTCAGCTAGCAGGAAGGTGGGAGGACCTTGCAGCTAGGTTGAGCCGAAGGCAAGCTTGAGAAACAGAGTTGTAAAGGCATGACCGATGTACTAAGGTGTTTCGAAGGCAGAATTTGGTGGACAAACTCTTGGGTGAAGACACATGGTGCCAAGGTACTAGAGCAAGCCGTGGTCACAAATGCTTGATGCATGGCATAGTGATGAATAGTATTGGTGAAGAGCCGTGCGAAGAATCCGTGTACTTCTCGTTCGTAGGCGCGGATGAGACCAGGTTGAACTAGCGAGGAGGTGTTAAACCTCGAGGCTAGGTATTTGTGGAGACTTGTATGGGGTGAAGACGGAGGTCGAAGAACTGATGCAGGTTTTAGTGTCACCAGGGTGTTGGCATTGCCAGATTAGCAGAGGTGGCTGGTCATTCTCTTGAGATATTGCGTCAACGAGGACGTTGACCTTATGGAGTAGGGGAGGATGTGACGGCGTCATTACTTTGGGTACCAGTACGAAGGCATGGTGGACTTGAAGCTGGGCATTTGGCTAGCAGGAAGGCGGGCAGCCTTGGAGCTAGCTGTGTGGCGCGTGAGCGCAGAGGCATGAGGTCTTGCGGCGCATGCGTGTTCCGATATATATGGTGCGACTGTGATTCGAACTAGATGAGGATCTAGTGTGACGACTAGATGCGCGTGGGGCGTGAAAGTTGGTCTTAGGGGCATGTTGGTGTGGAGGATGGCACTGTGTGCCACGAGCAGAGGTTCGTGTGCCATGGAGGTATGTCAAACCAATACCTTTGAGGTTCTCCTGCTGGATGACTTGAGGTGGTGTTTAGACCATACTTGGGGGAAGGGAGCTGTGCAGCTATTCTCCCACACATGGTGCATTGCGTTGCTAGAGAGTACACATTCGTCTCCTAAGTATGAAAGGGTGGGCCTAGGACGTCGCTACGACGATGTCGTGTGTCACCCAAAGTGAGGTTGTCATATGACATCTAGGCATCGTGGTGTATATGGGTCGACAACGAGGGAGGCAGTCGTAGGCTACGTGGGACACTGTGGTATACGTCACCTGAAGGCCAGATGCGGATGTGTGCTAGTCGCATGGGCCACACACAATGGTGGGTTTGGTTCAGTATGTTGGCAATACATGTATAGACTGTAACAACATGAGGAGATGCATGCTACTGTCACCTTAGGTAGCTCGGGGCAATATGGCAACCTCACCTTGGGTGACATGATGTGATTTTTTAATGTGTAATATTTTACTTGCAAGTGCACGAATCGGTTTGTATATAGTGGGTGTGGAGTACGAGATCGTTCCTACAATGACTAATTTTGAAAGATCTAAAAGAGACAAGCAATTCTAGAAATCTATGAAGATCTAACAGTATTCTACCAGTTTTATGATTTAAGCGGTTGATGAGATGGTAATTAATGACTACAAACTAAAATTCAATTGATAATTCAAAAGGAAAGGTAAAGATGATAATAAAGATAAAGATACTAAATCCTCCCATCTTTGGTCCGTTCTTCCCATAATATAAATCTAAGGATTAAATTATGAGATATTTCATTGGTAACAAACATCTTTTATGGAAGATCAATGGTCAACACCCTGATAGGTTCCACGTTGCATCCCTGCAATCAGGACTTAGATGATTTTCATATATAGATCTGGGATCAAGGGCATGGCTAGACACACATGATCTCAGGTTCAAATAAAAATCATCCCCAAAGTGGGTGAAAATTCTAACAAGAATACCACTTATAAATCTGAAATCAAGGGCATGACTAGGCACACTTTATTCAGATTAGGGAGTATTTAAGATAAAATTACCATTACAGATCCAAGATCCAGAGCATGGCTAGGCACACTCGATCCCAGAACATAATCGTAATTAGATCCACACGATGAAAGCAAAAAGACCATAACAATGATTGGGTAAAATTATCGTCATAGATTTGAGATCCCGGGCATGGCTAGGCACACGCGATCTCGGTTAGTGGCGGGGATTTCATCCGTTCATGATAGCACAACAACCATAAAATAAAATCTCATATTTTAATCCTTAATTTATATTATTAAAAGTACATCCCTCGGATGGGAATCATTAGATCCCCATCCCTATAAATTTAGCCACACATATTGTAATTAAATGACATAAATAAATAAAGACGAGAAAATAACATTAATTTAATAAATTAAAATTACCTCAAACTTCAAAAGAACTTACTTTGATCCAAAAGTACGATGATCTTCAGAAACGAAATTAATGCAGGAATAAACTTTGAACAAAATTTATAAACTGAAGGAAGGAACAAAGCTCTCAAAAAAGAATAATAAAACTTTCTCATTTCTATCTCTAATTATGAAAAATAATGGCTAAAAACTAAAAACTCTAAACCTAAAACTCTCTCCTAAAACTAATTCTCTAATTAATTCCTACGTAATTCTTTAAAAAAAATCTCTCCTTTCCCGAAGTGTTTCAGTCGCTTTAAATAGACCCCTCGTCGCGGGAGTCTCCCAAGCCATAATTTTAAGGTCGATTAATCGACCAGGGAGGGTCGATGCATCGAGCCGCCAAAAAGTCTCAAAAATTAACTTTACAGTATCAGTTTCGTGTCAGACTCTGACTTATCCTCGATTAATCGACCTATAGGGTCGATGCATCGACCCCAGAAATCCGTGAAATTCAGCACTTTCTCTGTATCAGACACTACTTCGGTATTTCGGCCATAACGTCTCGTCCCGAACTCGGATTGAGGCAATTCTTGCGCCGTTGGAAAGCTGACGAAAAGATCTACAACTTTCATGTTTTGACAATTTCATAATTTGGCTGTCTTGAAGGTCCAAATTTAGCCACAAGTCGCACTAAGTTCTCGATTATCCAAAGTTGCAGTGTTTTGACATTATATTCAGAATTCTTAGGTTGTTTTCTATACTTGGGTTGTATTTACCTGAAACACTTCAAATCTAATCATTCTTATCAGATAGCTTTCATCGGACAGCTAAATATAGGTATTTAGGGGTGAAATATCATCATTTTTCAGTACTCATCATGACACACGATATCGCCGCAGGGACGGCCCACCCTTTCAGATCTAGGAGACTAATACACACCCTCTAGCAACGCCAGGCTTCATGTGTGGGAGAATAACTCCATAGCTCCCTTCCCCCAAGTATGGTCTAAACACTACCTCAAGTCATCAAGCAGGAGAACCTCAAAGGTATTGGTTTGACATATCACCATGACACACAAACCTCTGCCTATGGCACAGTGCCATCCTCCACACCAACACCCCCCTGAGATCAGCTTTCACGCTCTACGCTCATCTAGTCACCACACTAGATCCTCACCTAGCTTGAGTCACCATTGCACCATACATATGGGGAACACGCATGAGCCGCAAGGCCTCATGCCTCCGCGCTCACACGCCACACAGCTAGCTCCAAGGCATGCCCGCCTTCCTGCTAGCCAAACGCCCATCTCTAAGGCCACCATGCCTTCGTGTTGGTACCCAAAGTAATGACGTCGTCACAGTAGGCACTCTCAATAAGCTTAACCTCAATAATTCAGTAGGCATGAATAGAGGTACTCTTCTATTCATCTTTAGCATTGTTTATGTTTTACTTTAGACATAACATCTTGTTGCACTCACTTTTATCTGCTGTAAATTCATTCCCCTCAATAATAGGGTATATAGTGAAAAATTTGTGCATCCAACTCATAACCAATTAGCAATGAGTGGAGGGGGCCATGCTATAATAAGGGGAGAAGCAAGGCTATAATTTATTCAATGTGGGAATAAACTTTAACAAGCCCTGACACATGTTGGCAGGACTGAGCCAAATCACGTGAACAATAGGCATGCTCTGATACCATAATAAATTTGTGCATCTAACTCAAAATCAATTGGTTATGAGTGGAGGGGCCCAAGATATTATAAAGGGAGCGACAAGGCTATAATTTACCCAATTTGGGACAAAACTTCAACATTTAGTTATGCATGTGGTTGATTTACTGTTTGGAGCCTGAGGTAAGTGTTCATTTCTGCTGCTAAACTATCCCAAACATCTGGGACATGACCAAATCAAGGAGTATTTATTCAATTTATTCCTTATTATCATCTAATTTTATATCATTTTCTTGCAAATTGGGAGATTAATTGTTGATAAAAATTGCTATTGATAATGGATCTGAGGCACGTAGTTCACTACGCTATCTTAAAGACAATAGATGCCCCTACTCCGCCGGAAAAACGAAGATGCAATAGAGTTCCCAGCGAATCTAGCTTCAGGATACAACAAAGTCCGGTCTTGCCAAGAACCGTATGTTCACATTAGATTGCACTTTCTAGAGAAAGAACCTGCCACACAGATTTTCTGATACACAAAAAGACTCTTAAAAAATAATAATGTAAGAGAAGAGGAGAAATAGATGTTATTATTTCTGTTGTCTTGTATGTCTTGTATATTTAACGGAGATCTTATCTCTATTTATAGAGAAATTCTGAACCATGGTGTCTTTTCAGGTTACGGTGAAAAGATTTCAGATCTGTATCTTTTTCAGAGAGTTATGTCTTTTCGGTAAAAAGATAAATCGATTTCACTTCTGTCTTTTTATAGAGTTGTGTCTTTTCATATAACAGTAAAAAGATAAATTGATTTCACTTATGTCTTTTCAGATAACAGTAAAAAGAAAAGTCGATTTCACTTGTGTCTTTTCACATTTATGGTAAAAAGATAAATCCAAATATGAAAAGATACTTTTTAGGGAGATAATATTTACAAGTTTGCCATTGAATTATTATCAATATATAATGATAATTATAAACTTAATTTTGAAATAATAAAATATATATTACTACACTAATATATATAACAACCCCCACTTGTTTCAAAATAAAAAAATTGTGTATCAGAGCGATCATAATAAGCATCATCAGAGGTACCGATCAATTTGAACCTTTGACTAGTACATACAACTCAAAGTTTGTAAGGACTTTAAGTAGTTTATAGGCTTGAACTTAAAACCTATCTAACAATTCGGAATTATATATACACTTACTTATGACCTAAATCATTAATGACATAAGGCATGCGCTTTATAGCAATGTGATAAAATCCTGATTTCATGAGTATCTCCGAGAGATGACTGAATCTCGGTTGAAGCGGCTTCACTTCCATACTCATATAGGTGAATCTGTCATGGGTGCTCTTATAACTACTTTATCACCCCAGCAAATGAATGCCTACAGAATCATTAAGAGTTAAACTCACCCTCTCACGTTACAAGAGATGTGCACAAGCTTTAACACCATAGAGATGACCAATAGGTAACATGCCTTTGTGTACTTTCAAGGATCACGAAGTAGTTTCTTATCTTGTTGAACTTAGGATTTGAAATCTCCAACTCTACTAACTTGAGGTTCAACCACTGTGCCTTTAACGATATCGGTCTTAGGCCCATCCCCCTCGATGTTTTCAATATTATATTTTTGAGTAGTGTTTTTGTAAGCTTCGAAGCCACTTTGCCCCTTTTGCTCCCGCAAATAATGTTATATACTCTGATTTCATATTTGAATCAGAAAGACATGTCTGTTTCTAGACCCCCACGATACTGCTCCTCCTACCAAAATAAAAATTCATCCGCTTGTGGATTTTAAATCAGAGTAAGAAATTCAAGTAGCATCAGTAAACCCCTCGAAGAGTTCAGATTTGCCACTATATTGTAAATTCTAATGTATAATTCCTTTCAAGTATCTTAATGCCTTACGAATAGTTTCTCAATGTTTCAACCCTGGGTTGTTAGTCTACTCAATACCCCCACTATATATGCTATATTGGCTCTAGTACACTTCATTAAATACATAAAACTTTTATCTCAGTGATGATAAACTGTAATTCTTAAACTTGTCCACGATATCAATTTATCTCCAATCATTATCAAAATATTAGAGACTAGAAAAGCTTTTGTACCTGTATCCTTAATTAGATACTTCTTCGCTAATAAATCTCAAATTTTTTAGTAATAGTGCACTTACAGAAAATGTTGAACAACCTATCGCTTAATGCATTGAAGATGTAGTCCCGACAATCTGGATCATCTTCTAGCCATTTGAGTCGAGCATTCGATCCTCTATTAGTCGTACTTTCCATTTTTGCTTCCATCTTTTGAAATTTGACCCGTCAAATCGGTTAAGTTTGATGAGATCTAGATTCATGAACTTTATGTTCTGAGCCATGAGAACGATCTATTGTCTTTAAATTGTTGAATTGAAATTGGTATTGATAATGGTTCTGAGGTACATAGTTCACTATGCTGTGTTAAAGACAATAGACACCCCCACTTCATCGGATAAACGAAGATGCAATAGAGTTTTCAGCGAATATGTCTTCAGGATGCAACAGAGCCCGGCCTTGCCAAGAATCGTATGTTCTCTTCTAGATTGCACTTTCTAGAGAAAGAACATGCCACACAGATTTTTTGATACACAAAAAAACTCTTAAAAAAATAATAACGTAAGAGAAGAGGGGAAATAGATATTATTATTTCTGTTGTCTTGTATGTCTTGTACATTTAACGGAGATCTTATCTCTATTTATAGAGAAATTTTGAACCATTGTGTCTTTTTAGGTTACGGTGAAAAGATTTCAGATCTGCATCTTTTTCAGAGAGTTATGTCTTTTCGGTAAAAAGATAAATCGATTTCACTTCTGTCTTTTTATAGAGTTGTGTCTTTTCAGATAACAGTAAAAAGATAAATTGATATCACTTGTGTCTTTTCAGATAACAGTAAAAAGAAAAGTCAATTTCACTTGTGTCTTTTCAAATTTACTGTGAAGAGATGCCAGACTTGTATCTTTTCATATTTATGGTGAAGAGATAAATCCAAATATGAAAAGACACTTTTTAAGGAGATAATATTTATAAGTTTGTCATTGAATTATTATCAATATATATATAATGATAATTATAAACTTAATTTTGAAACAATAAAATATATATTATAGCACTAATATATATAGCAACCCCCCACTTGTTTCAAAATAAAAAAATTGTATATCAGAATGATTATACTAAGCATCATCAGAGGTACCGATCGATTTGAACCTTTAACTAGTACATACAACTCAAAGTTTGTAAGGACTTTAAGTAGCTTATAGCCTTGAACTGAAAACCTATTTAACAAACTGAAATTATATATACAATTACTATGACCTAAATCATCAATGACATAAGGCCTGCGCTTTACAACCATGTGCTAAAATCTTGATTTCATGAGTATCTCCGAGAGAGGACCGAATCTCGGTTGAAGCGGCTTTACTTTCATACTCATATAGGTGAATCTGTTATGGGTGCTCTTATAACTACTTTATCACCCCAACAAATGAATGCCTACAGAATCATTAAGAATTAAACTCACCTTCTCACGTTACAAGAGATGTGCACAAACTTTAACACCATAGGGATGGCCAATAGGTAACATACCTTCGTTCACTTTCAAGCCTCACGAAGTAGTTTCTTATTTCGTTGAACTTAGGATTTGAGATCTCCAACTCTACTAAGTTTAGGTTCAACCACTGTGCCTTTAAAGATATCGGTCTTAGGCCCATCCTCCTCGATATTTTCAATATGATATTTTTGAGTAGTGTTTTTGTAAGCAATTCGAAGCCACTCTGCCTCTTTTGCTCTCGCAAATAATGCTATATACTCTGATTTCATACTTGAATCAGAAAAAAATATCTGTTTCTAGACCCCCACGATACTGCTCCTCCTACCAAAATAAAAATTCATCTGATTATGGATTTTGAATAAGAGGAATCAGAAATTCAAGTAGCATCAGTAAACCCCTCAAAGAGTTCAGATTTTCCACTATATTGTAAATTATAATGTATAATTCCTTTTAGGTATCTTAATACCTTACAAATAGTTTCCCAATGTTTCAACCTTGGGTTGTTAGTCTATTTAATACCCCCACTATATATGTTATATTGGGTCTAGTACGCTTCATTAAATACATAAGACTTCTATCTCAGTGATGATAAACTGTAATTCTTAGACTTGGTCAAGAATCGGTTTATCTCCAATTATTATCAAAATATTAGAGACTAGAAAAGCCTTTGTACCTGCATTCTTAATTAGATACTTCTTCGCTAATAAATCTCAAAATTTTTAGTAATAGTGCACTTACAGAAAATATTGAACAACCTATCGCTTAATGCATTGAGGATGTGGTCCTGACAATCTAGATCATCTTCTAGCCATTTTAGTCGATCATTTGATCCTCCACTAGTCGTACTTTTCATTTTTGCTTACATCTTTTAAAATTTGACTTGCCAAATCGATCAAGTTTGATGAGATCTAGATCCATGAACTTTATGCTCTGAGCCATTAGAACGATCTATTGTCTTTAAATTGTTGAATTGAAATTGGTATTGATAATGGCTCCGAGGCACATAGTTCACTACATTGTCTTAAAGACAATAGACGCCCCCACTCCGTCGGATAAATGAAGATGCAATAGAGTTTCTAGCGAATTTGCCTTCAGGATACAATAGAGCCCGGTCTTGCTAAGAATCGTATGTTCTCTTCTAGATTGCACTTTCTAGAGAAAGAACCTGCCACACAGATTTTCTAATAAACTAAAGACTCTTAAAAAAATAATAACGTAAGAGAAGAGGAGAAATATATGTTATTATTTCTGTTGTCTTGTATGTCTTGTATATTTAACGGAGATCTTATCTCTATTTATAGAGAAATTCTGAATCATGGTGTCTTTGCAGGTTACGGTGAAAAGATTTCAGATATGTATCTTTTTCAGAGAGTTATGTCTTTTCGGTAAAAAGATAAATCGATTTCACTTCTGTCTTTTTATAGAGTTGTGTCTTTTCATATAACAGTAAAAAGATAAATTGATTTCACTTATGTCTTTTAAGAGAGTTGTGTCTTTTTAGATAACAGTAAAAAAAAAAGTCGATTTCATTTGTATCTTTTCAGATTTACTGTGAAGAGATGCCAGACTTGTGTCTTTTCACATTTACGGTAAAAAGATAAATCCAAATATGAAAAGACACTTCTTAGGGAGATAATATTTACAAGTTTGCCATTGAATTATTATCAATATATATATAATGATAATTATAAACTTAATTTTGAAAAAATAAAATATATATTACTACACTAATATATATAACAACCCCCCACTTATTTCAAAATAAAATTGTGTATCAGAGCGATCATACTAAGCATCATCAGAGGTACCGATCGATTTGAACATTTGACTAGTACATACAACTCAAAGTTTGTAAGGACTTTAAGTAGCTTATAGCTTTGAACTTAAAACTTATCTAACAAACTGAAATTATATATACACTTACTATTACCTAAATCATCAATGACATAAGGCTTGCGCTTTATAGTCATGCGCTAAAATCTTGATTTCATGAGTACCTCCAAGAGAGGATCGAATCTCGGTTGAAGCGGCTTCACTTCCATACTCATATAGGTGAATCTGTCATGGGCGCTCTTATAACTACTTTATCACCTCAACTAATAAATGCCTACAAAATTTTTAAGAGTTAAACTCACCCTCTCACGTTACAAGAGATGGGCACAAACTTTAACACCATAGCGATGGCCAATAGGTAACATACCTTTGTGCACTTTCAAGGCTCACGAAATAGTTTCTTATCTCGTTGATCTTAGGATTTGAGATCTCCAACTCTACTAAGTTGAGGTTCAACTACTGTGCTTTTAAAGATATCGGCCTTAGGCCCATCCCCCTCGATGTTTTTAATATTATATTTTTGAGTTGTATTTTGTAAACTTCGAAGCCACTCTGCCTCATTTGCTCCCGCAAATAATGCTATATACTCTGATTCCATACTTGAATCAGAAAGACATGTCTGTTTCAAGACCCCCACGATACTACTCCTCCTACCAAAATAAAAATTCATCCGCTTGTGGATTTTGAATCAGAGGAGTTAGAAATTTAAGTAGCATCAGTAAACCCCTTGAAGAGTTCAGATTTACCACTATATTGTAAATTATAATGTATAATTTCTTTCAAGTATCTTAATGCCTCACGAATAGTTTCCCAATGTTTCAACCCTGGGTTGTTAGTTTACTCAATACTCCTACTATATATGCTATATTGGGTCTAGTACGCTTCATTAAATACTTAAGACTTCTATTTCAGTGGTGATAAACTATAATTCTTAAACTTATTCAAGAATTGGTTTATCTCCAATCATTATCAAAATATTAGAGACTAGGAAAACCTTTGTACATGTATCCTTAATTAGATACTTCTTCGCTAATAAATCTCAAAATTTTTAGTAATAGTGCACTTACAGAAAATGTTGAACAACCTATCGCTTAATGCATTGAGGATGTGGTCCCGACAATCTAGATCATCTTCTAGCCATTTGAGTCGAGCATTCGATCCTCCACTAGTCGTACTTTCCATTTTTGCTACCATCTTTTAAAATTTGACCCGTCAAATCGGTCAAGTTTGATAAGATCTAGATTCATAAACTTTATGCTTTGAGCCATTAGAGCGATCTATTGTCTTTAAATTATTGAATTGAAATTGGTATTGATAATGGCTCTGAGACACGTAGTTCACTACGCTGTGTTAAAGACAACAGACGCCTCCACTCTGTCGGATAAACGAAGATGCAATAGAGTTCCCAGTGAATCTGCCTTCAGGATACAACAAAGCCCGGTCTTGCCAAGAACCGTATGTTCTCTTCTAGATTGCACTTTCTAGAGAAAGAACCTGTCACACAAATTTTCTGATACACAAAAAACTCTTAAAAAAATAATAACATAAGAGAAGAGGAAAAATAGATGTTATTATTTTTGTTGTCTTGTATGTCTTGTATATTTAACAGAGATTTTATCTCTATTTATAGAGAAATTCTGAACCATGGTGTCTTTTCAGGTTACAGTGAAAAGATTTCAGATCTGTATTTTTTTCAGAGAGTTATGTCTTTTCGGTAAAAAGATAAATCGATTTCACTTGTGTCTTTTCATAGAGTTGTGTATTTTCAGATTAAAAAGATAAGTCGATTTCACTTGTGTCTTTTACGAGAGTTTTGTCTTTTCAGATAGGAGTAAAAAGAAAAGTCGATTTCACTTGTGTCTTTTCAGATTTACTGTGAAGAGATGCCAGACTTGTGTCTTTTCACATTTACGGTGAAGAGATAAATCCAAATATGAAAAGACACTTCTTTAGAGAGATAATATTTATAAGTTTGCCATTGAATTATTATCAATATATATAATGATAATTTTAAACTTAATTTTGAAATAACAAAATATATATTACTACACTAATATATATATATATATATATATATATAAAATTATAAACTTTATTTTGAAACAATAAAATATATATTACTACACTAATATATATAACAATCCCTCGCTGGTTTTAAAATAAAAAAATATATAATGATAATTATAAACTTAATTTTGAAACAATAAAATATGTATTACTACACTAATATATATAACACTATGTACCATGTGGGTTAAAGCCACACTGACCAGATAGATCTTTCGAAAAAATAAAAACTGTTCTTGATGTTCAGATTAGGCAAACACTAAAGATTAATAAAAAATCGGAAAAAATTCTAAATCTAATTCTCTTTTATTAAATGTTCTTTCTTGGATGGCTTGTACCTAGAAATCCGCATTGAGTTAAAACTTACTTGAGCATTAGAACATGGATTCTATTGATTGTTAGCAATTACTATACAAGCTGAGCAAACACTTAGACCTTTAAAAAAAGAGCACTTTTACATGTTTAGAACACTTTAATAACATTGACTAACTACATGGATGGAAACCCATGTGGGAAAAAATGCAAAAGTAAAGAATCCATTTATTTGATGATCCATGATAGAGCAACGTCTACATACAAAAACTATTTTAACTTTGTATTGATTTCACAATCTAACATGACCATCATCTCTGTAGTCCTTATAGCTTCTCTGCTCCTCAACTAAACTCTTAAGTGGCAATTTACTATACACTGAATAAGATAGAACTCATTGATCAAATATAGAACTTGTGTGTTTAGATTGAACACGTTGATCAAACTTAGTGATTGCTAAAACTTCTGATTTTAGTGCAATGATCCATGAGACCAAGTTATAATTTCATATCAACAACTCATGTTCAAGTAAGATTTTGAATTTAGAAAAAAAAAAAAAAAAAAACCTTGGCATTGTTAATGATTAGTATACCAATAACTCATATATTGATCAAATAATGATCGAAACTAAGGAGTTACAGTTATTATAAATCATGATCTGTCTATCATATTTTCAGTGATCTAAAGTTCCTTTTCTCTCTTAGTACTTTTTCAAGTTTGGATCATCTGTGTTTAACCATATTCTTCAATATTATTATGTTAATTGGCTTATATTTCCTACGCTTTGTAAATTTTCAACTAGAGAAACCATCTCAACTAATGAGTCAATTCTGTTTTGTTGCTATTACTTTCCACAAGTGGAGTTCAAATGCTATAATTAGGATGTGTTGCAATGTTGAAATGCTCCCAGACATTATTTCCTCTTACAAGCAATGAGCCAATGTTGTTTTATGGTGCTGAGCATAAAAAAAAAAATGTTAAACAATTCATTATTCATTCCTCTTTTGTTGTTAATTTGGAACTATTTTTAGATTTTTAACTGTTGTTATATATGACCATTTTCCTAACTCTCATATATTTTTTGCTTTTACTATGCTTTTATGGACTACTATTTCTTACTTTTTTGTCAATGCTCATTATTCCAATTCAGCAAGATGGTAGTTCTTATATTGGGCTAAAGTGGCCCACAAATCACACTCAATGGTAGAACAAAAAAACAAATAGTAAATATTTTCGGACGATCATGGGACACTCTGTAAACGCGATCATAAGAGTTGCTGCCACATTTTTGTCTCTTTCACCAGCACATGAATTGTTTACGCTCCATAAACCAACCATGCAATATGTATTTTTGGGAATTGTATTATATATATATATAGAGCACCCAACTACATCCCTGGGTACGTGCAATACCTGCACATCACATGTACTAGTCAGTAGGGATAAATCCCTGCAAGTGTCCAACAAGGGGTGGGATTTTAATTTAGAACCTCGGCTTTTTGAGGCCATATAGCTGTACATTATAACTATAATTGATTTATAGCTATACATGTATCTGCTGACTTTAATCCCTTTCTCTAGAAATGGTATAAAAACTGTTGAAGGGCTCATTTGAGTGTATTTATAACATAATTTTTATATAAGCCCCAAGGTCTGTAAGAAATTCCATTAAATTCTAACCAAACAAAGTCAACAGACCATCACTAAATCTTGGAGTCCAATATATCAAGAGTTCTCTTAATTTATATTAGGACAATAATTTCACCTCAAACAATACTTGTTATTAAGATGGAGCACACCAAAGAAGTCCATTTAGGGCTTGGAGGGCGGGCAAAGTGTTCATTCCTATTTTCCAGAGAGTGAGAAGTGGCGTAAGCTCAGTTTTTGGGAGAAGCGAAACGAAAGAGGAAGAAAAACTGCGTCGGACCCGTTTCTCAGGAATACGGGAAGAATTGATGTCAACTTGGGTCTGTTCAAGGTCCCCGTCAGTTCTCCATCCTTACCTATCTTTCTCCATCAAGTGATACCAATATATAACACCAATCATCAAGCTCAGTATGACTGCCGCGATGTCATTTTGGAAGGAAGAACTGTCCTAAACAAAATCCGAACCGAACGGGAAACACACAGGATATTGCTCAGCCAGATCAAGTCGTAGCTATGGAAGAAACCGGGGAAAGGGAAGGCCTGACAGGCCATATGCCCATTGGCAGGGCCGGCCTTGAGATTTTGGGGGCCTTAGGCCAAATTAGTAAATGAGAACCAAAATGAGATCCTATTAAATAAAAAACAAATTGCGCCACGGCCCTTTGAAGAATTGACTTAAAGGGGCCTCCATTTTGGTCCCAAAATTAGGGGGCCAAGGCAGCCGCCTCATCTGCCTATGCTCAGTGCTGGCCCTGCCCATTGGTGCAGGATTCTTCGAAAAAGTGTGGGCTGACTTGGAGACCTGGGACCTTGGTTTAGCAATGAATGAAGGGAAGCTCTTCGAGCTTAGTCCCCATCCTCTTGAAACCTTGCTCCATTTTTGTGCTTCATCTATAACACTTCTCCTCCCAGGATTAGTGTTATTTCAATGTTATGATGTTATTTTTTCACAATCCAACTGTAATTTTATGGAGCAGATCTTTTTATGCGGTTAGGATTACCTCCGTGGGTCACCAATACCATCTGTGGTCATGGCAGGTTACCATCTAGGCAGGAGTCGATCAAAACACCATCTTAATCGAACGATTCAAACCATTCGATCAAAGCAGTTATGTTCATATAATCTGAGTTGTTGTACACAAGTATATTAATTCCCTAGTTCTTTTATGCTATTAATCAGCTGGTAAGGATAATTCAATGATGCATTTTTTGGGGCTTAACCAATGTTGAGACTATGGTCTTGTGTACCACCAGGCCACTGTTGATGGAAAGTTATCTAAGAGGCAGGAATATCCATGTTATCGGAAAAAAAAAAAAAAAAAAAAAAGAGTTAGTCCTAGTGGTAGAGAATTGGTTTTGCTGATACTCTATCTAAATAGAGCTGAAAGTGGCCATAAGCTAAGCAGAATCCATATACCTAAGCTGAAAGTGGCCATAAGCTAAGCAGAATCCATATACCTAAGTCATCTATATTGTCCAAGTGGCACCCATGGTCCATCAATCTGAGAGATGCTAAGGGGGCCAGGCCATTATTCGGGCCTGTTTTGGTGAGGTTCAGCGTGGTTCATGCCCGATTTTCCTTACTTCTCAGGAACCAACAGATCGGAACATCTAGACCGGAGCCTGGCCCGGCTACTAAATTGTTCTGGGTGAGGCCATGTATTGAGTAGGCTGGAATCGTCAACCCCAAACCAGGCTGCAGGCAGCATAGTGACCAACTCTAGGTACAGGAATGATAAAAAATACAGCTCCGGAAATATATGGAAAAAAGATCATAAATTTCACCAATTTGAGAGAAAAATTGGAAAATTTTAAAAATATAAAAACAGTATTAGTGAGTATAAAAAAATAAAAAATATATATGTGGTCACCAACATGGGTTTTAAATGGAAGAAAAAAACACAGGAAACACGTTCTGAAAAAAAAACAAATTGAAAAATGCACTGTAAACGCATTATTTTTTTCCCCGGAAAAAAGCATTTTTTTCCACTAGTGATAGCAATATTGATACACTATTTGCCCATGCCCATTGATAGCACTATTGATACATACCACCTGCCAATATGCATGAGCTTCCATATTAGATCTGTGCGTAATTGGCTCCCGACCGTCACTTTAAACTGTTGGGTTTTGGCTCGATTTATGGTTCCAACTAGAGTTTCTTGTTAGACTAGTTTGGTCGATTGTCAATAGATCTTATATTAGTTTGTTTTTGTTTGAGGAAAGTCAATATTAGTTTGCTTTTATTTGAGGAAAGTTAGTTATTTTGGAAACTTGTATTATTCTCTAAAATTAGAAAGTAAAAAAGAAAAAATAGTCTTAGTATAGGTGAGATACTAGGCAAGAATAAAAGGTGAGCTATATTTTGTAGGTAGAGAGCATAAATTGGTAAGAGTTTTGAAAAGTGGGTTCTCTTGAGGCTTATGAGTGCAAGAGAAAAGAAATTTGTTTTTTTGTGGCTTGAGTCTTGGATTAGAAAATGAGGGTGGTAGTGATTTTGTAAAACCCATCTACGGTTTTTTGGTTCTCTTATGGAGGACTTGAGATTTGTTTTGGTTGTATGACTCTCTTGTTGGGTTTGGTGAGAGTGCACTTGGGTATTTATTTAGGAGAACCTTAGTGGTTTGATTTGAATTTGGGATTTTGTATTTATGCTTGGATCTTTGTAGTTCTCTTATGTGGGTAAGATTGGAGAATACGATATCCATTATTTGTAACCTCTTGAGCATCTTCTTCTTGATGGTGGAAACACTTTGTTTGATTGTCCGTGTGCGTAGGCTTAGACTGAATGATTACTCATAGACGTAGGTTTAGGCTGAACCAGACAAATTTTATTCTTGTTTGTAGCGTGATCTTTATCTTTCTACCTTCTTGTGATATTTGTTATTTGGTTATTGATTGTCTTCTCCACACGGAAAAACAAATTGGATGTGCAAAGTCTTTCTAAGGATTTTTGCACAACATAAATACCAAAATTGTATTTAAGTGATGCAACGATTGTTATTAGAATATATAGACAGAAGATTCAAATCTCTCAAAAAATATGATTTTTAGGCTTACTGTCCTTTAATGTAATGATCCATCATTTTAATGATATGAATTACCGACATCTTATACCATTAATGGCATAGAATCATTTAAGCACCATCTTAGTGTTTAAATGTCAGGTTAGGAGAGGGAGAGTCCATATAAATATCTCTCAAGGTTGGTGGATGGTGGTTGACCACGAGTCCAACCCAACATGAGCCTAAAATGTGAGTGCAGTAAATTTTAGCCTGAGTTTCAATTTTTATAGCTGACCTATATTGTTGAATCTAAACCTGTTCTTTTGGAAACTGACGGTTTGGATGCACCAACTTTATGCCTCCATTAACTTTTTTTACTCCGTAAAAATTTAATAACACTATTCCATCTAACACCAACTAATCCTCAAGATAAATGTTGAGTATTCCATAATACAGCTGACTAGATTTTCTAGTTAGTGTTTTTTGTAAGTGTTTTTTTTTTTGTGTGTAGAAAATAGCTTCATTATTATTAATGTTTTTTTTTTTTTTGAAAGAATAGCTTCATTATTCATTCAAAGGAGAAACTATTGTATGGTATGCGAAAAAGTCTACCATTGTATAAATATTACGGAGTTTGTGTTTAATAAGATGGAAGTTGGAAATTGAAAATTTAAAGTAAAATTGATTTGCCTATTCCAAATTTCTTATTTGATTGTGTTTTAAAGATGTGGAATTGAAATCACCTGACTTGTGAAATTTGTTGAAGTTTAGTCCCACACCGGGTATTCATAATCTTCTCTCTCTACTTATAAGATCCTTCGCCCCTTCACTTATAGCCAATTGGTTTTGAAATGAAAACCCAAATTTATCAAAATTCACTTTCACCCACTAATTCACTACAACTCATTTGTAGTTCCACCTATATGTTCCACCTATGAAACCATTGAAAGGGTAAATTCTTAGGGTAATTTTGTCATTTCATATCTCAACTTATGAAATTCAAATCCCGTACTTATGAAATTCAAATCCCGTCGGGTAAGGTGCACTTGTAATTTTTTGTAAGTATTTTGTTTAATCAGAAATTTCCTTTCCAATTCTACAAGAAGCTATTTTCTAGATAGATTAATCAAACAATAGAATTGTAATCCAAAAAAGTCATTTTGCTAATTAAATAGGAGAAGTTCATTTCCAAAAGAAGCCAATTACCTAAAAATTAATATGAAACTGGAAATTTGTTGTTAAGGATTGAATTTTAAATTGTCTTCCACAACCTTAAGAGTTTTAGCGAGTGCAAATAGAGCAATCCTAAATGACCTTCCGAGTTTTAGTGGATGCAAATAGAGCAATCCTAAATGACCTTCCGAGTTTTAGTGGATGCAAATAGAGCTATTTAAAAAGGTGTGAAGAATATTAAATAACAAGTAGTTAAAATTGGCCCATAAAATGATATATATATGGAAAAGGGATCCGTCCTCCAACCTTCCACGTGGCACCCAAAATATTGTTTCGATGCCACGTGGACCTTGGGTGTAATATTGCTTATATCATCTTTGAAAAAAAAAATTAAAAACTCATCTCCACCGTGTATTTTTTCAATTGTCAAATGTGGACCAATGAAAATCGTCAAATTTTGACTTGTGGGTTTAAAATTTATTTTTCAACTTTTTTTTTTTAAATATTGATCTAAACTGTCCACTTGTGCTTTACGTGGCACCCAAAAAGTGATTCGAGTGCCACGTGAAGCTCCATGTGGATCTTGGAGGACGGTAACCGTCCTCCATTGGAGGACCTAACCGGCTCCCTATATATATATATAACATGATCTCTATAAAATTATAAAGAGATGGACTCTACCCCTGACATTTACACCTATTAATTATGGCTATGCCAAATGATGCACATATTTCTTTATTGAAAAGGACTCAACTCTCTTGACCGTCGTTAAAAACTAAAATGATGTTTCAGTGATGATCTTGCACTATCAATGGTTTAAGATTTAAGTGATTTATACCATCAAAGTGATTGATCATAGATTGAAGTATAATAGGCCCAAAAGTAATATTTTGTGGAGATTTAAACCACCCGATATGTAGACTCTAATATCAACAGTTGTTTTTAGTTTTAATGGCTGATATTAAAGTTCATCCAACAATGGATTACATCCATTTGTAGGCATATTTCTTTAGGCCGACACATGTTCTAATGAAAGATTTCACTTGAATAATTTATATTAATTATAGAGTGCGCCATATGGCAATATAAAAAAATCACGCTTTAATAGTGTGAGATTAAAATAGTCTCATTTTAATTGTATAAGATCATTTTGGTGTTTAAATATACCTAAGGAGCCATTATCCTTTCGAAAATCAGTATAATGCAGGTGAGCATTCTTCGCAAAAGAAAAAATAATGGAGAGAAGTTTTTGGAAAGTAAGATAGATTGTTGAAATTTTGTGAACGATTTGTAAGGGTAATAATTATAAGGGCATTGTTATTGTTTTGAAAATTTAATATTTTGACTCCCCTTCTCTTTATAAAATAAAAGAGAAATATCTTAATGAAGCAGATTAAAAATAGTAGAGAAATATAGCTATTTGATTAAATAGATCGTAAGGCTTAAATCCTTCGTGAGGGTGATAATTGGTTCTTATTCTAGGTTCCTATCCTATGTGAGCTACCACTTTTGAATTAGCTCGCTAAAAGGAGGCGTTACCAAAATGAGGCGTCCATCGAGTAATCATAATAGTTGGCCGATGAAAATTTTCTCATAGATAGTCGCCCACACCATGAATTAAAATTTCGACCGAAATCGAAACACATTGGTTTTGATCCAGACCGAAATGAAACCGAAAACTTAATTATCGATTCATAATGTTTGTGAATGAAATTTTCGGCCGAAATTTCGATTTAGGTTCAGCCTGAAACAGAAACGAAATCCGAAACTTTTATCCTTGGTCCACATTGATAATTTAGTTCATTTTTATAAGGGGTAGCTCTATTTGCACCTATTCAATTTTTAAGCGCTAAACACTTAAAATTGATAGCTTTGAATATGTAATAGTCCTACATCGGATTGGGAAATGTCTTGGGTCTAGGCTATAAGGTGTATGAAAGCCATACATGTCACGGCGCTTTTTGGGTAAGGATTTAAGCCTATGCCAGAAACAAAATTGGGGAGGAAACTGTAGCCCATAACTGGACACTATCATGGTGTATGGGTCTGGGTCTTCGGAGAATGATATTAGAGTCGATGACGACTCTTCTATTATGTGGGGGATTGTAATATTCCTAGAGAAATGTCTTGAGCGAAAGCTATAAGGTGTACATGAACCTTACATGTCACAACATGTTTTGGGTAGGGATTTATGCTCACAACACGTTTTGGGTGGGGATTGTAATATTCCCAGATAAATGTCTTGAGTGTAAGCTATAAGGTGTACGTGAACCTCACATGTCACAACACGTTTTGGGTGGGGATTTATGCTAGGAACAAAATTGGGAAGGGGACTTAAGCCTATTACCGGATAATATCGTGGTGTGTGGGTCTGGGTCATCATAGAATCATATAATAGTGATCATTTTTCGTCTCAATCATCCACATAATGGATATTGAGACCCTCGGCATACCATGAGGTAGTTAGATTTTGATTCCATATGAAATACATTTTATCAGTAGGTTTGAAGAAGACGCTTCAAATAGGATTAATGCAAGTTGAATGAAATGGAGGCAGACTGGTAGAGTATTGTGTGATCTAAGAGTTCTAGTTGGATTGAAGATACATTTTGATAAGACGATGGTTAGACTAACATATTATTTTGTGCGGAATGTTGGGCTACAAAAAAATGCCAAGAAGATAGAATATATGTGGCCGAAATGCATATGTTGGGAGACATGTGGAGTAACAAAAAAGACCTATGGAGTAATAAGAAAGGATAAACTACAAAATTAGAATGCGAGAGAAACTTTGAGAGTTGCACCTACAAAGGAAATAATATTAAGTGTTGCATGAGATGGTTTCGACATATTCATCAAAAGACAAAATTAGATCCAGTACAAAAGATTGAGATGTTACAATCACGAGGGCATAGGAGGAGAAGAGAGACCAATGAAGATGCAAAGTCACATAAAACTTAGTATTAATCTTAAATGAGTGGAGAAATAGAAATTGTAAAGTCCTTACTCTCAATAGCTGAGATAAGCCTATGAGGATAATGATGGAATACAACTAAATTTATATAGAATACATCTTAAAAAGTAATTTCATGTATGCCACATGAAATCAAACTCGATTCGTGTGATAGTATATCCATTGTCTCAAGATCTGTTGTGTGAAAGATTGGAAAACAGATCTCCACCACCACCTAATTCAAAGCCATTAATGGTTTGGTAGGTGCAAGTGGAGCTATCCTTTCCATTAATTTGAATATATAGACACAGCTAAGGTAAGTTGAAAAACTTGGCATACTATCATCTCCAGTGGTAGTTTAAACATCAAATAAAAACCGTAACCGTAATAATAAATAAAGCGCATATTCGGTAGAGTTCGGCTTAAATATATATAAATTAATAAATCGTACGCGCCACTCTATTATGCCAGATCAAAGTATCAAACCCAGTGAAGAGGTTAGGGTTTCTCCTCATTTCTCCTTCTCTTTATCATTCTCTTCTTTTCTGGATTGATCGACACGATCGATCGATCTTTCCGAGCTTCTTTTGGATTCTATTTGCTTCTAAAATATGTAATTTTTATTTTATTTGATGTTTGGATATTAATCGACGCAGAGAAATTCGTTGATTTCGAAAATAAGGGTTTCGATTGAAATTTAGTTCGTGTTTCGAAAATTATTACCAATTATTCTTATGATATTATTTTTTGTTTATTTTATTCAATGATTGGTTATCTAGAATTTGACGTTATCCGAATTTATGGTCGAAAGCATCGTTATTATTATGTAACTTTTTTTTTGAAAGATGCATTAAGTTTGAGTTTCTTTGTAGGGAAAATTTCAAAATAACCCATAAACTTTCACCCGTCATTAATAACACCTTACACTATTGATAATATCAAATAGGCACTCAAAGTATACTTAAGTTCATCAACTAAACCCTTACCATCACCTTCTGGTAATGGCTGAACGGAAAATGCTGAATTAGCATACAACTCAACAAATTAGCGTGCATGGCACCCAACGTGGCAAGGATTTAGTTGCCAATACTGTTGATTTGACTTGTAATTAATATCCCCTCCAAAAATTTAATAGTGTTGGCAGGTAAGTCCTCGTCACGTTGGGTGCCACACACGCTATTTTGTTGCGTTGTATGTCAACTCAATGTTTTCCGTTCAGCCATTTACGGAAGGTGACGGTAGGGGTTTAGTTGATGAACTTAAGTGTACTTTGGGTATCTATTTGATATTATCAATAGTTTAGATGCGTTATTGATGACGGGGTGAAAGTTCAGGAGTTATTCTGAAAATTTTCCTTTTTTTTGTATAATTTGGAGTTTTTATTTATTTATTTACTTATGGGAAAATTTCAAAATAACGCACCTAAACTGCTCTTATCTAATAGGCACCCAAAGTACACATAAGTTCATCAACTAAACCCCTACCGCCACCTTTCGTTAATTTACGAACTGAAAATGCTGAGTTGGCATACAACACCCCAGACTAGCATGCATGGCATGCCAACATGGGAGTGAGGACCAACGGTTCTTTGGAATTTTTCTTTTTTCAAACTGTTTTGGGGAAACAAGTGAAATCAACAGTCGCTCCTGTTAAGTCCTCGCCACTTTGGCATGCCACACACACTATTTTGGGGTGTTGTATGCCAAACATTTTTGTTTGTATATAAACAGAAGGTGCCGGTAGGATTTAGTTGATGAACTATGTGTACTTTGGGTGCCTATTAGATAGGAGCGATAGTTTAGGTGCGTTATTGATGACGGGGTGAAAGTTCAGGGGTTATTTTAAAAATTTCCCTTTACTTATTTAGTTGTTATGTTTCAATTGGTTGCAGGAGAAATGGCAAGAAGTTACTTTAAGCAAGAACATGAACTTGGTATGTTGTCTATTGTGTTAATATGCATTCCATTAATATTATTAGTTGTGATTTAGTGTTTGATATCTGAATGTTGGGGTGGGTATGTTTTTATACCCAGAGAAAAGACGTGCAGAGGCTGCTAGAATCAGGGAGAAATATCCAGATAGGATTCCGGTGAGAATTTAATTTCTAGCAAATTCTTATGCAATTGACTTGTTTGATTGTACCTTATAATAATAATAATAGTAATAATAATAATAATAATAATAATAATAATAAATTTTATTGTAATGGGTAATCTTACATTGGAATGATTTGAGTCACCTCCGCCTATCTTTAAGTTGCATTATTGATTTTTTTTTAATCTTTATCCAGTTTTGCAGATATTATTTGTTTTGAAGTATGACAAATATAAATGATTGGTATAAAAAATAAAAGTTCTTTTTCTATCAATAGATCTTGTTTCTAGTTTTTTTTTGTGGACGTTTGGTAGATGAAATTTTTTTCCATGTGAACTTTTATTTAGGGCCAATGGGTAGTGATGCTCTTAAGATTCTTAGCTCTTTAGTTCTGACAAGTTGGTGGCCTGCCACTTGGACAACTTGGTTCTGTTAAGATGTGAGGCAAAGTGTCAACTTGGAAACCTTTACACTACAGGTTTTCACCTAATATAAGATTGTGTGTGTTTTTATTGGATTTTTATACATATGAGAGTTTGTCTATGTTGCATCATGTGCCCACTTGACAACAAGAACCTTGAAACATGCCCAGACCTAGGGGCTCTTAAACTTTGCATGTATGAAGGAACTGTAGAGATGTCTATATAGTTTATGGGTGTCAGGGTGTGTGAGTAGCATATGTAGAGGTGAAGTGTGTAAGTAGAATTACTAACATTTTTCTCTTACCTTTGACATTGTATCCAGTGCCACTTGTAAGATCATATATACTTAATGCATTGGGAAGAGTGCCATAACACTCAGCCCTAATTTTCTCTTCTCTCTCTCTCTCTCCCTCTCTCTCTCTCTTCCTCCTACCTAACCCTAACCCTAACTTTAATTAGCTTGGTATTAGAGAGGCTCGATCTACGCTATGCAACTATACGATTGCGGACGTCATCGGCAAGGTGCTGACATCAACACCGACGTCAGATGTGGCCAGAGAGGCATCGGAATCCCCTGAAATTCTGGGGTTCTGATCGGTTTTGTCTTCTGGGCCACTAGCTTTTGAAGGCCGAAAAGGGGAGTTCCAACTTCTTCCTCCTTGGGTCTGTGAACCCATCGTGTTTAGAAACCCTAAAGGGGTTTCAGATCGGTTGCCTCGTGTTTTAGGAGCATGTGAAGACTTGGACCATTTGCTAACGGTGGTTTGATGCTCCATATGGACTTCTAGGTCTCCGGTGGGCTGTGTATGTCGCCAGAAAGTGTTCAGTCTCGCTGGAGAGTGCAAGAACATGCCGCAAATTCGTCTTTAGGTGCTAGAATTGTTGGTAACTGCTGTTTAACCTCTTTTTATGCCCTTACATAACTTCTTTGAGAATTTTTTTGCTTTAATTTATCCGTATCTGTGCATCGGAATTTGAATCCCAAGGTAGAGGATGCTTGTGGTTCACAGTGGAGCATTATGGTGTTGTGTGGTTTTAAAACAAGAGTTTAGTGGAGGGCTCGGTATTCACAGAGCAAGAGCAGATACGAATACAGTGTGTGGAATTCTATAAGAGGTTGTATTCTGATGATGATTGGATCCATCCATAGCTAGACGGGCTGCCGTTTGCCTTGCTCTCGGTGGAGGATCCGAATGATATGGAAAGGCCTTTTGACGAACGGGAAATATGGAGCGCCATTAAACACAATGAAAAGAATAAAGCTCCGGGTCTAGACGGGTTTACTTTGGAATTCTTTACGTGCTTCTGAAATTTACTTAAGGGAGAACTACTGGATTTCTTTGCTGAGTTTCACACTAAGGCAATCATTGGAAGATGCTTAAATTCGACCTTTATATCACTCATCCCGAAGGAGGGTGCATAAGACCTCAAGGACTTCCGACCAATTTGCCTCCTCAACGGACTGTATAAAACTGTCTTGAAAGTGTTCATCAACGTCTTAAACCCCTTATGGGTCAGCTTATCTCTGTAAATCAGGGGGCTTTTGTGCAAGGAAGGCAACTGGTGGATAATGTTTCTGTCGCACTAGAAGTGGTCCATTCGGCCTAACATAATAGAGACTCGGCCATAGTGTGGAAGGTGGACATGGAGAAAGGGTATGATAGAGTAAGCTGGGAGTGCCTAGACTACATGTTGAACCGGTTTGGTTTTAGGGATAAGTGGAGGAACTGGATGCGGACTTGTTATTCCACGACATGGTTCTCGGTATTGGTGAACGGGTCGCCCGCGAGGTATTTCCATAGTTCAAGAGGACTTAAACAGGGAGATCCATTATCTCCCTTGTTCGTTATGGTGGGGGAAGCTCTTGATGGCCTTCTCTGTTGTTCACAACAACTAAATCGGATCTTGGGCATCTCGGTGGGTAATTGTGGCCGAACAATAACGTGTTTACAGTATGTGGATGACATTATCCTATTTTGTAAGGCTAAGGAGTCGGAGGTCCAGGCGGTGGCGGATGTACTAATTATATATGAGGCAGTCTCCGGTCAGCGGGTTTGCCTTCATAAATCGACTGTCACGGGTATCAGAGTTGAAAATCATATCCTATATTCTCTAGCTGAAATGGTGAAAAGAAATATTGCCCAGTTCCCCATCACATACTTGGGCCTTCCACTCGGTATAAGAAAGCCCAACTTCAAGGCTTGGGATTCAGTGGTTGAGGGATTTTAAAAAGGATGGCGTCTTGAAAAGGGAAACTTCTAAGCAGTGGTGGAAGACTTATGTTATTGAAAACGGTCTTGTCGAGTCTTCCTATTTTCTTTATGTCTTTATTCTAGTGCCCCATGGCTGTAGTTTAGAGGTTAGGGCGGTTTGAGAGAGAATTCATGTGGGCAGGATTCGATTTTGATAGGAAATACCACCTAGTGAGCTGGGAGATCTGTCAATTGCCGGTTGGTAACGGGGGTATGGGCATTCACTGCCTGCGATAGGTTAACGTGGCAATGTTGGGTAAGTGGTTGTGGCATGCGGGCTTAGAGGCTGAAAGGTACAATTTATGGGTTTTGGATATGGCGGATAAATATGGTTGGCTGCATGGCCACTGGGGGAACAAAGCCAATATAAATAGAAACGTCTCGGCTTGGTGGCGAGGCATCTGTGCTATGTGGGGGAGTTTCGCATGAGAGATCCATTTTAACTAGGGTGATGGGTCAAAGATTAGATTTTGGGTTGATCCTTGGATCGATTTCAGACCTTTGAAGGACAAGTTTGCGGACATTTATGCCATCTCCACGTCCTTCTGTTGTTCGGTGGCTGATCTGTTCATGGAAGTTGGGGGAGAGCCGTCATGGGAGCTGTGCACTAGGAGATTTCTTCGAGAGGAGGAGATGACTAGCTATCAGCACCTAACAATGATCCTTTACCAAGCCAATTCTCTGTCAAGTCCTACAACAGATTTCTGGTTGATCGCCCTCTCATTCGGTGTGACTAGACGTTGCTTTGGAAGGCTCCTATTCCTCCCAAAGTGAAAATTTTCGCGTGGACGGTGGTGAGAGATCGTGTGCTCACCGTTGATCAACTGATCTGGAGGGGAAAAGTGATGCCTAATCTGTGCTCTATGTGTTTACAGTGCGAAGAATCGGCATCGCACCTCTTCCTTCATTGTTGGGTTACTTGGGAGATGTGGGAAATCCTCCTCAAATCGTTTGATATGCAGTGCGTCTTCCCCGAGTCTATTCCCAGCCTCTACTCGTCATGGCTTGGTATGCATTTGGATGGACAGTCGGGGGTTTTTTGGAGGGTCGGTTTCATTGCGGTGTTATGGGGTATATGGTTGGAGAGAAACACACATTTTCAACAAGAAGCGTCGCCTGACGAGGATGATCATGGAGAGTGTGCGAGACTTGATGTGCTTGTGGGCGAGGCTGGATAAGAATGTGCTTCGAGACACCACTACCACGTTTGACCCCGGGTAGCGGTGGCAGGCCTCTCGCTTGGGCGGTAAAGGCTGGCCTCCTTATCTGGCCCGTGTTTGATTCTATGGGCTACGACTTCAGTCTATTAGTGTGTTGCCGCTGTTTTATTCTTTTAGTTTGTGTCTTTTTTCTTTCTTTTTGTTTCGGGGGTTACACCCGGTGTGTTTGTAAGGTTTCCAGCTCCTTGCTGGTTTGCTTTAATATATTTCGTGCCTTTACTGATAAAAAAAAACAGAAATTCAATCTCTGTGATGAATTCTACGTGAACTGTGAAGTTGCAAAATAGGTGTAAACCTCATCGTTAGTGTTAAGGAGTGATTGTAATCACTAGTTAGTTAGAGAGTTGTCCCTTGATGGAAGATTGTAAAGTTGGAATTGGAGAGGCTGATGGCTCACATGGCTTCCAAATCACTACTAAGAAGTTCAACGAAAAAATTATCTGTCATGGTCTAGATCTGCCTACATGGTTTTGGGGGCTAAGAAGCAACTGAGTTTTATAATGGATCAATAGTCCCTCCGCCTGTCACGGATCTCAAGTATGGAGACTGGGAGTCCAAGAACTGCTATGCGATGATGTTGTTGTATTCTATGCAGGTGGATATCAGGGAGTCATTTATGAGTTTCCCTACTGCTTAGGCATTGTGGGAGGCAGTTTGTGAAGCCTACTCACGAAAACAAAACATGGCGAAGATATTTCAGCCCAGTGATAAGATTGACAATCTCCATTAGAGAGGGAGAGGTTGTGGAGTGATTACTACACTCAACTTCGATCACTATGGGGTGAGTTAGCCCAATACCAGGAGAACGATATGTGCAGTGACAAGGCTCAAAAAATGGTTGAGAGAAAAAAAGTGTTTGATTTGTTGGGTGGTGTGAACCCCGAGAATGAGGTCATCGGGGCTAATATTTTGGGGCGAGGGAGTGCCCTCTCCTAGGTACAGTTTTTACTCAGTTGCTGCATGAGGAGAGTAGTAGGCTATGAAGCACCAATACGCGCAAAAGGGCGTCGTACCCGTATATGATACATATCGGATACGGATACGGGTGGGATACGTGTGCATGTGTACCCACGAGTATCCTCAGTTAAAAAAAAATGGGTACGGGTGGGATAAGGGAGGGGTACCGACGGGATACTGGAGGTTTATTTATTTATTTTTTATTTTATAAAAATCATTTTGCAAGAAATATTTTAGGGTTGCCTTTTAGGCCCTTTGATCGGTGCTACCAAGGAGTCAGGCCTTTTTTTAGGGTTGCAAAAGGGGGTGAAAAAAAATAGAAGGAAGGAGGACTTACCTGGTTGTTGCGCCCTAGCCCCCCAAAGGACGACTTCCGTAGCCCCCGAAGGACTTCTGTATCCCCCTTTGAAATCAGTTTTTTTTTTTCCTTTCTTCTCCTCCGGATTTTTATGTTTTTGTGATTGGGCCTTGGTTTTAAACCGACATATTTGGTGTTTAAATGATTTGACACCATCATTTATTATTTTGATGGTGTTAGATCATTTAAACAAATGATCCTTTTCTTACCGTCAGCTGCTTAAAAAAGATGAAACCCTTTTATTTTAGAGGGTTTGACTCAGGTGACCGTCATTTACACACCAAGAAGGTGTTCAAATGATCATAAACCATCAATGGTTTAAGATTTGGGTGATCTGTAAGGTTAGGGAGATTTAAGTCATCTGATTTCAGTCATAATGGGCCCAAAAATATTTTTTAGGGAGATTTAAGCCATCTGATTTGTGGACTTAATATCAACCATTGTTCTCAATTTAATGGCTGATGTTAAAGACCATTAATCAATGGTTTAAGATGGGCCCTAAAGGTACAAATTTTAAAATTGGTTTAAGATGGTCTGTGCTTTTAAAAATTGAAACCCATAATTTTTAAGGGATCAACTCTCCTGACTGTCATTGGTGTTTAAATGATCTTATACCATCAATAGTTTAAGATGTGGGTGATTCGAACCATCAAAGTGACAGATCATATATTGAGGTACAACATGCCTAAAAATAGTATTTTAAGGAGATCTAAACCATCCAATCCATTGACTATAATATCACCTGTTGCTTTTAGTTTTAATGGCTGATATTAAAGTTCGTCAATCGGATTGTTGACATCCACTTATCCGCATATTTCATTGGGTTGAGATTGTCATTCCAATGATAGATTGCTACTTGGGCAATTTAGATTGATGGCTGAAAAATCAAACTTCAATGGTGTGAGATAAAAAAAGTCATTGTAGGGAGATTTAAACCATCATAAATGGCCGAAAAAGGTATTGTAGGCAGATTTAAGCCATTTGATTTGTGGACTTTACTATTAACCATTTTTTTCAATATTAGTGGTTGATATTAATCTCTTGAATTATTATTAGTGTTGTTTTATGTTTATTAACTATTTTTTATATTTAAAAATATCCTAAAAAATATATAAATTAATTAATATTTAAATATAAGTACCCCCTCCGTACCCGTACCCTGATTTTTTTGAAAATTGTCGTATCGTTGTACCCGTATTGTATCGTACCCGTATGCTGTACCTGCACCGGTGCTTTCTAGGTAGTAGGTAGTATATGCATGTGAGACCTCCCAGAGTACTTCAGAGCGATCTGCCATTCCATCTTTTTCTGAGTTCCATAGAGGAGGTCGATCAGTTGGTGGTCGTGGTGGTTGTGGCGACCGTGGTAACCTCTCCAGAGAAGAAAGGGACAAGCTTAAGTGTACGCACCGTGAAAGAAAGGGACACCTTACTGATACCTGCTGGGACCTTCATGGCTAGCCAACGTTTCCTCTGGTTGCTTGTGTATATCAGATAACTAGCCATGAGGGGATAGGTCATCCGATCATTGGTACACCTACTTCAGCTCCTTAGGTGCCTGCATCTTCGTCTAGCCAGGTCACTCTTACTCGACAGGAGTATCAGGATCTTTAGTACCTTTTACATGGTGTTGCTATCGCATAAACTCCATCACATGGACCATACTCTAGTTCTTCCCATTTGGCTGAGTCAGGTACCTATGGATTTGTATATGTTTCATCTCCTTCTACATCCCCATGGATCATTGATTTTGGGGGTACTGACCACATGATGGGTATGTCACATTTATTTCCTGCCATATCTAGCGTTTTCGATAGCTGTCAGATTCGTTTTGCGGGATGGTTCCCTTGTCTCTGTGCTAGGTATGATGACCATCTAGTTGGGTACTCTACCATTGGACTCTACTTTGTTTGTTCCTTGAATGCCTTTAATTCTCTTATCTGTTAATCGTTTAACCAAATATTTGAATTGTTGCGTAATCATTTATCCCTCTCATTGTGTGTTTGACCTTACTTCGGGGAGGATATTTGGTCATGGTCGTGAGGAGCATGGGCACTACTTGTTTGAGGTGTCGGACTTATAGAGGATACAGATACCTATAGCTGCTAATGCCAGGATGAAGGGCTTCAGTTGTGGCATGCTCGATGTGGTCACTTACCCATGTCCCGTTTTTCTTTACTTTTTCGTGCAAAATTTCAGAACAGTGACTTGTCTTTGTTTAAATATGACATTTGTCAATTTGCAAAACATCAGAGAAGTCGTTATCCTGTTAGTGATAGTAGAATTAACATTCCATTCGAGTTAATACATTCAAATGTTTGGGATCCATCTCATGTTATTTCTGCTCATGGTTATAGATATTTTGTTTCTTTTATTGATGATTGCACTTCATATACTATGCTGTATTTGCTTAAAACAAAAGATGAGGTTGCTTCTGTGTTTTGTATATTTCATAAATTGATTCAAACTCAATTTCATGCCTATGTGAAGGTCATACGTTCTGATAATGAAGGGGAATATGCCTCACACCATCTTCAAACGTACTTACATGAACATGAAATTGAGTGGCAAACCACTTGTCCTTATACCCCCAGCAAATTAGGGTATCCGAAAGAAAAAACCCATCATATTCTTGAAGTTGCTTGCTCTCTTCTGGTAGGAATGAATGTTCCCAAGTGTTTATGGGGGGAGCAGTTCTCACCTCCATTTTCTTGATCAGCCGCATGCCCACTCCAATTCTCCATGGCAAATCTCCATACAAATTGGTGTTTCCTGATCGTATGTTGTTCTCCATTTCCCCTCGTGTCTTTGGGTCTTTGTGTTTTACCCATATTCCTGTAGGGCATTGGTCCAAACTTGATTCTAAAGTCACACGTTGCATCTATGCTGGGTATCCTCCTAATCAAAACGGCCATAAGTGCTATGATCCTATCTTTCGGAAGTTCTTTGGTACTATGAATGTGACATTCTTTGAAAATACCACCTTCTATACAAGCCAAGGGGAGAAATCTCTGTGCCCTCTTCACGATGAGACTTATGGTGAAGAAAGCACGAATGTGCTGCTAAGGGTGTAAGTGAATGATGTGTTTCCTGACATAGGTGATGGTGAGAATGAAGAAATAGAAATACACATCTTTGATAAGTTTGAAAAGGTGAAAGAAGGAAAATTCTATGTTAAGAAGAAGTTCAAGGACATTAGTGTACAACAGCAGCCACCACAAGAACCTCCTCCGAAGACTATTGACCAAAGTCCTTTACCGGAGGAAGGCCTTGTCAAAGTGAGCTTGAACTTTCCATTGCTCTCCCCAAGTCATCCAAGTTGTGTACCTATCATCCTAGTAGTATGTCTCTTATCAAAATGCGTAAGATTCTCATTGTGCCTTTGTTAGTTCCTTGGATTTCATTTCTATTCCTACTTCCGTGTCTAATAATTTATCTCGGCCAAAGTGGAAGGAAGCTATGGTACACGAAATGGATGCACTCGAATCTAGTCAAGTAGTCATATGTGTGAAGTTGACCTTCCCCCAGGAAAGAAGGTGGTTGGATACAAGTGGTTTACACTGTGAAGTATAGACCCGATGGTATTGTGGAAAGGTATAGAGTCAAGGTTGTGGCAAGAGGCTTTACGCAGATGCAAGGTATTGACTATCAAGAGACTTTTGCTCCAGTAGCTAAGTCTAATACTATTCTGGTTTTGTTATCTCTAGCTGCTCGTAAGAATTGGCCTCTTTATCAGTTGGACATGATCACATGAAGAATGCCTTTCTTCATGAATATTTAAAAGGAGGAGGTTTACGTGTCATTACCACCTGCCTTTATAAAACAGGGGAGCTTGGGAGTGTCTCCAGGTTAAAGAAATCAATTTATGGGCTAAAGTAGTCTCCTAGAGCTTGGTTTCAGAGGTTCAGTGAGGCAGTCGTGTGGATTGCGTATCACAAAAATCACTATGACCATACCTTGTTTGTAAATAGAGGAATGCGCTTTACAGTTGTATTGGTATACATTGATGACATTATTATCATAGGTGGTGATAGTGATGAGATACTTCAATTGAAAGGATATTTGAGTGACGTCTTTGAGATCAAACACTTAGGTCCATTAAAGTACTTTCTTGAAATTGAAGTTGCTAGATCCACAAAAGGTATTACTTTGTCATAAAGGAAGTATACTGTTGTTGTGCTCAGGGATACTGGAATGATGGGATGCAAGCCAACAACTACACCCATTGAGCAGAATCATAGACTCAGAGGGAGTGAAGGAAAGCCACTCAAGAATGCTTGCATGTATCACAAAAATCACTATGACCATACCTTGTTTGTAAATAGAGGAGTGCACTTTACAGTTGTATTGGTATACATTGATGACATTATTATCATAGGTGGTGATAGTGATGAGATACTTCAATTGAAAGGATATTTGAGTGACGTCTTTGAGATCAAAGACTTAGGTCCATTAAAGTACTTGAAATTGAAGTTGTTAGATCCACAAAAGGTATTACTTTGTCACAAGGAAGTATACCTTCGTTGTGCTCAGGGATATTGGAATGATGGGATGCAAGCCAACAACTACACCCATTGAGCAGAATCATAGACTCAGAGGGAGTGAAGGAAAGCCACTCAAGAATGCTTGCATGTATCAACAGATTGTCGGTAAACTCATCTATCTCACTATGACACGTCCAGATATAACATATGTTGGTGTTGTTAGCCAGTACATGCATTCTCCAAGGAGTATCCATCTTAATGTGGCCTATCGGATTTTGAGATACTTGAAAAGTAGGCCAAGAAGTGGACTTCTACATAGAGATCGGGGCCATGGGTCAAAATATTGTCCGATACCGATACGTATCGGTTTTGGACTTGAACGATACGATACATTGGGTTTTTATCGCCCCCCTTAAAAAACAGTCAAATTATCGTTCAAAGTATCATTCGTATCGTCCATATCGTTCAATGTATCATTCGTATCGGACGATAATTTAATTTCAAATTATCGGTTTTGTTATTTTTTTGGGAAAAAATCGGAAAGTATCGTTCGGAACCGATACGTATCGGTTTTGGGGCTAGACGATACGTATCGAAAATCCGAGATTTTGATCCATGATCGGGGCTTGATGTTGAGATTTTCACTGATGCTAAGTGGGCAGGTCCCTTGATGATAGGAGATCTACCACAGATTATTACACTCTTGGAATTGAAGTTGCTAGATCCACAAAAGGTATTGCTCTGTCACAAAGGAAGTACCTTCGATGTGCTCAGGGATACTGGGATGATGGGATGTAAGCCAACAATTACACCCATTGAGCAGAATCATAGACTCAGAGGTAGTGAAGGAAAGCCACTCAAGAATGCTCACATGTATCAACAGATTGTCGGCAAACTCATCTATCTCACTCTGACACGTCCAGATATGGCATATGTTGTTAATATTGTTAGCCAATACATGCATTCTCCAAGGAGTGTCCATCTTGGTGTGGTCTACCGGATTTTGAGATTCTTGAAAAGTAGTCCAAGAAGAGGACTTACACATAGAGATCGGGGTTACCTTGATGTTAAGATTTTCACTGATGCTGAGTGGGCAGGTTCCCTTGATGATAAGAGATCTACCACAAATTATTACACTTTTCTAGGTGAAAATTTGGTCACTTGGAAATTCAAGGAACAACATGTGGTCTCTAACTCAAGTGGTGAAGGAGAATATAAAGCTATGTCTCAAGGCACTAGAGAAGGAATGTGGATGAGACACATCTTTGCAGATTTGGGAGTTCAGGCAAAACTTCATATGAATTTGTATGGATATAATGAGGTCGCCCATCATATTGCTCAAAATCTGGTATATCATGAGAGGACCAAACATATAGAGGTGTATTGTCACTTCGTTCGTGAAAAGGTTGAATCTAAAAAAGTATGTATTCCTCAAGTCAGATCTAAAAATCAATTAGCTGATGTTCTCACTAAGGCTTTGAGTGGAAATCGACTTTATGATATCACTAGCAAGTTGGGCATGAACAACTTGAGGGGGAGTGTAGAGACGTGTATATAGTTTATGGGTATGTGAGTAGTATATGTTGGGGTGTAGTGTGTAAGTAGAATTACTTACATTTTTCTGTTATCTTTGGCACCGTATTCCATGCAACTTGTAAGATCATATAATTTTAATGCATTGGTAAGCGTGCCATAACACTCGACCCTAGTTTTTTTCTTCTTCTTCTTCTCTCTCTCTCTCTCTCTCAAACACACACACACACACACACACACACACACTCTCTCTCTCTCTCTCTCTCTCTCTCTCTCTTCCTCTTACCTAACGCTAACCCTTATTAATTGGTACACATGCTATATTCTAGTGGACTGGTCCTGCACTATAATATATATCTGTGGTTTGCATCCATTCTTTCTCAGCAGACATTGGCATCTTCATCACATGAGAATATCAGTAGTAATTATCTCTCTCTAGACACCTCCCTTCAGGTAAAGGAGTCCAACCTTTGACTCGACAAATTGAAGAATTTTGGATTTCCATGATATAGAACTGAGATACTTCCTGAAGCCTTGGAGGTCTTGGAGCTGAGGTCGTCTTATGACGTGATATGAGAAAGGTTGTATATAGTGGATGTCCAGTCTACTAGATTATAGCATATGTACCTTGATGCATGTAGAGTTTAAGAGCCCCAAGGTGTGCCCATCTCTCATAATGTCTGCCAACCTCTCATATATATGTAAAAATAGACACACTCTCATATATATAAAAATCCAATAAAAATGCACACAATTTTATATTAGGTGGACAAACTGTTGCGTAAAGGTTTCCAAGTTGATACTTTATCTCACATCTTAACGGAACAAAGTTGTCCAACTGGCAGACCATCGTCTTGACAAAACT
Organism: Chloranthus sessilifolius; assembly: GCA_021018995.1. Lineage (NCBI taxonomy): Eukaryota > Viridiplantae > Streptophyta > Magnoliopsida > Chloranthales > Chloranthaceae > Chloranthus > Chloranthus sessilifolius. The sequence goes on along the minus strand of CM037595.1, from coordinate 105,149,774 downwards.
AACGAGCTAAGAATCTTAAGACCATTAAACTGTAGGCTATAAAAAATGAGTCCATCTGGTTCTGCCACTGTCTGAATGGTGCATCCTCCTCCTAGAAAAGCATCTCAGACTCATTTATTCTTTATACTGATAACAATATTAATTTCTGGTGGCATCCTGGCTTGATGGAGTTCCCTTCCTCCCACACTATGGTCCTTGCCTTCCTCTTCAATCCAACATTGATAATAATGCCACTGTCAGTTCGCTGATCACAGGAAACACTTGGACTCTTCTGCCTGCATCTACTACTCGAATGCAACATGCTTAGTCTGAGGTGCTCTCTATCCTATTCCTTCTTCATTTGAATGTAGAGTGATTTGGAAGCCTATTATCTATGGCCAATTCACCCTCAAATCTGCCTGCATAGCTTTTAGATCTAACCGACCTGAACAAAATTGGGCCTTGTTCAATTGGGGGTAGAAGTGCCAAGGTATTCTTTCATAGCTTGGTTGGCGGTCTCTAGAAAGCTTCCCACATTGGATAGCCTGTGCAAGAGGAGACTGTTTATTATGCCTGGATGAGTCTTCTGTTTTCTGATAGTAGACAATGATCATATTTCTTTTTTCTGATGCAGTTACTCTTCTTGGATCTGACGCTTCATGTATAGATTGGGAATTAAGTATCCATTATCAAGAAGAGGCTGCTTATAACGCTTACATGCGTCCTTTGTTGGTCTGATTATGAGACAGTTGATCATTTTTTGAAACTGCAGTTGCTCCTCCTATATCTGATGCTCTGTCAAATATAGATCGAGAATCAAATGTCCATTATTGAGATCCTTGCCCGGGGAACTTGAGCATTGTATGGTTGAAGCCAATTGTGAAGATAGGCAATCTAACTTCATTAAAACTGCCTTTTGGGCCTTTATTCATCTTCTTTGGATCGAGAGAAATTCCCGAATCTTTGAGGGAACATGGTTTTCCAAAAAGTCCATTTTGGAAAAAATTGTCCACATGGTATCCTGTGCTATGGACGGTCTCAATCTCCCTGATGATGGACTTTTGATTTGTCTTGCATGAGACCTTAAGACCCTTTCTCTTAATTCTCAGCGCATAACCCTGCTAATGGCTGCCTCATCCACCTAGCTCCTTCAAGTTAATCACCGAAGAATATCTCGAGTCAGTTGGTCGACTGTTTCTTCCAGCCATCTTCAAGCTCCAATATATGTGAAATCGAGCTCGAGGCTGTGTGTTGGGGAACTGGAGATGGCTATTACCCTTAACAATGATCGAGTTGCGCTATAATCTGACTCCTTTGCAGTGGTTAATTGCATCCTTGAGAATTCTCTGGAGAGAAACCATTAGGTGTTTTAATTTTTTGGCAAAGAGACGCCTGCTTGCGGCCTCTGTGGTTAGGTGGTCTTATGATGTTTTTGATCCTGTATCTTCTCTGAAAAGATTTGATTTGTACTTTCTTTAGGCTATGTTCTTTTCGGTTTGTTCGGATTTGGGGGTCCCTTGTCCCCTTTTCTTCACCAATAAAATAAAATAAATTAAATTGAAGTATCTAAACAATAAATTCGTCATCTTCTTGAGCTTGCTCCTGCCTTATTGCTTGGAACAAGTGTTCCAAGGAATTATGGAGTGATGTCGTTCTGACATGTTCATTGATCAATCGTATGCCTATTTCCGTTTTAGAAGGGAAATCCTCATTTTGTGGTGTGTCCTACTTCTCTGTTTCTCATTCCTCCTTGTCTCTTTGCCTGTCTTTATTTTGCACACATGCCCATGGTTCGTCGAGATAAGTTATATCCTAATTTGATGTATTTTCATTGGGTACCCATTGACGGGGAACGGAAAAAAAAAAAAATTATACTGTTCACGATGAATAGTGTGATGGACGTCCGTGATTTTGCCCCCTCACTGTCCGTAGGTCACGAACGTCCGTGAGGCACTACGAACGTCCGTGGGCGTCGTGACGGGGTTTTCTAAATATTGCAGAAATTGCCTATTTTAGTGTTTTATTAGTATTAGGACTCTTTATTTCGAATTTTAACTATTGGTGGCCTATATATAGAGGCTTGTAAAGACTTTTTAGTTAGTTTTTTATTATTGAATGAAAAGAGAGTTGCTTTTGTGCAAACCCTAGAGAGCTTGTGAAGAGTTTTCAACCGAGGGAGTGAATCCTTCAAACCTTGAGGAGTGAGCAATCGTTTCTCGTGTGACTTGGTGCAAAGCCGACGTACAGCCGTGGTGTGAAGCTTCGGAAAATCCTTGGTGTGAAGCCTTGGAGTCTATTCTTTTATTTTATCTTTTCTCTAGTTATTGTCAGGTATTATCCTTCTTTAATTCCGTTGATAAAAACTCAAAATCCCAAGTTTTTTCCCTTTTATCAAAATTATTTGAAGCCCTATTTCATTTAAAATCCCCGAGGAGTCAAGAGGCGATATTGCGATTGTCGAATGTTGCCCTAAACTAGAACGAATCTTAAGTTCCCTCATTGGAGCCGTTTTTCTAGATCGGGAAATTTTTACGCATGCGACGCTAAAATGGATTAATCTAATTGTTTTATTAATTTCATTGAATTAATTTTATGTGTTGATTTTGAATATTTCCGCTATTCAATTCATTCTAAAAGTTAATCCCACATCTCGTATTAGGATTTTAGTGTTTGTCCCGCGTTAGTTTTGGTATCAGAGCACAGTCTTAGTTTAGGGTTCTCCGCATCATATAGATTTTAGGGTTTATTTCTTTCCATTTCATATCTATCTTACACCATCTAATTTTGCATAATTCCATCATGGATACCAGTAGCTTAGAAGCCCTTATTAGAGATCTTGCATCTAAGGTGACCACTAGTCAAACCCGGATGGATGAGCACATCGCTAATCAACAAGCTAGGTATGAGGCTTTAGAAACCCGTTTTGAAGAGATCAATGAGCTCATCACTGAGAATCACAATAGAGTCAACAACTGTGACCGTAGGAGAGATGTTCCTCCCGACGTGAGGTCCAAGTCAATCTGGACGATAAGGTCATGAAATCTGTCAAAATTGACGCCCTTACTTTTGATGGGAAAAGACAACCCAAGGTCTTTCTTGAGTGGGTCGCTAGCATGGAAAACTACTTCGAGTGGTATTCCATGTCCGAAGAGCGCAAGGTCAGATTTGCCAAAGTCAAGCTTATGGGTCAAGCTAGACTTTATTGGTTGAGAGTAGAGCGTTGTAGGCAAATCTAGGGTCTTCGTCCCATTTCCACGTGGGCTGAAATGAAAGTCCAACTGCACGAAAAGTACGCTCTCGTATCATATGATGAACGTATTCTTGATCAGTAGCAGTCATTGCATCAAGGAGATTCCCCAGTCACAGAGTACATCGATCTGTTTGAAGACCTGATGACCCAGGCCGATGTCGATGAACCAGCAAAAGTTACCCTCTCCCGATTCCGAATGGGTCTTCGACCAGAGTTACAAAGGGAACTCATTCCTTATCCCGTTACAGATCTCGAGGAATGTTTTACTAGGGTCGAAGAATTAGAACGGTATCTCGACACCCCCAGTCATGGCCGATCTAAGTCTTCCAAATTTGAGCATCAATCTAACCCTATCGAAAAGGGAAATAATGCCTCTAGTCAATCCTCAAAATTCATAATTCCCCAAGTTGACAAAGGAAAGGGGCCAATGGTCGAAAGTTCTAAGCGTGCCCCGCAACAATGTTATAAGTGTCAAGGTTTTAGTCACTTTGCATCCCAATGTCCTAGTAAGAGTCAGACTTTGATCATTCAGGAGCATACTGAGAAAGAGGACAACGAGATACCAGAAGAAGTATACGAACCATGTAGCACTCCAAGTGATGAGGAAGGCGAGGTTCCGGTAAGAGCCATAGGTTGCATTAGGACAATTCCTATTACTGAGGACGGTGCTGATAATGTGTCCATCTCAAGTGAGTCATTAGAGTTGGTAGGAGCATGTCATCATTCTGATTTGCATGGGATTAACAATCTGAATTTATTAGACATTGGAAATACGTATGATCATACTAACACATTGAATAAATTTGATGTCTTTGATGCTAACAATTTTGTGTTACTTCCTGATGGTTCTGAGCATGTGGAATCTTTTCCAATCTTGAAAAGGGGTAAGGATGAAGGTCTAAATTTTCCTCTAGACAAGAGCAACTTTTCGACAGTTGTCGTAACGGATCTTACGTCTATTCTAGATCCCACAACCCTACCCTTTGATCCATTTCTTATTGAGCACCTGACCTAACCACACTCATTTACCCAGTTTCTATCCCTTCCCTTACCTGTGCAATATGAGAAAGGGTCGAATGAGAAGGTCATAGAATTTTCAAGCTTCCATGCCAATGAAGATAAGAATCAGAAGTATCTCACAATGTGAAAATGCAAACCAAGAATTGAGCTCCCGAAGTGTGACATCCGTAGATTCCCTAACTCATTGGAGATGAGTTTTTCCAACCCGGGGAGTATTGATGGGGACATCACACAGAGGAAGGCAGATGAAAGAACAAAAAGAAAGGAGGCAGAAAACGTCAACGGATGACTTGCAAGGAGTTCCACCGTACGAGTTCCAATACACTGGATCAATACCACGTCCGTATTTCATCGGTGATGAAACATTTTGAGTGGAGGAGAATGACAGGGAACGACAAAAAATAAAATAAAATACTGTTCACGATGAATAGTGACGGACGTCCGTGAATAGTGATGGACGTCTGTGATGAACAGTGACGGACGTTCGTGATTTGCCCCCTCATTGTCCGTAGGTCACGGACGTCCCTGAGGCACTACAGACGTCCGTGGGCGTCGTGATTGGGTTTTCTAAATATTGCAGAAATTGCCTATTTTAGTGCTTTATTAGTATTAGGACTCTTTATTTCGAATTTTAATTATTGGTGGCCTATATATAGAGGCTTGTAAAGATTTTTTAGTTAGTTTTTGATTATTGAATGAAAAGAGAGTTGCTTTTGTGCAAACCCTAGAGAGCTTGTGAAGAGTTTTCAACCGAGGGAGTGAATCCTTCAAACCTTGAGGAGTGAGCAATCGTTTCTCGTGCGATTTGGTGCAAAGCCGACGTACAGCCGTGGTGTGAAGCTTCGGAAAATCCTTGGTGTGAAGCCTTAGAGTCTATCCTTTTATTTTATCTTTTCTCTAGTTATTGTCAGGTATTATCCTTCTTTAATTCCGTTGATAAAAACCCAAAATCCCAAGTTTTTTCCCTTTTATCAAAATTATTTGAAGCCCTATTTCATTTAAAACCCCCGAGGAGTTAAGATGCGATATTGCGATTGTCGAATGATGCCCTAAACTAGGGCGAATCTTGAGTTCCCTCATCGGAGCCGTTTTTCTAGATCGGAAAATTTTTACGCATGCGACGCTAAAATGGATTAATCTAATTGTTTTATTAATTTCATTGAATTAATTTTATGTGTTGCTTGATTTTGAATATTTCCACTATTCAATTCATTCTAAAAGTTAATCCCACATCACATATTAGGATTTTAGCATTTGTCCCGTGTCACCCATCTTCTCCAATGAAGTGTAAGTGTTCTGATCCTTCATCGGGGAAGCAATTCGTCACCATGGATGTTACCTTTTATGAGTCTACTCCATTCTATTCTTCTCTTATGTCACAATCCCTTCTTCAGGTGGAGAGTGCTAGAGAAGAGGGGTTACTGTTCTCTACCCAACATTCTTGGAGGTCAAGCTATTGTTGCGAATATTGAGAGAGCCGATTACTAGCATGATGAGAATGTCAAAGTTGATGTGCAAGCAAGTGTTACAAAAGACAAATAAGAAGAAAGCAAGGATGGGAACAGCAAATTTGGGAAAGGAAAAAATGTTCAGTCGAGAGGTGTGGAAGAAGAGTAAGCTCACTCTCACTCAGATCATGGAGCAAATTTCGTCCCTTCAAGCAGGTTCACCAACTGGACAGTCTGTTCCTACTCCTGGTCCTGATCTTCTCATTTCCCTTTGCAAGGGATCTCACACATGCACATCACATCCCATTAATAAGTTTGTGTCCTATCATGCTCTTTCTGCTACATATTTGTCATTTCTTTCTTCCATCGATCTAATCTCTGTTCCATCCAATGTTACTGAGGCTCTATCCCTGCCGCAGTGGAAGGATGCATTGATACAGGAAATGAAGACATTGGAGAAGAATAATACATGGGAAATAACATCCCTTCTTGAAGGGAAGAAATTAGTTGGCTGTAGATGGATCTATAATGTAAAATATATAGACAAGACGACTTTGAGCGGAGATATAAAGCAAGGTTGGTTGCAAAGGAGTTTATCAGGATACCTTTGCTACTGTAGCAAATTTAATTCTATCCAAGTATTGCTATCATTGGTTGCATACGAATCCTCCCTATGTTAAGAATGCCTTCCTTCACGGTGACGTGAAAGAGGATGTGTATATGGCACCACTTCTAGGTTTTGCACTTCGTCGGGAGAATGGTCTTGTTTACAAATTGAAGAATCCTATCTATGGATTGAAGCAATCTTTTACAAAAAGTTAGGTGATGCCATTATTACATTCAGGTATGTAGAAGTCATTAGGATTACACCCTGTTTGTAATAAGAGGGACTCACTTCACTGCCCTTATAGTATATGTTGATGACATCATGGGCATCGGTGGTAATGAAGAAGAAATTATGAGAGACAGCTATTACTTGAGCCAGGTGTATTAAGGACCTTGGTCCACTTGGCATCGAGGTTTCTAGATCAAAGGTAGGAATACTCATCTCTGAAAGGAAGTATGCACTTGGCCCGCTCAATGAAACTGGTATGTTGGGCAGTAAGCCTGCTAGTTCCCTATGGATGTGAACCATAGAATGAATCTTGGAGATGAAACTCCCAATGATATTCGCCTGTATCAGTGCATCTTGTGGGAAATTTAATTGATCATACCATCACCCTCCGGACATTGCATATGCAATGTGTGATCAGCCAATACATGCATGCTCCTCAGAATCACGATTTCGATATTTTTTATCGGATCCTCAGGTATCTGAAATCTAGTCCTGGAAGAGGCCTGCTATATTGAAATCATGGTCACTTGGATGTTGAAGTATTTATTAATGCAGATTGGGCAAGAGGAGGGGGGGGAACTTCATTACTGGACGAGCAAGAAGCAACACGTTGGGTCAAAATCAAGTGCGAAAGCAGAATATCTAGCCGTATCTTAAGGTGCTCGTGAAGAAATGGGGACTCGGTTCATTCTTGCAGTTATTGGAATACATGTGAATCTCCCTATGACTTTTATGGAGATAGTGAGGCTGCCCTTTTGCTAAGAACCCGAAATCTGTCATTAAAGAATGTAACACATTGAAGTACGCTCACTTTATAAGGGAGGAAGTGAAGTCTAATGAGTTTTGGGCCCTCCATGTCACGTCGAAGAATTAACTTGCTGACATTCTTACTAAACAGCTTGGAAAGACTAGATTGCGAGATATTACACCCAAGTTGGGCATGATAGATAGCTATGCTCCAACTTGAGAGGGTGTATTAATGTGTAGAAAGAAATATTTGGGTGTGTCTGTAGTTCCTTTAGGTAAGTCATTGCATATTAGTGATGTACATTGTATACTTCTCCAAGAATGTATATATGGGTAGTGATTCTCTCACTCTAGTCATGAGATATAATCCTATGACTCGAGCTCCTATTGGCTGGATGCCACATCAATTGACTTTTCAAAGGCAATTGATGTGCAATCCAGCCAATAGGAGCTCGAGACATAGGTTTTATGTCCCATGTCTCGAGTTAGGAGATCATTTCCCCGTATATATATATATATATATATATATATATATATATATATATATATATATATATACACACACTAATGAGAAAGGTTATGATTTACATAACTCTTAACCCTAAGTTTTGCCCTATCTGCATCTTCTCTCCTTTCTTCTCCTTGTACCTATCCCTAATCTTCTCGTCTTGATCTCATTTGTTCGCACATACTAACCTTCATGTGGATGTTTGGATGGAAAGAAAGAGCAGAATTTTCTCATTTGTTCGCACATACTGACCTTCATGTGGATGTTTGGATGGAAAGAAAGAGCAGAATTTTCTGGGGTGCTAGAAGGCTTGTGTAGCTGATTGCCAAATCTGCTAAAGATAGTATTGTGGCAACGGAGAGGCGGCTGGGAGGTGTCTCAAAAGGGGGACTCAGAGGCCTTCTGGTTGGTGGAAAGGCTGTTGGCCCAGTCCCGGGCTTTCTCCGGAGGCAAAGTTTCAGCTAATGAATAGGGACACCATCAAGGTCTGGGATGGTAATTGGGTCTCTTTCCAGCCTTCGAAATTTTTATATCCATCCATTTTTGCGCTCAGCAGAAAGAAGCAAGTCGTGTGGCTGATTGTCTTGTGGAGGGTGATTCTGGTAGGATCTGGGACTTGGATTTCCGGTGTGATTTTAGTGAGTCTGAAGAAGAAGTTATTGCTGGTTTGCTTGAGGTTTTGGTTAGTCCTCCCTTTTTTCAGGCTAACTAAGACGAAAGGGTCCGGGGGCTGGGGGGAGAGATCTATCTGATGGCTGCTTTTCCGTGAAGTTCGAGGTTTTATGGAGAAGGCCTCTCACAATCCGGCCTTGAACCAGGCACTGGAAGGTCAAAGCCCCTCCCAGATACTGTTGATTTGCGTGGATTGCTGTTTTGAATCCTATCAGGACCATTGATACGCTCATTCGTCTTGGTTTTCCTATTCCTAATAGGTGTAGCATGTGTTGTGGCTATGCGGAATCGGTGGACCATGTGCCCATTCATTGCATGCTCACGGTGATTATTTGGAATGCAGCTCGTGCAAGGTCGAATTTGGTTGGTTGTTTACTGAGCACATGTGATAATGTTCTTTCTGAATTCTGTCATAATTGCAAACAGAATGGTCGTCTGGTCTCGTCGGTGTTGCTGATGGAAATCTTCAGCGCTATTTGGAGGGAGCAGTAACCATTGCATCTTAGAAGGGAAGTATACATGTGCTGCGGCTATCGTCAATGACGTTTCCAGAGCCATTCATTTGGTGGGGGGGGCTGCCCTGATTGCCTTTTCGGTGGTGTTTCTTGCCCTGGCATGTAGGGCGTTGTTGTTTGGCCAAGTTTCTTCTAGCCTCTTGTTGACTGTTTTTTGTTTTGTTTTTTCCCTTTTCTTCGAGCTCCTCGCTTACTTGATCCTCATTTTTTTTTTCTTTGTGAATGAAATATAACCTTCTCGACAAAAACAAAATAGGATTGCGGCATCGGCTGTGGCTAAGGAGGTCTTATGGCAGATTGAGGTAAGTTCTATTTGGGATTAGTGGGACTCCATGGCGGAAAATTTACAGCATATCCAGTGAGTTAGTCTCTCCAAATTTTAGGTTGTGGGTTGGGGGGATTGTCTTTGTTGGGCCTGTGTCAGGGCCCTTGGTGTTATGTGGTCCATGTCTTGGAGTAGCTTGTCTGCTGCGAGCTGGTCTTATTGTTTTAGTTCATTGTTGCCAGTGTCTAAGTATGTATCTTTTTTCCTTTAACTTTTTTAATATATTTGCTTACTACCAATCGAAAAATGATTTTTTTTTTTTATCTAAAGCATTAATTTTATTTCGGTTTAGGTTGGTAATCAGACCATTTTTTTGCCACTCTTTGATGGTGTCATTATTTAGAATTAGCATCCTTCTCTGTCTTTCTTCAGAAGAGCGGTTTTACTGGCAACCACTTCTATGTAATGCCATCCATAATCACAAAGTCAGAATACAACAATAATTCGGCAAGGGTCCAATTCGGAAAAAATTGGAAATTTTCGGTCAAATTTGATAAATTAAAAATTAAATTATATAAAAAAAATGATAATATATTCAAGTTAGGAATAATGTTTCTAATGAACAAAAAGTAAAAAAAAAAACATTCTTCATTAATATGCATGATCATTCATTCATGAATTATGATCACATGATGTAAATTGAAAATCCTTCAATAAAAGACATATCTAAATATTACATAACATAATTGAAAATTGTATGTAGCCATATAAAAATAAATGCAGTTCATGATTCATTCTTCATTTCATGTTCATCCTTGATCTTAGTTAAAAAAACATTGTTAAAACTAATCTAAAAGTATCAAACCCATCAAACTAAATACTTAGTCAAAATTATTAAAAATCACTATTCACCACCATGAAGTCATCTATGTTAGGTATATCCACATATGCATAAGCATAAGTGCCTAACCCGCCCCCCTGATTCGGCAAATTTTTCCATATTTTTCTCTCAATAATACGGAGTATTTTGTGAACTATGATCCCATCTTGTGTTCATTTGATTTTTGTGCTGTCAGCATGCCATCGTGTTATCTCTTCTCTGCTAATCTAGTTATGGCCTACAGGGGTAAAATAGTCAATATTGAAGTTTATGCATGCAAGGGAGGTATGGGTTATTGTGGATAAGTGATGTCTCAACTATGTATCCATTTCGGTTTTAAAGTGTGCCCTCTAGCGAATCAAATCTTTGCATAAGTTCATGCTTGACCAGTAGATAATTGTCAAAACATAATTCTGTTGTTTAGAGAACGTTTCTTTGCAATTGATTCTGTTCTAATCTCCCTAGTTTATAATTTTCTTTTTTTTGGCTCCACAAAGGCATCTAATTAGCATTTCTACAAATTTGGGAATCCAAACGTACCATTAACGTGTTTTTCTTGATATTAAGGTGATTGTGGAGAAGGCAGAGCGAAGTGATATTCCAAACATTGATAAGAAAAAGTAAGCCCTGTCTCTTAGTAATGACAATGGTCAATCGCTTTTCTTTGAAATTTCAATGATTCATTCATTCATTCATGATTTTATTTTATTTATTTATGTATTTTTTTGGTGCTTTAGACTGCTTTGTTCAATTTTTTTTAAACAATTGAACCAGGCACCAAAAAATCAATAGATCTTGGGCCATAAACATTTTCATCTAATCTACAAAATTTTTAACTCAACTGAGTTGTTTGGTTCAGATGGGGGATTGAATAATGTGCAGCAAACCCTAAACATTCTGTTCATGGTAATATGTGATTGTTTTTTTTTTGAACTCATCATAAGAAACAATACAACAGGTACCTAGTCCCGGCTGACTTAACGGTAGGGCAATTTGTGTACGTAATTCGCAAGAGAATCAAATTAAGTGCGGAAAAGGCGATTTTTATATTTGTGGACAATGTCCTTCCTCCGACAGGTCTCATCTTGTGCTCTGATTTTGCAGAATATATATATATATATATATATATATATATATATATATATATATATATATATATTCCTCACGAGTCTCAGCCGTTGTGCCAGCCTTAGATTTAAACTGTTAATTGGTTTAATGTGTGCAGGGGCCATAATGTCAACCATATATGATGAGAAGAAGGATGAAGATGGGTTTCTCTATGTCACCTACAGCGGAGAGAACACATTTGGATTCCAGATCTGTTAGCCCACATTATTATCTTCATTGTCGCCGCTGTCACCATCAGATAATGCTCGATTCCTACTTGTGATAGTTCTCTATTATATCGTGCTAGGTTCTGTATATAGGTTCACCGGATCATTAAACTCTTATAATCTGCTCAATGCTTGAAATAATCCACTTGCTTTACATCTTGGTTTCCTCAGTTACCAGTATGTTGCTTTGTACTGTTAGATCATATGATCACCGGAATATTCGCAAGGATGGCATTGGAAGAAGTTGCACTGGGACTTCCTGTGTCCACTACTTGAATAGGTGAAACACCAAGGATCCGTGCTTGGGTGGTGGTAACAAAGATAAGCTCGAGGTGTATACAAAGGTCATTGCTTTGCTTTAACCATGAGGATTGGCTGCAGCACATAAAAACTTGCATTCCTAACACTATGATTAGGGGTACGGGTATTTGCAACCAAAGATTTGGTATACACAACTTAAAACTTTTACACGGTCCACTGACTGCATTGAATGGGATGATGGGGATTTTTTTTTGGATCCCATCATCCACAGAATCGATCTTTAGACAATGGCTCACCTATCATACGGTCAAATGTTGATTGCATGTGGCACATCCTCCAAAATGAGTTAAGAACCCATTCTCATTGTATGCCTATGATCAATCATTTGGGGGAGGTGTGCCGTGTGGAATTAATATCTATCCGTCCGATCCATGTTCTAAAGATCAGTTCTGTAGATGGTTGGATCGAAAACCGATCCCCATTGTCTGATTCAAGGCAGTCAATAGTTTTTAAACATGCTAAAACCAAAGTTGCAGATACTTTTTCTGATCTGTATACTCATTAATGGTTGTGCACCTCCTGAGATTCCCGAGGGCTGACTAATTGTTGGCAGGAGATTCAACTGAAGCGATGCTAAGGCTTACGCGACACAGACTTGTGTCAATTTTTTTTTGAGGATAGACAGCTCAGATGTAGTGCTTGGGCAAACTTGTAGGCAGAGAGGATCCATATTTGACGCAACACACTGCGAGGAGACCCACACAAAAGGACGGGAGTAAGCGTGGGGATTAGAACCTAAGACCTATTGCTTTCACAAGGGAAGATGATACTAATTGAGCTATTGCTCAACTGGTAACACAGACTTGAGATAATTAGTTTCTTGGTAACACTAATTTGGATTCTAATAATTCTATGAACTATTATAGAGTATTACTGCGCCATGGCTAACCATTTACGGATAAGAGTCATCACCACCCAATCACTACCCTTAGGCGATCTGAATTGTTTGATCCATTGGATATATGCACTCTAAAATGGATGGTTATGATTGCTCATATCCTTGTAATTGTTGTAGCCAAAGTGCTTGAATCTTATAATAGTTCGTTTCTTGGATATGTTTGGATTGATCAAACATGTGAGCCACGTGGCCTAACTGTAGAGGGTGGTGGGCACAAGCTTTGTGCTTGCGGACAGGAGAATCTCACTATTATATGGTGATCTCTTCTAAGGCAGAGGACCCTTAATTCTTATATATCGGAGTACAGTGTATGTGCCCATATGAAAATAAATAAATTAGTGGGATAAATGGGTGGTGGTTCTTAATCTTCTCACAAATCTAATGATAAATTTCTACATGGATGTTATGTCGGCAAGCTTAAGCATTTGACTTTATATATATATATATATATATATATATATATATATATATATATATATATATATATATATTTGTTTACGGGGACATGAACTCGGGCATCCAATTCAACTCTATTTCATCATATTTTTATATTGCAATTTGCATGTTTTGGTATGTGAGGATAATACGGAATGTTTTCGTTTTGGTCCTTCAACCCACGTTGGTTGTGTGGACTGTGGACTACCACACTCTCGTACACTGCAAATAACTGATACAAAATATTTACTCTTTTGGATAAATGGGCCGTGACCGCTTGATCACCGATTAGAGGGTCACCGGCCAACTTTTAGCCCACAAGTACATGTTTTGACTTTGAGAGAGAGAGAGAGAGGAAGGATCGAAATTTCGGTTTCGGTCTTGCCCGAAACTGAAAATTTGAAATTTCGGTCAGTTTCTTTTTTTTTTTTCAAAGAAGTAAAATATTGGCCGAAATTTTTAAAATTTCAGTTTTGGGCATATTATCGGCCAATAATTTCAAATTATTGACCGATAATATGCCGAAACTAAAATTTCGGCCAAAATTTGATGTTAATGTTTCGGGTACCACCGAAACTTTTCAGTTTCGATTGAAATCTAAGATTTCGGCTAAAATTTTGAACCATGAGAGAGAGAGAGACTCCTATTACCAGTTTACCATATCTTTAGGCCTTGTTCGGGCAATCATGTGCTTTTCTGACTTTTCTCATAAAAGTTCAAAATCTGATTAGTTAAGATTCTGAGTGAGTTTTTTTTCAAAAAATAAAGCTTAGATTTTGTTGTTCTTGAGTTCTCATATTCCTAGTTTTAAAGGTGTATTTTGGCTTCATTTTTCTGATATCTAATTTTGAACATTTTCGAGTCATTTGAAAGGAGATTGATATATTGCTTTCACTCGAAAATACCCAAAAAACATGAATTCCCATAAAAACTCGCAAACAAAGAAAAACGCCAGAAAAGCTCATAAATAAATCTATTATTATTATGTTTTCATTATTTGGCATATGGATAGAAAAAGTTGGTGTGTAAATAAAAATTTCATAAATTGCTATACGAAAAGAAAGTGTTGTGCTCTTAGCAGCTTTTTAGTTTAATATCGACTACCATTTGAATGACTTGATTGCTCATGTCAATAGATCAAATTAGAGGAGAGTTATGACATAAGGATTAGGCCTGTAGCAAAAAAAAAATTAGAAACGAAAGAAAAGTACACGGTTTCCTAAACGATGAAAGAAAAGAGGGTCATAACTCATAATATAATATGTGGAGAGGCCGTCATATCCCATTATCTCTGAATAATCGAAGTCGTCAAAGTGGTATGGGCCTAAAAATTACTCCTTGGGGAACAAAAGCTGTCTGATCTAATCTGGCTACTTGGATGTCCAACACGTGGAGTAAAAACGGGTGGTCATGACTCTACTTAGGCACAAGCCTTTGATACAACTTATATTTGGCTGTGTTGTCTAAGATCATCTATGGGTCAGATCTGATTGCCACATTGATGGCGACAGATTCGAAGTCCCTTTTTACTAGGATACAACATTCCTTGTTTAGTTATTTATCATCACCAAACGACTTCTCTAAAGGTTTTCAAATTCCAACACCACTCTCGTTGTTCGTGCCTGAAATGAGCACGGATGAATTAATGTGTATAGGGATTCACTCTCGTGACTCCCGTCGTAATCACCAAATTTATGGGTGATTAAATTATTGGACGGTTAGGATCATAGGCAGTGGCCGAGAAATGGGCAAGGTTGATTTTTGTGCAAGTATTGATTCTCCTCTAGGGCTTTCAACGGGTTAGCTTGTGCCAAAATTTTTGCTGCCATATGCCTAGGGATGGAAGCTTTGACCCATGGGTCAAAGTGTCGGCATTCCGATATGTATCGTTTGAGCTCCAAATTCATACGTATTGGAACAGTAACTTATCAGACGATACATTCAATATATTGTTCGGGCTTTCACATATAAACTGGATGATACGGTACATTCAATGTACCGTATCGTCCTAGTCTAATACCGATACATATCGTCCGATACGTGTCGGTATCGGACGAAATTTGGACCCATGCTTTGACCTGAATCCCGAAAAGCAAATCGAACCTTCTCGAAAACTGACTCAGACTGTTCGGAATCGAACCAATTCCAATTTAGCTTAGGGTGGTAGGAACCGAAAATCGAGGGAGTAGGATGAGTAAACGAAAAAATAAAAGAAAAATAAAAAAAAAACTGAAAAATTTGAGAAAATATATTAAAAAAAGAAAGAAAATAATTCTCTTTCTTATTAAAAAAATAAGAAAGAGAAATGGAAGACGAACAAGCTAAATCGCTCGCTGTGTCCAAGAAAAAGAAAGATTTAGGGCTGAAAAACTGAAAGTACTTATTACACTGCTATTGGACCATCAAAAGGTAATTTCAAGACAAAGAAGGGATCATATCAATGAAAACTTTCACTTTCAGATTATATGATTCATTCTTTCTCATTCTTTCCTCTATATGATCTATTCTTTCTCTTCAAATTACCTTTTGATGATCCAAGAGTAGCGTAATGAGCACTTTCAGATTTTTTAGCCCTAAGTATTTCTTCTTCTTGGACACATTGAGCGATTAGCTCGTTCATTTTTCATTTTTTTTCTGCGTATTATAATTAATCTTGAACGGGCCAAATTGTGGAAGAAGAAAAGTCATTATGAAATGAACAAGATAATTCTGAAAAAAGTTCATGTCTATTTCCTTCAATTGAGTCGCCTTACCCCTCATTTTTATAATATGCTCTATCATGTTACTATGACAATTATATTTCATGGTCTCCATTTTAATAATAAGACTACTAGCAAGTGCCTTAGAAGTCTCCTGAAATTATTCATGAATGACTTGTATTCCTTTGCATTGTGCGAGTCAGGAATACCTCCCAAAATTGCATCAATAATGGAACTCTTTATGATCATGAAACTCATACGATTTGATCTACCCCACTTTTTCAAATCAATTTTATTTACTTCTAGATCCTCCGCTGAGGCATTGACAGTGAGCAACTTAGGTTTATCAAATTGTATAGCATCATCAAAATTCATGCAATTTAGAACAATTGCAACTTATTTATTTAGTTTTAAAGAAAATATTATGGATCAATGCATATATCTTAAAATCAGTGGGAGTAATTTTATCATCCTTATTTTGTATTTTGATTATATATTACTTGTTGGTAGCAGTTTGAGTATGTTACATGAGACAAATAACTTTTTATCAAAAAAATTTGATATGAAAGATTTTGGTGAAACTTTTTACGTGATAGGAATTGAGATTTTTTGAGATAGAGTCCGTGATACTAAATAATTGGTCCGCTACTGTTGCCCCTGTGATAAAGGGTGATAAATTTAGCCTACTTTAAAGTTTCAAAAAGTTTAACATAAATAATTGGTCCGCTACTGTTGCCCCTGTGATTAAGGGTGATAAATTTAGCCTACTTTAAAGTCTCAGGATCGATTTGGAGAGAAAACAGATGAAGATAATTTCTTATGTGTCGCCAGTTGCGAGTCTCATATATGCACAAGTCTGTACTTGTCCTGACATAGAGTATATAGTTAGCATGTTTAGTAGGTATCAATGTAATCCTGATTCGAACCATCAGAAAATAATCAAGAAGGTTTTTTATTATTTATAAGGGACAAAAGGATACATGTTCATATATAAAAGGTCAAATATTCTTGAAATTATTGGTTATTCAGATGCCGACTATGCTGGGTGTCAAGACACCCGTAGGTCCACATCGAGTTATATATTTATGCTTGCATGTGTATCTTGGAAGAGCATTAAGCAAACGTTGACTACTTCACCTACTATAGAAGCAGAGTTCATTGCATGTTTTCAGACAACATGTGAGGCGCTATGATTGAAAGATTTTATTTCAGGGCTTCGAATTGTTGATAGTATTTTAAAGTCACTGAGAATCTTATGTGATAATTACGCTACGATAGCTATCTCCAATAATAACAAGACTAGTTAGTTGCAGAATTAAGATTTTTTTATAGGGGATCTCTTATAGTCGTAAGATAGTAATAATTTTGTCACACTCGCTTTAGCCAAACCGCAATTATAAAATAGAAAATAATAATAATAATTAAACAATTCTAAAAACGAAGTAATTCTCACTAAAAAATAATTAATTAAAACTTTTATTTTTTATTAAAAGGATAATAACTATAACATATCTTTGACTTCAGTAAAAAATCAACGATAATCAGAGATTTTGGCGTAGTGATCGGAAAGTGAATGAAATGTCATAGAAAGAGATGAGTGGCTAAGATTTGAGAGAGAGAGAGAAGACAGAGAGGCGTTGAAACTTGCGAGTGGGGGGAGAGAGACTCTTGTGTGTGTGTGTGTAAGAGAGAGAGAGAGAGAGAGAGAGAGAGAGAGAGAGAGAGAGATGGAGATTGGAGAGTGGTTGGGCTTGGGGAATCGAGAGAGAATTTTGGGATGAAATTTGGGAAGAGAGAATTTTGGGAGTTTATTTTTGTTAAAAAAAATAAAATTTTAAAATATCTTAAAAAGTTTTGAGATTTGAAGGATCCTTATTAAAAGATCTTACTCCTAAAAAAAATATAACTTAAAAGACTTTAAAGAAAAAAAACTTGCGATGGGAGATCCTGGGACCCCCATTGAACAATGTGGCTCCGCCAATGAAACTAGTGGAGGTTCCAGATATATTGATATCAAATATCTTGTTGTAAGGGAGAAAGTTACTAATTAAATTGTATCTCTTGAAAATATCAGTACGATACTTATGTTGACTAACCCTTTCACTAAAGGCTTACCACTCAAACTCTTTTCGGAGCATGTTGCGCGCATGAGATTAAATAATAGTTTTGATAGTTTTTTAGAGTAGATTTAAAAGAGTGATTACATTTGTTTAAATTAATTTTAAATAAAGATAATTTATTTGCTTTCTCTTTTTTCTTGCAAATAAAAGTTTGGAACATATGATGCCGATAAATAGCAATAAAGTAGACCAATAATAGATTAAATTTACTCGTTATCACTATTTAGTTGTGAACTTACAATTTATGTGAAATCATGATAATTGGAATCTATGTCGGTAATGAATTCTAATACGATAACTAATGAATAGTTATGTATCGATGACCTGATGCATTGACTACATTGATTATGTGTTAGTATTCTCACTGGACCAAACTAATTATAAATACTTTGATAGAAATTACTTAAGATTTATCATTTAAAGAAAGTTAGCTAACATTTAGTAATCGGAGTTTATTAACATAGTGAGTGACTGTTAGAAGTTTCTATTTTGATGGCCGTCACTATGATCATTTCGTTGATCGGTGAATGGTGTAAGATCAATCTTGAGATATTATAGTTGCTGATTCGGTGAATTTGAGAAAATAAGCAATTGATAATTAAGTTTTTATTTAAGGTATGATTGTGATTTCAAATTATAATATAATTAGTAATTTAAGTCTTTAGTAATTCAACTCCTTTTTAGTAAAAAATATTCTCATTGTGCTATGAGGTATTAAGAACGAGGAGATAAGATTCAAGCCACAACCCATATTTCATAGATGACAATTAATATAAGTCTTATTGACCATACGATTTAATATTAATAGATCAATCGCTGTTGATCTTCTATGGTTAGAGATCCGGCCATCTTCCTTGGTTTAACATAAAAAGGCAATGATAATCCTATGAGTAGGGGCCCTAATGATCAGTTTTAATGGTACATTAAATGAACGGCTAAGAGAAGGCAGCCGCTGTCCAGACAACGGCGCCAAGCCGGGCGGGGACCGAAACACGGGACTGCTGTTGAGTTTACAAATAACAAGATGTAAGCTGAGCCAATGTCAACGCCACTCCCGAATCCCGAGCCGCCTTGGGACCTGCTTTGTCGCGCCGTCGCTACGGGACACCTTGGACTTTTGTGGCCCAGACCAGACAAACGAACTACCCCACGTCTACGTGGTAACGATCTACTACACCTGCACGTGCTATGAACGCCACGTGGCACGCAAGCTATGCCCTCCTGTCTCTAGCCACTGGTGCAAGGGGCGGTTTGCCCATGCATGTTTGCCTCCACTGTCCCCTCTACTACACCACTGGGCCCCACAACCGTGATTGTAGCATACTCTTTGGTGGTACTTAGGGGACCACTGGCAATGATGTGGTGTGGAGCTCTACAGTATCGCAGCCCTCCCTCGCCCACTTCTCACTCGTCTTGGTTGAGTTTGGCTATGGTGCACGGCCGGTGCAACAGTGCATGGTTTGCACCGTTTGTGGCGCTGATCATTGGATGAGTACTGATTTTAAGAGCCTTAAATTTTGTGGAATCTTAGGACATGTAAACTCAATACAATTATCGTTTTCTGTGCTCATACTCCTGCTTAGGGTGGCCACTCTTAGGCCACGTTGTGCACATTAATAATGGATCCAACTCTCATAACTGCCATTCAAACACCAAAATGATGTTTAAATGATCTTATACCATCAAAATAATTTAAGATGCCGATGATCTGCACCATCAAAGTAATAGATCTATCATTGAAATGCAAGAGGGTGAAAAACGGTGTCTTAGGGAGCTTTAAATCACCTCATCTTTGGACTATAACATCAACCACCATTGTTTTAAGTTTTAAAGGCTGTTGGATGGCTCACCTCCACTAATAGGCAGGTTTTTTGGATAATTTGATATATTATCACTTAGACAATTTAGATTGGTCATATATATATATATATATATATATATATATATATATATATATATATATATGGCATAATGATAAATTACACTTTAATAGTGTGAGATAAAATATTTATTTTGAATGGTATAAGTTCATTTAAACATCATTTGGTATTTAAATGTCAGTCATGAGCCATTATCCCATTATTATTATTATAATTAGCAAAAAGTTCTTGCCTAATTGAGAGTTGAAAATATCATATTGGTGTACTTTAATATTGACCATTAAAAAATTGTGTAAAATGATCCATATTCCAATACATATATAAGATGGTTCAATTAGCCTGATCAACGAGTGTTTTTTTTGGTTCACTTCCGTCCAATATATGAGCTATCATCATTTCGATGGCTGCGATTTCTCACATTTTACACCGTTATTAGTGTATGATCATTTAAACACTCATTTATGCCTCATCATTCCTTTTGTGCCATTTACATCCTTAGAAATCAACCATAGGGTATTAATTAAATGGTGCCCTGCACAATATAGGGCAGCCCCATCACTCGCTAGCTTCTTTTAAGTAATAACGGGGAAGCCCAAATAAGTCATGCATATAAGTAAAGGTGTAATGGAAGACACTGGGATTCGTCGATGAAAACAAAAATAGTAGGCTCTAGCTTTCTAGCTAGTTTTTGTTTACAATATTTTATATTTTTTTGTTTAGAGCTGGTATTAAGTGTTTAATGAAAAGCAATAAAGAGATGTTTAGGTCATCTCCACCATGTACTTGGCAATCTAAGGGCCAATTTGGATACAATATCTAATTAAATTACGATTGATCAAAATTGTTTGTTCGCAATAAATAACATAGAAATTATAATGAACGGACATGAAACAATAGACCATCAACAGATGTTTATGTGGCGCAATATAAGCCATTGTTCCGATGTGCATTGTTTGCCCCACTGGAGTTGCATCGCACCACATCAAGGGGCGGTTAAATGGTCCCCAGTTTCCCATCCACCAGATAACATTGTCCAAATATTTTCAACTCTATTACCTAATCTGACTAGAGTTTCCATCTAAACGGGCCCTAATGTTTGCAGTAGCATGGGCATGTCGATTAGAAGCGGAAACAACTCTTAAGAATTGAAATAAAGGAAGACCAATAAAAACATGAAGAAAAATAGAGAAAATTTAGCCCTAATCACCATAAGTACAACAAGAGCCTTAGATATATAGAGATCACTAGAGAAATAAGAATCTAAAAGCAAACTATATATCGATGGGTCCGATCGACATGATACCCGATCCACCTAACCTGAGTTCTTTTATCAGGCGAGGCAAATAAACTTGACCCGTCCGTTCAGTTGATGGGTCAGTTCAGGAATGGGGGATCTGGACCTTCAAGTCAGGTCGACTTGACCCAACCCAGTATTTATGTAACTTGATCAAGAAAAATAGGAGTATTTAACGGGGTCGGGTTTTCAGGTCGGGTCGGCTGCACCATATGGTCAGGTTGGGTCGGACATATGCTAATTTCCCATTGTGGAGCCAAAATTTTTGCCCGACCCGATCCTTTGACGGCACTAGACAAGACGATGGCGATGATGACAGGCCAACTCATATGTTAAGTATTCTGGTCAGATGGTTAAAACTGTTTGAATTATGAAATTTGAGATGATCCTCATTGAGGAACACCATGGATGGTGTTTGTGCCAAGCACTCCACCTAAACTCATTTTTCCCTATACCTGTATATTTATTAACTGTTAACCTCCAAATTCTTCTTCTCTTTCTTTTGGGGCATGTGTTTGTGAACCCCATTGGATTTAGATTAAAAGTAGCTAGTGAGAGGGCAGACAGAGGAGGACACCCATATCTTAATTTCCCTCTCCTCAAGTCTCATCACCTCCACACACATCCATGTTCTCTTAGTGAACCCTTATTTCAAAAACTACCTGCATTTAATGCCTTCTTTATCTACATATTCTACTATTACAACTACATAACTGAAACCATCTCCTGTTCACTAATAACACCTAGCCTCTCAAATGGCCTTGTCTTCCTTCCTTCTCTTTGGTCTTCTACTTCTTTCTCTTTCTATTCATGCATGCACTGGTAGCCGCCATCTCGTGGACGGCATCGCCCCCAAGGATTTGGGTATAGTGGTTCACCATTCTATCAAGGTCGATGGAAGATCCAAACCCTTTTTTTTTGTTTTTCAAAAAAATTGAATAAATTACACTATAATCATCCAATTAACTTTTATTTTCTATGTTTGGGGTAGGATGTTGAGGCTGAACAAATTGAAAAAACAACGATTCCGGCTGGACCGACACCGGTGCAGTCCTTCGCGCAGAAAATGATTGGCAGCGGAGAAATCGACGCGGTTGATGGAAGTTTGGCTGGTGCAAGTACTGATCAAAAGAAACTGAATTCAATGGGGCTCTCAAGGGACGTGGAGGCACCAAGAAGGAGAATTTCAGGTGCTGTTAAAACTGAGTCTCTTGTTACGGTTTCATGGCGGGTACCTCGAGAAAAACACAACGAACATCCGGGGTTCAACTTAGATTATTCTCCACCCAAGACACATCCTCCTTCTCACAACTGAACTCTCCTTAGCTCCCTCCATTTATAATCTACAGTTACGTAGTTTTAGCCTTTTAGTTTGGGTCTCTTTCCTCCATCTGACATCCACCAACCCTCAAATTATACGAGGATTTAAGAGTGGTTTAGAACTTACAAGGCCCTCTCTTATATATTTACTGCAACTGCAAACCTAGCTGATATAGCATAAACATGCATTGCCTAAAACTGTACATCAGATAGTGATTTCCAGTGACAAGTATCATAACTATGACAGTTGATTATATATATTTTTTGTCAGATTATTCTTCTTCTTATTTATATTTTATCTTCTTTTTATTCTCCTCTTTCATTATTATTCTATTATATATTATTAAATAAGATTCTAGTATTCAAGTCATTGTAGGCTTAAAACTCCAAGCATCAGAGGCTAGTCATTTGAACTGAAACAGTAGAATACATAAGTACTCTACAATCAACCATCCAAATGGCTGATTAATATGTATTTATGTTAGAGTTTGATGGATTCAGTAGATTTATTTTTTTTATCTAACTTTTATTGGTGGAGACCGACTCCTATGCCCTCTTTACTTTGTAACATTGATAGTTCCATTGGAACTTAGAAGCACCCATTTACCCCATGTTATATATACCTTTGATAATTTTAGCTTAAGAGATAACTATCACTTGTACTACACTTAGTCCAAAATCACATATCACTTGAGAGATAACTATCACTTGTACCACACTTTAGAAGCATATGATCAGAGACTTTAGAAACATATGATCAAACCATTTTAATGTGAACCATTACGTAGATAAGAATAATGATGGTCTATCTCAAAGCACTCGGGTTGAATGATTTCAATGCTATGATATGTATGATTTTCCCGTAATTGTAGTATAAGTGATAGCCAGTCATATGAAACACTTAGGGTACACTTGATATCACACAAGGCCCTCATCTTACGGGTTTAGAGGTCTTCCCCCGTGCCGTTGACCATGAAAGTATGTTTGAGCCCATAGCCTCATTCGGTCTCATCGTTACATATAATACAGGCTACAAAGATAACACATTATGTAGCCTAAACCTGTCACTACATTAGAACAACCAAACGTGCCCTTAGAATGATAAAAAAATTGTATACATGATCATCACTACAAAAATAAGATTATTAGTGGCAGTTTTTTTTATTAGTCCTGTCGCTACAAAAAATTATCATATTAGTCCTGCCGCTATCAAAAATTGCCTTAACAGCAAGTGCCGCTAAAACACCTTATTTTTATAGTACATGAGTCTCCTAAAATGAGTGCTTCTTATTGGAAAATGTCTATAAATGCTTTTTATATCCCATTATTTATTAGGATATTGATACATGGCGGACTGTAAACATCAGACCATTCAATGAATTGCTTACGTGGCGCGATGCAAGCAAAGTGGGTCTAGGCAATGCAGGTCAAGCCAGCCCCTTGCATCACACCGCCTAAGTAGTCCGTTATTGATATGTTAGTTGAGGTCCACTCATTATAATTTTCTTATTTATTATTGTTATTATTGATGGTGATGGGACTTGCGGGAAGTGAAATTGTACTGTGTTCTACTCATGTGGGTTTGCAAGAGGCCACTAAATTAGCGGTACCACACTTTTCTATTCTAGAAGGGTTTAAAGAAGAGCAGTAGTTAGGGAGTAAATGTGTAGGGGATCGTGGTGACCATAACCACAACCTATGGCCCATTCCTTCACCATGTCCTTAGTGAGGGTGGCAAGATGCATAGATTCATGTGTAGGTCTATGTCACACGTTTGTACGTCTACATGAATCTCTTAAAGTGTGAGACTTTGGGCCTGACTGCTAGAAATTTATTCATATGTGTAGCATATATATATATATATATATATATATATATATATATATATGGAAAAGGCCTCCGTCCTCTATGGGAGGATGGTCACCGTCCTCCAAGCTTTTACGTGGAGCTCTACTTGGCACCCAAAATATTGTTTCGATGCCACGTGGAGCTCGGGTGCATTGCTTAGATCATCTTTAAAAAAAATAAAATTTGAAAACTCATCTCCTCCGTCTGTTTTTTAAACCGTGAAATGTGAATCAATGAAACCCGTCAAACTTTGACTTGTGGGTTTAAAAAAAAAATTCGATTTTTTTTTTTTTTAATATTGATCTATACCTTCCAGCTGTGCTCCACGTGGATCTTGGAGGACGGTGACCGTCCTCCAATGGAGGACCTAACCGGCTCCCTATATATATATATACCATGGATCAAAATCTTGAATTTTCGATACGTATCGAGCGATACGTATCGGTTAAAATAACAAAATCGATCATTTTAAATTATCGTCCGATACAAATGATATATTGAACGATAATTTGACTGTTTTTTAAGGGGGGCGATAAAAACTCAATATATATACAGTGGCGGAATCAGGATTTTCATCCAATCGGGGCGTAAGATGAATTTAAAAAAAAATTCATAAATAATACTAATTATTTATAACACTCTCACGTCTATCTGACACATACCAGAAATCTAGGAGGTAAGAACCCGCACGAAACAAAAATGATTTTTTTAAAGCACGCGAGTAAATGATCCTCACGTGTTATAATTTTACCTTGAATATCATTAACAGTGGGATTTCGCCTCTAAACTTTGGGGATCTCATTTGATGTCATTACAAGTTTCCCTAATATGTTAATATGTGTTTGGGTTCCTAAATAACTTGAATTTCACATCCAACTGGTTAGACAACTCGAAAGTGGGTATCTACAATTTGATAGGTCAATGATAAAGTAACGCCTAGATAGTTTGGTACATTGAATGAGTGCCTTACACTTCATTTTCAACACTGGATATGTATTGAATAATGTCTAACTTTTTTGAGTGGTACCTGATCGATCTTCTAAGTTGCGTAACACCTGATCCCCAAAATGGGTGCCACATGATGCTTAGCTGGTCTGGACACAGCCCTAGGGGTAGCTCCAGCCTCTAGACGCGTAGCTCCAGCCTCTAATATAAATAGGGTGCGTCTTTTCGCGCCAATGCGATCTCTATTCATGCCTTCCTTCAAAACCGACAGAAACCCATTGGCTTCTTGAGGTCAGACGATGAAGATCATGTTTCACACCAATCTTCCACACATATTGATCTTGAGACCATGAGCGTACCATCAAGAGGCACAAATCACAAAAACGAGGCCCTAAGATTACAAGGTGCACATCATGCTCAAACTTGAGTTTAGGGTCATTTTTTAGGATGTGTTACAGGGAATAAAAAAATGATCCATTGATGGTAAGATTTTGATCTCAAGGTCCATTGTGTGAACGATTGGCCCGAAAAATAATATGCATTGTCTGATATAGAGAAGTCAATGAGTTTTAGACATAGGCGCGAACAGAGGTACCAATATAAATATGGATAGTGTTATTTTTACTGGTTAAATCTGTGAAGAACATACATATTTCCAACATAAAAAAATCATTGATCTGCTTGAATCAGATGATTAAGGTTTTTTTCATCCCAATCTTCAACACAAAAGATCTTGATATTATGGCGCACCTATCAGATGGTCAAATCTTGATTTCACATGGTACACATCCCAAAAGTGACAATGATCATTGGCGTACCTATTAGACAATCACTTTTGGGGATGTGTGCCATGTGGAATCAATATATGACCGTCTGATAGGTGCGCCATAATCTCAAGATATATTGTGTGAAATGTTGTGATGAAAAATGATCTCCATCATCTAATTTAAAAAGTCAACGGACTTTCATAGTGGAAGTGCGTGTGATTTCCATCACTATTATTATCATCTTGTCCCATTTATGTGGAGAGAGAGAGAGTGTGTGTGTATTGGTTATGAGTAAAATATTGGTCCGATTCAAACATAAGAACACTGCAAAGAAAATCCTCAATTGTGTATTTTGATTGAGCCGTGCCAATATTGCTTTGGCCATTTCATTTTTCATTGATCTCCATCGCTATAATCATCATCTTGTCCCATATATACGGAGGAAAAGAGAGAGTGTGTTAGTTTAAAGTAAAATATTGGTCCGATTCAAACATAAAAACACCCCTAAAAAGCCCTCACTTCTATACTTTGATTGATTTGAAAAAGAATTTGACGAGTGATTAAGATTTAAAATTGTATTAAGAATGTAGAATATGTTAAGATTAGTATACTATAAAAATAAAGTGTTTCAGCGACACATATTATTAAGGGTTGTAACGGCAGTTTTTTATAGCGACAAGATTCATAACAGCAGTTTTTCACTGCTGTTATTAGTCTTTTTTTTTGTAGTGGTATCCTAAGATATTAAAACTATATATAAAATAGGAAAAAATTAGAATCATTTTAGGAAGGGATTATATATATCTTTATTATGCATGTAAATGTTAGAAAATCGTGATAGAATTAGTTGGAAAAATTTACTTTAACAGATTCTCCGTTTCTAATATAATTTTAAATCTTAATTGCGTTTAAAATTTCGGTTAGGCATCATCACCCTACAAGTTTTCTAATAACATACATACGTATATCAGTATATGCATGCCTTGGCAAGGGACAGTGGTGTAAAATGATGTCGTACATGTGTAGGAGGCGGTGAAAGGGTTGCGGTCATTACTAGGATTTGGGACCGATCACTATAAAAAATAAGACTATTAGCGGCTCCAAAAAACTGTTGCTATTTCAATAGCGACAGGACTAGTAGCAACAATTTTTTTATTAATAGAGATAGTTTTTGGTGCCCACTAATAATCTTATTTTTGGTAGTGGATGTGGGTTTGGTCAGTCCCCGTGGCAACAGAAGAAACTATAGTCTAAGGAAACCAACACGGTTACAACCATAGTAGCCATGAATTATGAGCCCCGCCCATCGTAAACCACCCATTAACAACAAATCACCCTAGAGGAAGTCGGCTAAGCCAAGTGCATACCGATCTCTCTTTTGCCAAACCTACCTTCCTCAATTGCAGGAGAGGCTATGTTCCCAATTTATAAGGCTGAGTTTGGTATAACTCTTCGTCAGAGAGCCTAGAGTTAGATATACTTATTTTAGCAGATCTCTCTCTCCCGTGCCAACTCCCTGCAAGGCATGATTACCTACTCTAGCACTAGTTCCCTGCTCTCTGCTAAATCTTTATGGGAACAAATAAAATCTAAAAGGAGTGAGTAGAGAGCAAACAGAAAGGGGACCTGTTAAAACAAATAGTGGGGATTTAACTAAGGAAAAGGGAACCCGTTAAAGCAGGTAAAACCTGCAGTTACAGAGAGCTATGCCAAACACAACCTAAATCTTCAATATAGTAGAGGCTAGAGAGTTTTTTTTATTTTTTAAATATTTTTTCAATTATATATTTTTAATAAATTAATTATTTTATTCAAAAGATATTTCCCCTCTGAGAGTATGGTAGCTTGATGTGTGCATTGTTTTTATTCCTTAATAAATATATGAGTAAAAACAACAGTGACTAGAGAACATGCGCTTCTGTGGGCATGTTTATAGAATGTGTTCATAAATGAGACGGCAGTTATCTGTTAGCTTCTGCACTTTCGGTTGGTGTTCTACAGTTATTACCCGCATGGGTATTTTTGGTTGCTTTTGATGTCGCCAGTTAGTATACACTATACAGTGGAGTAGCATTTATATCTTTTATTGTCCGATACAAACTTGTAACGGCCGAAATGTTTGGGAAAAGTGCACTATTCAATATGCCATTCATATTGTTTCGGACGATAAGTTCAACCATGGATCGAATGTCAAAAAGATTCAAAGAAAGTGAAGGGCCTGGATCCAATATGAGTATTATATAGTAAGAAAGTTTGCTCAATGTTAAGTGCCGCACAACTGGTGTAATGCCCGTCGATTTGTACCGTTGAGTCAATAAAGCGTTTAGCTCTTATGAGAGCAGAAGCAGCTCTTTGCTTGCTCTCTATCAGAGCAGATTAAATCTGCTCTAGTAAAGAGCAAGCATAGAAACGTTTTATCACTTAAAACAGCTCCTCGACTGCCAAAGCAAATGAGGCAAGGAGCTGTGTCACTAAATGTAAAAACAGTTGCCGGCTAAAGCTAGAGAGCGAAAGAGACGTTCTTTGGCCTAAAAGAGCTAACCCAAACGCAGCCTTGGTGATATGCCAAAGAGTTGGTATTAGGTGCCCCGCCCTTGCAGCCGTCATTGTGAATGGCATTTATAGCACACTCTTGAGATGTCCACTGATCTCTACGATCTTGAAATCTGCATGTTTCTGAGTTCACACTGTGCACTCCGTGTATGTCGTGCATCGGTGCACGGGTGGGGCAACCTCTGACAAGTCAATATCTAAGCACCGGCTCCATCTCATTAGATCAAAATGTAATAGCGTTTTAGAGGCTATTATTACATGTCAAAAGTTGACATTTGCAAATTTCAGTCCCTTATATATTAAAAGCTTAAGATAAAATAATATTACTAATTAAGTTGATTCCTCAAGGTTCTTGTTGGCTTCGGCCTGTTGCACGATGGAAGGTTGACATTATTGGAACCTCAAAGTCGTAGGTTCAGAGAGTCCAAGTTACCTATAAAAAAAAACCGGAAACAAAAATACAAATTTCATTTTTCGGTTTATTTCCTTGTGCTAATAGCTTCTTAACCTTTCATATAAGGTCCCCTTCATGCCTCTAATGAACATGTTCAAACCCTTCGGAAACTTTCTTTCATAGGTGCCTCTCTAGATTTTCTCTTATGTACGCCCTTCGCCTTTCGTCCTTTCCTATTATTCCACATATTCATCTCAAGAGATGCATCCCGGTTACATGCATTTGATCTTCTTGTTGCTTTTTTATAGCCTAACATTCTGTGTCATATGATATGAAAAGTCGAACAACCGTCTTATAAAAACATTCCATTATCAAAGCCCACATTCCGCACCAACTACATTCCGCGCCGTATAATATGAAAAGGAGCTGACTTGCCTCCATTTCATCTGGCCTATATTAATCCTATTTGAGACGTCATTTTCAAATCCCCCATCTAATTATAAAATAGAGCCTAAAAGCGAAATTTATCCCACATATAACATCCATAAAGCACCCCTCTTAAATGGGGGCATGGATAAGATTTTAGAGTGGTTGGATGATTCCGACAGTAATCAATAGTCTCCAAAACATGTAAAATCCAGTCCATAATCTACATTGATTGTAGACCAGAGAGCTCATAGGTTGTATGATCGTCAAATTATGTAAAATTCAAGTGATAATCTACATTAATTGGACGGTCTAGATCTTTTCAAACATACACCCAATACTATATAAAAGCAATTCAATATATAAGCTATCATTTTGATTAGTCGGATAACCCGAGACATGTGCAATATGCCCTACAAAGGGTAGTCAGGCTGTATCCAAAATTGGTGATCCACGCTCACGAGAGAGAGAGAGAGAGAGAGAGAGAGAGAGAGAGAGAGAGAGAGATTTGATGAATTGTGTTAGGCCCTGGATCCTCAGTGCCAGCCTTCATAGTAAGTCACACTTCGACAACCTTGGGGTGCCAAGTCACCTCAAAGGTTGACCTGATGTTTGATATATAATACCAAGGAAATAGGTTTTTAAATGGGTTGGGTCGGGTATATATCCTTGACCCCGTGGAGTCCACCATACCCCTCTGAGCAGCCAAGGAGGAGTAGCAATGGGCTTACATTTTGTAATTTTTCATCAAGCCCAGCCCGACCCAAATGGTTTTCAGCATCGAATTCCGGTGTTACCTGAGACAACAATACAAGCTTTCCAAGAATGTCTCCTAACCAAATTATAAAATATAATTTTATAATATTCAAAATTACAGTATAAAAATGGAAAAAAGCTCCAAGAAAAACAAAATTCCCGAACCCAACCCCCCAAGGGCCACAAACTACGAGCCTGGAACGGGGGTCGGGGAGTGGGGGCTTACCTCTGTGATCCAACGGTTGGGGTTGGGACTGCACTATTTTCAAATTGCGTTGAAAAATTGATCAAGTACTACAATTGACTATAAAGGGGTTAGTAAAATTAATAAATTGAGCGGTTCTGATTCTCAGTTTGAGATCGACCTCTCCGCCTCCCAACCAGAAGAAATTTGGATCTAGTCGTGTAATTGCTTCATCTAAGATCACCTGAAAACAGCCCAATTTTTATATCCTATTAGTTACATTAGACAATAGTATGTCTCTGCATAAAACAACAAATATCAGGTGCTGCTGATGCGAAGCCACGGTTTGCTATTTGCACACATTTAAGAAAACCATAGGGGTACCCAGGATCGCGCCTATGTCCGAAACCCATTGACTGCATGGAATCGGACGATGGAAATCGTTTTTCACCCCAATCTTCCACAAGGGATCTTGAGACCATGACCGTACCATCAGCCGGTCAGTCTTTGATTCCAAGTTGTATAGATCCCCAAAAAATGGTCCTAAAATCACATGGTACACATCATGCTCAGACATGGTTTTAGGGCCATTTTTTGAGATATGTGCTGCGTAGAATAAAGAACTGACCGTCTGATGGTAAGATCATGGTCTCAAGATCCATTGTGTGGAAGCTTGGGGTGAAAAACGATCTCAATCGTCTGATTCCATGCAGTCAATGGGTCAGTGGGTTCAAAAGGTAGGCACTTTCAGTAACCCTATAGATGTACACAGAGGTACCCCTTCTACTACACTTTAGTGTGTACATAGAAAAAGTTGGTATGCCAATAACAGCTCTCAATTAGAAGCCATAAAAAATACTGAAAAGTAACCATTTCATATGTTCATGAATCAACCACTGCCCTGGCTGAATCATCGACTCCTTAGCTTTAAAATGTGTAATCCTACTTAAAGTAGGCATAGTCTTACCGATTCACCTGTCTTTGGAATTTTGATCTTTATCTACATTCTACTCCAAAACTGTGGATTTTTTTTTTATCCTTAATTTAATTATTTTTTTCTATTTTAGATTTTCTATGGGTTTTGGTCGTTCAATAAATGAATATTCCAAAATTAATAACATATGGGCTTGACCATTCTCACCAACATCAATAGATTATCAAGCTAATAAATAACCTTGAAGCTACTGAATCCTGTCAATAGCAGATTTTTATAGATTTCCTAGGACCTTGGCATCTGTGGAATTCACATTTTGACAGAATTGTCGGTAAATAGGCTCTTCATAAACTAAATAATTTGTTGATTTCTGTGTCTGCGTGTGTATATACATATATGCTCTTCAATTGACCATACAAATTCTTTTTCTTCAATCCTAAATATTAAAATCATTATAATGCTCATAAACTACAGTAATTTGCCAAACTGCAGTAATTTGAAATTCCTAGATCTAAGGAATTTCACGGGTATTCGATTAGTTCTAATTAATCTAGTGATTACACAATATGGTGAAAGACAATATTGATATAGCTAATTAATCTACTTTATATTTTATTCAGTACATCTTTCCTTTGCTTAAAATTTTGATATAGCGAAGTTAGTTTTATTGTTTTACTTTTTGTAAATCATCATTTAACATTATAAAAATGTTTGTTTTTTTGGTTTTTTTTTTCATCTTTGAAAACTTGTAAAAGGGATGCATTGGGACATTTATATAAAAAATTACATGGGCAACTGAGAGTCACAGGAACTGGTGAATCAATCTACAGTAAGATCCAAAAGCCCAGATCTTCTACAATGAGAATGGGTATCCTGTAAGATTTTTCTTCTACAATGAGAAGGGGACTTCATTGCAGCAAAATGACCAAAAATACCATTCTTTAAGATCTCTAATGGGCTTGAAACGGAAACTAAAAATTTGATGGTAATTCAGTCACTTGAGGAAATGAAAGGCGAGAATTCAGATTTTTTTATTATCTTAACAACATAAACACATTGAAACGATCAAAGCAAGCAGTGTCAAGTATCACATCCAAGCATTAAAATCTTGGAATCAGGCTGTGCCGATAGCAAGACGTATCGTCTCGGGTATCAGCATTACAAAAAAGTACAAAGTATACAAATCGAGCAATACATTTGTCTCGGGTGGCTCTAATACTGAGACATATCGCTCGATACATCTTCGTATCATTGTAGATTTTGATCCATGATCACATCCACATGATCATTAGCAGGTCGTGGCACGAATCATACCGCATGGGTTCATGCATGCACTTAGATGTAAGCGATCACTGTGACCTTGATTAATACATGCACACAACATGCAACATGCAACATGCAAAACGCTAGATATGGACCCATCTACATAGATATAAAACATGGATGCAGACAGGAATAATAGTATTTAAACATTAAGATATGCCCACCAGTTGGCTTTAAACAAGGTAGGGGGTCAGTGAGTGTCCAACACAGACAATTCTCAGGGTTCAAAGTGTCCATGCTACAATTAAGTGTTGTTGTCTGAATGCATGTGCATTGTAGGAGAGAAAAAACAGGTATGAAGAAGATGGCTAAAACTCTTAAAGAAGAAGAGACAGCAATCATGTACGATTAAGATCTTATAATAAAGATAATTAGTAATAATTATTATAGAAAGTCCCATCTGGCTCACCAATAGACACCAAAAAACCATTGATTAAATCAATTAGATGATTGAAGAAAACGTCAAGACGGATAATTTTTCTTCCAAATGCCATGGAAATGTGGAGTCTAGGGAAAAAGGGGCTTTTGCGATCGAGGACTTCGTTTGGACGTAAGGTTTGTGCTCTCATAGTTTAGCAATCAACCAAGAAAAGAACTAGTTACAAACGAAGCATGGAACCCTCACACGTTTTCTCAAATAAATTTGTAACTTTTGTACTTTGGATAAAAAATCTGTTGATCATTAAAGCTTTGGTAATTTTATGGTCCGCAACATTTTGAAAAAGTAAATAATCCTCAATGATCAAGGGATATCTTTCATATAAATTCCCTCTTTAACATATTAAATCCAAACATCTATAAAGTCGATTATTTTCTGTAACTCGAAGCTATCTAACCATTTTCCTGGTAAGGTTTAAAACCGATTAAAAAAATTTCTTGACAAGGTTTAAACTATCAATCTTCGCAGTTGAGTGGTTGTTTACCAGGCAAAGGATAGAGCATAAAGAAATCTCGTAAAATCTCAATACCAAATCATTGGGTCCTAAAGGAAGTAGCTTATCTACCGGGATGTCTGTGTTCATGTCGATACATGTCACTGCATTGTGCTCGTATCCAGTCAAGCTCCATGAAACGTCCTCTGGAGCAAGCCTCACTACGTCAAACATAACAAAAGTTAGTTATCTCCAAAGTTGAATAACAATTTAAAGGTTCATTTCCAAAAAAAAAAACAATTTAAAGGTTTATTATTGAAGGCACTTCAATTTCTCAACATTCAAATACATGAGAACAGAACATACTAAGAGTTGGTATTAGTTACCGATTCGAGTGCCAGCCTTGGCACTTGGGTCAATCTCCCTCTGGCAAACTTGGGGAATGCACAGAAATGGTTAAGAGCCAAACTTGTAAAAGGTCAAAAGTGAACTTTTACTGATTTGCATGCTCATAAATGACTGGGCATTCCCAAAGCTTGACCATTTGATAAGAAGGCGATTGACCAAGAGCGCCAAGGCTAGCACTTGAATCGGGCACCTAATGCCAACTCAAATACTAATAAATGCAACAAATTTTGGGTCACTTCAATAAAATAATTAGCAAAGTAATCTTTTGCTCTGTAATAAAGCATAGCATTTTGGAAATTTGAAAACAAAAATAATTGTTAGCATAAATGTTTATAATTTTTATTTTATTTGTTACATTCTTGCCCACACAGGCACCGAGACATGTACCCCCCAGGGAGCTACATATGCAAAATTATGCAATGTTAGTTGACAATTTATATCAACACTCTGATTAGTCAGATTGTCCATGTAAATTAGTCTGACTACTGAGCTTTATACCAAGTAGAATGCATTTATTTAAAATATGGATAAATGGAATATGATCGGCCTTTTTACAGAATGGGCCATGACCGTCCAATTGTATAGCACATGGCACAAGTGTAGGCCAATCCAAGTCCTCAAAAAGGAAACTCATCTTGGGAGAAACCCTAGGTCCAAAAAAGAAAATGTTTGGGAGATTTGAACCATCTGATGTATGGACTCTAATATGGACTGTTGGGCTTATTTTTTTAATGGTCAATATTACACTACATCGATCGGATGGTTCTGCTCCTCTGATACCCATGATATTTAATCTGATACATGTGCCAATGATGATCTGCCAGGTGGACGGCTTGGGTTGATCAAAGATGCACGCAATGTGGCGATTGAGTAGGCGGTATGGCCTCTATCCATTTAAATGCTGCCAGCAGAGTTGGCCGGTAAAAAAATTGGGTGGAGCAAGTCTGAAATCTTTTCACTAATTTTAAAACAAATTTTGAAGTTTTAAATCACTTGTTCCACTCGTTTCCACAAACCCATAGCATATTTCACAGTTACCTATCAAATCCTAAGCATCCCCCTTAGCATTGTCCACAAAACAGTTGGACATAAAATGTCATAGAATTTTAGAAGACATCTAAATTAGAGGTGGAATGAGGGCGTCGTAGTAAAACCATCCCTAGGTATAAAATAGCCAACTGTGAACGTGGGCATTCTAGGAGCCATCATTCTGTATAATGACTTGATGCGGGACAAACCCTAAAAAAATCTAATTATGCGAGTTTGGGATTAACTTTAGAATGAATTGAATAACGGAAAGATTCAAAATCATTCAGCACGTAAAATTAATTCAATGAATTCAATAAAATAGTTAGATTAATCCATTTTAGCATTCGCATGCACGAAGATCTCCTGAACTAGAAAAACGGCTCCGATGAGGGAACTCAACTTTCGTTCTAGTTTAGGGCATCAAGCGATAATTATAATATCGTCTCTTGACTCCTCGGGGATTTTGGATGAAATAAAACTTGAATAAATAGTTCATAAAGGAAAAGTCAAGGATATCAAAGAATAAGGATTTGGGATTTTACGATTTTTTTTTCAACGGAAATAAAAAGATATTACCTGGCGATAATCTAGAAAGACAGAAATAAAAGGGATAGATTTCCAAGACTTCACACCAAGGATTTTCCGAAGTTTCACACCACAGCTGTATGTCGGTTTCGCACCAAGTAGCACGAGAAATGATTGCTCACTCCTCAAGGTCTGAAAGATTCACTCCCTCAGTTGAAAACTCTTTTCAAGCTTTCTATGATTTGCATAAAAGCAACTCTCTTTTCATTCAATAATCAATCAACTAACTAATAATGTCTTTACAAGCCTTTATATAGGCTAAGAAAACCCTAATACGAAATTAGAAGATTCTTAAAATAATAAAAGACTAAAAGACAAGTTTTCGTAACAAAAATAGAAAATTCCCGCAAGTCGGTCGTGCCGCGGACCCAACCCACGGACGTCCGTCCTGAGCCCACGGAAGTCTGTCGCCTTCAATGCCAAAAACCAGTGAGCACCTAATATCACGGACGCCCGTCAAGAGCACACAGACGTCCGTCATAAGGGTAGACTGACGATGTTGCTTCTTTTCTTTCTTTCTTTCTTTCTTGCTTTCTCTTTGCACTTTCCTCTGTTTTGTCTTGTGTGATGTCCCTATCAATACTCCCCGAGTGGAAAAAACTCATCTCTGATGAGTTAGGGAATCCATGGATGGCACAGTTCGGAAGCTCAACTCCTGGCTTACCTTTACACGTTATGAGATACTCCTGATTTTTACCTTCAATGGCATGAAAGCTCGGAAATTTTATGACCTTCTCATTCGACCCTTTCTCATATTGCATAGGTAAGGCACGAGATAGAAACTGGGTAAATGGGTGTGGTTCGATTGGGTGCTCAATAAGGAATGAATTAAAGGGTGGAGTTGTGGGATCTAGAATAGGCGTAAGATCCATTACGACAACTATCGGATGGTTGCCCTTGTCTAGAGAAAAATTTAGACTTCCATCCTTACCCTTTTTTGAGATTGGAAAAGATTCCACATGTGCGAGACTATCAGAAATGAATATAAAATTGTTAGTATCAAATTCATTAAACATATTCAGAGTGTTAGTGTGATCAGACATATTTCCAATGTTCAATAAATCGTTAATCCTATGAAATTTAGAATGAGGATGTGCTCCTACCAACTCTAATGGCTCATGGTACGGACACACTATCAACACAGTCTCCGTAATAAGAACTGTCCTAATGCAACCTACGGTTTTGACCGGAACTTCACATTCGTCATCACTTGGCGTGTCACACGGTTCGTACACTTCTTCGTGTAACTCATTACTCTCTTTATCGGCATGCTCCTGAATAATTAAGGTTTGACCCTTACTGGAACATTGGGATGCAAATTGACCAAAACCTTGACACTTATAACATTGTTGTGGAGCACATCTAGAACTCTCGATCATTGGTCTCTTTCCTTTGTCAACCTGAGGAATCACGGATTTTGAAGATTGACTAGAGGCATTATTTCCCTTTTCTATAGGATTAGATTGATACTCAAGTTTGGAAGACTTAGATTGGCCATTACTGGGGGTGTCGAGATACCATTATAATTCTTCAACCCTAGCAAAACATTCCTCGAGATCCGCAACGGGATAAGGAATGAGTTCCCTCTGTAACTCTGGTCGAAGACCTATTCGGAATCGGGAGAGGATAACTTTTGCTGACTCATCTATATCGGCCTGGGTCATAAGTTCTTCAAACCGATCGATGTACTCTATGATCGGGGAATATCCTTGATGCAATGACTGCCACTGATCAAGAATACGTTCATCATATGATACGGGAACGTATTTTTCGTGCAGTTGGATTTTCATTTCAGTCCACGTGAAAATAGCACGAAGACCCTGGATTTGCCTACGATGCTCCACTCCTAACCAATAAAGTCTAGCTTGACCCATAAGTTTGACTTTGGCAAATCTGACCTTGCGCTCTTCAGACATAGCATACCACTCGAAGTAGTTTTCAATGTTGGCGACCCATTAGAGAAAGACCTTGGGTTGTTTTTTCCCGTCAAAAGTAGGGGCATCCATTTTCACTGATTTCATGACTTTATTGTCTTGACTGATTTGAATTTCACGACGAAAAGGACCCTCCCTCCTACGGTCGTTGGGGTTAACTCTAGTATGATTCTCAGCGATGAGCTCATTGATCTCTTCAAAACAGGCTTCTAAAGCCTCATACCTAGCTTGTTGATCAGCGATGTACTCATCCATCCGGGTTTGCCTAGTGGTTACCTTAGATGCAAGATCTCTAATCAAGGCTTCTAAGCTACTGGTATTCATGACGGAATTATGCAAATTAGATGGTGTAAGATAGATCTGAAATGGAAAGAAATAAGCACTAAAACCTATATGAACACGGAGAACTCTAAACTAAACACTCTGCTCTGATACCAAAACTGACGCGGGACAAACGCTAAAAAAACCTAATTATGCGAGTTTGGTATTAACTTTAGAATGAATTGATTAGCGAAAAGATTCAAAATCATTCAACATGTAAAATTAATTCAATGAATTCAATAAAACAGTTAGATTAATCCATTTTAGCGTTCGCATGCACGAAGATCTCCCGATCTAGAAAAACGGCTCCGATGAGGGAACTAGAGTTTCGTTCTAATTTAGGGCATCAAGCGATAATTACAATATCGTCTCTTAACTCCTCAGGGATTTTGGATGAAATAAAACTTGAATATATAGTTCAAAAAGGAAAAGTCAAGGATATCAAAGAATAAGGATTTGAGATTTTTTGATTTTTTTTTTTCAACGGAAATAAAAAGATATTACCTGACGATAATCTAGAAAGACAGAAATAAAAAGGATAGATTTCCAAGGCTTCACACCAAGAATTTTCCGAAGCTTCACACCATGGCTATACGTCGGCTTCACACCAAGTCGCATGAGAAACGATTGCTCACTCCTCAAGGTTTGAAGGATTCACTCCCTCGGTTGAAAACTCTTCTCAAGCTTTCTATAGTTTGAACAAAAGCAACTCTCTTTTCATTCAATAATCAATCAACTAACTAATAATGTCTTTACAAGCCTTTATATAGGTTAAGAAAACCCTGATACGAAATCAAAAGACTCCTAAAATAATAAAAGACTAAAAGACAAGTTATCGTAACAAAAATAGAAAATTCTCGCAAGTCCGTTGTGCGGCAGACTCGACCCACGGACGTCCGTCCTGAGCCCACAGACATCTGTCACCTTCAATGCGTAAAAACCAGTGAGCACCTAATATCACGGACGTCCGTCGTAGACTGACAGTGTTGCTTCTTGTCTTTCTTTCTTTCTTGTTTTCTCTTTGCGTTTTCCTCTGTTTTATCTTGTGTGATGTCCCCATCATGACTTCTCATAAAATGTCCGTTCTTGCCTTCATAATTACAACAATACCAAGGAAATGCTCTTATCAAAACACTCCCATTCGAATTCAAGTTTAGTCATCTTTTAGAATTTTATGAGGGCATTTTATGCCCATTGTTAATGAACAATGCTAATGTTAGAGTAAAGGCCATGACATTAGCAATTCCCTATTGTCAAATGCTAATATATATATATATATATATATATATATATATATATATATATATATATATATATATATTCATCATCCATTGTCAAACAAAAGAAATGTAAGTTCTGAATCATGGTGAAATTTTCGCTGGTTATTGTCATTAACAGATACAAACTTACAGTTGAATTTTTTCTTTGGTATCTTCCCTTCGTTAAGTGAGTATAGGAAGTTCTTCACACTTTCAGCATTAAGTCGAGCTGCATACTGCAAAAAGGGTAAACTGCAATAGATGAGATAAATTTCTAGGTCAAACTGCAAACATTAACTGAAAAGGAAAAAACTTGAAAATACCTGAATTACAACAATGTAATACTTTGAATTATTGCGATTGGTACAATCAGTAACACTGGCATGAGCTTGTGTATTAACCTGATTAGAAGAGAAAGGAGCACTTTAAAATAAACAAGATAAAATCATGGACCAAGAAATTAAGAAATCTACTTAACAAAGATCTTACAAGATAACCAATCTTCCATTGTAAATTTCAAAATGAACTGGCAGAGAAAATCTCTATCAGGATAGTTAAAATCAATCTGATGACAGGAGATAAATATGATGCTCAAAGACTAAACTACTTATAATGTATTTCTAATGCTTGGTATATGCAGTACATAGACAAATTTAGATGAACTGAAGGCTTCTTTTTTTTTGTCCTCCCGATCAATAGATGAAGTGAGAAGTTAGTAATGCCATCCACGGGCATATGGGTGTGGTGAGTTGGGATTCACAATAAAATACTTGTGGAAAAAGCATTACCAATTTATGTCATATTCTATTCGCAAATTTCGTTTCATTAGTACCCTTGAGAGGAGCCATTGTGGGGTTTTAACGTTATAATCATAGTTTTAGAGAAGGTGACTTTTAAAATGATCTCCACCATCATCTAACACTTGTACCGTCCCCTGATACTGCATCATTCAGAGTCGTCTAAGAATAAATCTCTATTTCATTAACTCCACTTTCTAACACCATCAATCTTGTATTTTTATATTTTTCTCTTGTTACACTGTTTTTTCTTCCTTTTTTTTTTTTTTTTTTGGAGGGGGGATGGGGGAGGGGGTTTGGTAAACAAAGTTAGTAATTTTACAATGAGATCAAAGCCCTGAAGGAGAAGCCAAGGGCTGGGAAAGTAAAACAACAAGGAAAAGGAAAAAAACATAAAAACCCCTCAGGGCAAGGCAGACCCAATCACGATTCCATTAGGATTTGGTCTCAATAGTCCCTGATATCAGGAGGCAAACACCCAGAAATTTTTTGATAGACCAGCACACTCAAGTATGAAAACCCTTCGCCTGGCGACACAGAGATATTAGTAGTGATGTGTATGCCTTCAACGTCGAAAATAACAGCCATGCACCTCCCTTCACTTTCAATTTTGCCACCATTGCTTGGAACCGATCCTTTCAATTAGGAATTAACCCCAATCTTTTATTTATAAATCGATCCAAGAAGTTATGAGAACTACCTAAATCTATGAGGATCGAGAGAGGTTTTTGGTTCATAACACCCATCATTTGCATCGTTTGTAGGCCTCAAGAACCAACAATTGCTTGCAGCAAAATTTCCGGACAGTCAAGGAATGAGTCGTTCATCTCTCTGGGTCCTTCATTTTTCCTTCATCATCAAGCAACTGTCCCTTAATGAGGAATAATTTTTGCACCTTGCAGAAATGCTGGAATGATATTTCAATTTTCAAATCGCAATTATAACTTAGTCCCTTCTCTCTTCTTTCTCTAACATCAGTTGGTGTTAGTTTTTTATGGGTGGTATAGAAAGTGTGGATGGGCTCTCCGGTGCATTCATCACTGTGGCACGCTTAGAAGCATCACTCTAGAATAATCTTCGTTTAGCCACTAATTTTCTTCTTGAAAGTGGGATAATCCAATGGCAGAGGGGTCCTCCTTTGCTTTCATCTCTTTAATCATTTCCATCATAAGTGCCTTGACCTCATTTTGGGCTTCCACGAGTTTCTGGGCTGCCTCTTCCAATTCGTCATATCGAAGATCAAAATTGCTCTGATCGAATGACGCGGAACAACGACCCTAAAACTCGTGAATGGTGATGGAATGAAGATGTGCTGAAATTAAACTATTTAATTCAAACATATTATCAAAATTACTTCAATACCTTAGAGTTTTGTAGATTTCCGTTTGATTGATTGTGCGAGATTCAGCTAGGGTCCAGTTCGATGCACTAGTCATGTTAGATTCGTGGTGTAGATCGATCCTAGAGATAGAACTCTAGCTTTTCTAGATTACGGCGCTCATTCGTCGATCAGATGTGGAATCACTAGATCTTACTAGGGTTGGTTGAATTAGATCGGCTTAATGGTTCAGATGAAATCTAGGGTTTGAATATTTAGCATGATCAAATAGAAATGGCTAAAATAGGTTTATGGAATCGGGGATAAAGCAGAAAATAGAGAAACAAAAAGATATCAAGATAAACAAGATTAGAAAATATTTGGCATCGCACCCTTGGCCTCGTACTAAACCATCCCGAAAAAAGAAGAATCACTCTTCGAGAAAGCTCATCTCAAGTTCTAAGCAAAATAGCCTTTTTTCATTAAACACCAATTGTTGTTTTACAATGCTGATAAGGACCTTATATAGTAGGCCTCAAAAGAAGAAAACCCTAAAACATTAAAACACTTAAAAGGGCAAGTTTTGCTAAAAAAATAAAATTTCGTCTTTTGGCAGACCTGTCTTATGCGGTAAATTAATCGATCGATTCTAGAATCGATCGATCGATTTATAAATAATAAAATCGATTGAAATCTCGGTTCACAATCGATCGATTGAAAGGTTAGACTTAATCGATCAACTGAGAAGAATAAAATCGCTAAAAGTTCAGAAACCACTGTCCTTAATCGATCGATCGACTAAAACACGTCCCAATTCTTCAATTTCTTCTGAGTTCTTCAATTTTGGCTCCCTTTCCGTTTCTTTCGACGCCGATATACGCAAAATGGTTTAAAACCGATGTCCATAGTGTCGGCACCCCCGTCAATTCCCCCAAACCAAAAGGACCTCATCACCTATGAAGTGGAGGCATGATAGTGCTCTAGCATGTCGGGGTCTAGGCGACGAACCTCGCTTTCATTGATCCATGTGTTTTCAGACTCCGGCTACCCATCCATTTTACTAAATACTTCTGAAACCGTCTGCCATGGTGGATACTATAAGATCATCTAATGTTTCCTCAATTACCTCTTTTCTTTATCTGCTTGGGGAAGGTAAGGGGCATCGACTACAAGGTTGGGTTGGGATCAAGAGTAGGAGAGGTGTGGAATGGGTTGGAAGCGGGTGGGGTTGAGTCTAAATAAGGAACTAGGTCTTCCACATTGAACGTTAAACTAACTCTTGTATCTAGAGGAAGCTCAAGAACATATGCATTAGGACCACTCCTTGCCACAATCCTAAAAGGTCCAGCAATGCGGGCCTAGAGCTCCTTCGTGACTGCCGCTGCGAGCCATTCAGGCCGAACCCGAACCATCGCTTGATCACCAATCTGGAACTCTTTGAAACGTCTATGTGAATCTGCCGATAACTTATATTGATCATTGCTTGAATTAACCTTTTGTCTAATTTCGACATG
Organism: Chloranthus sessilifolius; assembly: GCA_021018995.1. Lineage (NCBI taxonomy): Eukaryota > Viridiplantae > Streptophyta > Magnoliopsida > Chloranthales > Chloranthaceae > Chloranthus > Chloranthus sessilifolius. Next base: position 105,107,187 of record CM037595.1, on the reverse strand, counting down.
CAAATTATGAATATGTTGTGCAAATGCATCTGCGGACTCGAACACACAATGTGATGCAGACATAGGGATCAAATCTAAGGGTATTCTATGCCTATGGCCATGTACGACCTCAAATGGACTCATGCCTCTGGACCTATTGACTGAATTGTTATATGCAACTCTGCCATTGACAAGATAGAATCCTAAGTCCTAATGTGATCACCAACTAGACTACGAAAAAAATTGCCTAAGCTTCTATTAGTGGCTTCGGTTTGGCCATCGGTTTGAGGATGATAGGTCGAAGAGAACTGCAACTGGTACCCATAATGTGCCACAGGGTCTTCCAAAAATAATTAGTGAACTTTACGTCCCTATCAGGCGCGATGGTCTTAGGCAACCCATGGAGACGCACAACCTCCCCGAAAAACAGTTAAGCAAGATGAGCGACATCAGAGGTTTTAGAGCATGGTATGAAGTGCGCCATTTTGGAGAAGCGGTCAACTACCACAGAAATGAAATCGTGTTTTCGTGGAGTCTTGGGGAGTCCGAGCACGAAATCCATCGAGATGTCTTGCCACAGTATGTGTAGCATAGGTAGCAGGGTGTACAGACCAGTATTTTGTCTACTAAGTTTGGACATTTGGCATGTACGACATTATTGCACAACCTGAGAAACATCTCTCATTAGGCTAGGCCAATAGAACCTATCCTCCACGAGCGCAACGGTCTTATTAAGCCTGAAATATCCGCAATCCCTCCAGCATGAAACTTCTTGTCATAGGTGGAATACTTTTTCCTTGCCTCTTTAAGTTTTTCGCTAAAGTAGGCCACTGGCATGACCTACGCAGGCACGACCTATGCAGGTATAACCTACGCAAACACAACCTACGCAGGCACGACCTACGCAGACATGACCTATGTAGGCACGACCTACGCAGACATAACCTACGCAGACACAACCTACGCAGGTATGACCTACGCAGGCATGACTTACGCAGGTATGACCTACGCAAGTACGACCTACGCAAGCACGACCTACACAGACACAACCTACGCAGGTATGACCTACGTAGGTACGACCTCCGCAGGCATGACTTACGCAGGTATGACCTACGCAAGTACGACCTACACAAGTACGGCCTACGTGAGCCATATTTAAAAAAAAAAAAAAAAAACAGAGGAAAAGAGAGAAATAAGATGGCCTGCGTGGGTTTCTATTTATCTTCTCTATTTTTTTATATATTTTTTTAATATTTTATTTTATCCAAAAAAAATGCACAAATAATGTGTATATACATATCTATATTTGTATATTTATTCAAGAAAAAGACACAAATTTTTTGTGTCTACAGTGTTGAAAAGTGTTAATATTTGACCCCTTAAACCTAGAGATTGTCATCCGGTGAAAGCTATTTAATATATTTTATGTAGTTTTTGTGATTTACAGGTCTGGAAATAAGTTAAACATAAAATAGCCCAAGAGTTCAGAAAATAACGTGAAATCTGTGCAACCTTGGGTCATATAGAACTTATCCCAATTTGCAACTCTATTTGAACCTCTAAAACATCGAATTTGTGAAATTGCTATTTCACACAAAGTTGTAAAGCTCGTTAACTTCTTTCCAACACTGCAAGAATCACGTCAATTCAAGTACGAGGTAAAGAGGTATGAGCAAAATACCGAGACTGTGTCTGTCGAAGAGCCAGTGCTCACGAAAATCTGGGAGGAAAATTGATTGATTGATTTTGAGAATCGATCGATCGATGCTGGGTCGAATTTTCATGTTTTTAAGGCTCGAAAATGAATTGAAGTGGACCAAAATCAATCGATCGATTTTGAGAATTGATCGATCGATTCTGAGCCAAATTTTCACGTTTTTAATGCTCGAAAATGAGTTGATGAGAGCCAAAGTGAAGTATTAGGTTACATGGGTAACCCTACAAATACCATCCTATGAGTTACAGTGGGAGGTCTCTTTCACATCTTGTCTTTATTTTTCTCTCTACTTTTTCTATCATTTTTAGTTTTTAGAAAGGGGATTAGCCTTCATTTTGATTAATCATAGCATTCTACGTGGATTAAAGCTACTTTGTAGATCTACTTAGAGACTCAATCAGATACTTTTAATAAACTGCTTTCATTTTCTTACAATTTTTGTATTAAAATGTGTGGCTAAATTCCTAGGGTTTTAGGATCTAATAAATCTCATCTGAGGGATTCATCCATAAAATAAATCTATGGTTGAGACTATATTAGATGTTTGTGTGGATTATTGTCATGTGCTCTTGCCATTTTATGAGATCTAATCATGGGTCAAAATATCGTCCGATACCGATACGTATCGGTTTTGGGCGTGAACGGTACGATACATACCCTATGTATCGTACCATGATTTAAATGATGAAATTATCGTCCGATAATAAGGGTAAAATTTGGAAAAATAAAAAAAAATCAAAATATCGTTCGATACGAACGATAATTTGAAATTATCGTTCGTATCGGACGATAATTTGAAATTATCGTTCGTATCGGACGATAATTTGAAATTATCGTCCGATAATTTGAAAATATTGGTGGGCCCCACCAATAGACCCGACTTTTAAGTCGGGTAAACCCTCTTTTTCCTTCCTTCTTCCTCTCTAATTTTTTGATTATTTACACCCTAAATCGGCGCCAAATCGCACAAAATATCACGGGATCAACGTGGAAGGTACGTGTATTTCATTTTATTTCCTAAAATAAGGTAGATCTACACTTATTTAGTGTAGATCTACCCTTAAATAAGGTAGATCTATACTAAATAAGTGTAGATCTACACTAATTAAGTGTAGATCTACACTAATTAAGTGTAGATCTACCTTATTTAAGTGTAGATCTACCTTATTTAAGGGTAGATCTACACTAAATAAGTGTAGATCTACACTAATTAAGTGTAGATCTACACTAAATTAGTGTAGATCTACCTTATTTAAGGGTAGATCTACACTAAATTAGGGTAGATCTATACTAAATTAGTGTAGATCTACCTTATTTAAGGGTAGATCTACCTTATTTAAGGGTAGATCTACACTAAATTAGTGTAGATCTACCCTAAATAAGGGTAGATCTACACTTATTTAGTGTAGATTTACCTTAATATTAATTAATATTATAGGTAAATTTATCATTTACCTATAATATTAATTATTTAAATTATTTAAAATAATTAATATTATTTAAAATAATTTAAAATATTTAAATTAATTAAAAATAATATAAATAATGGGTCAAAAATAATATGATGGGTCAAAAATAATTATATGTGACCCCATTTAAAATATTTAAATTGATAGGTCAAAAATAATATAAATAATTATAATTAAGGGTCACATGTAATCAATATGGGTCACATATCATATGGGTCACATATAATTAATAAAATAATAAGGTCAATATGGGTCACTTATAATTTAAACTTAAAATTAATATGGGTCACATATAATTAAATTTATGGCTCACATATTAAATTATATGTGACCCATATTAATTTTAATAATAAATTTAATTATATGTGACCCATATTGATTATATATGACCCATATTGATTATATGTGACTGTCACATATAATTAGGAAAATTAATATTATGAGATATGTCCCATAAAATATTAGAATAATATGAAATAAATTTCAAATAAATTTTTAAAAATTATAATAATATCAAATAAATATTCATAAATTAAAATAATATCAAATAAATATTCAAAAATTAAAATAATATGAAATAAACATTAAAAAATTATAATAATATCAAATAAACATTAATAAATTATAATAATATCAAATAAATATTCATAAATTAAAATAATATCAAATAAATATTCATAAATTATAATAATATCAAATAAACATTAAAAAATTATAATAATATCAAATAAACATTAATAAATTATAATAATATCAAATAAATAAATATTCAAAATTATAATAATATCAAATAAATTTGATAAAATATAATGATATTTTAAAATAGCAATAATTAAAAATAAATTTTATTTTCAAGTGTAAATTAGATGTTTACTCTTGTAAATTTTATTTTCAAGTGTAAATTAGATGTTTATTTTCAATCGCTTGCTCATTCATGCAGTGAAATAAATAAATATGTACGCTCGATGATCCAGCGTGGCAATATGGTACAGCAATAGATGGTAATAGACTTCAGATTCAATGTAATCTTTGTGGAAAAAAACTGTTGAGAGGAGGTATCACACGATTAAAGGAGCATCTGGCTCATGTAAAGGGAGAGACAAGAGGGTGTCCTAGTGTACCCAGAGAGGTAAAAGAAAATATCAGAGCTAGTTTACAAGCGGCAAAGGGAAAGAAAAAAGCTGAAGCCGATCGTGATAGGGAAATGTATGAGAGAATCAGGAGGCCAGATCCAGAGTTTACATCAGGTGCACCTGAGGATGATGAGGATGAGGATGAGGATGAGGATGAGCAGATAGCGAGAGCTATGAGAGAGAGTGCTAGGGAAGCACAACAGCGTCGAGATCAGGAAGAAGCCGATTATCGGTTTTCAGTTGAGGGGTCCATCCATGCACGCTGGTGGTGGATCTAGTCATAGGCCACATGTTGTTGATGTTGATGAGGATGTTGAGCATCGGGTTGCCATGAGGGCAAAGATCTGGGAGGGATTATAGGTCGCCTACTAGAGGTCAGATTACGCCCCCATGGATCCATTCATGTATCGCACTGAAAGCCCCAAACAAACGAAATTGAGTGCAATCTCACTTACAAAAGTGGGAAAGAAGCTTGGAAAATCCATTGCCAAGTTTTTTATATACAACCACATTCCGAGCCAAGTAGCGCACTCATGCATTTCAAAAGCATGATTGATACAAGTGCGAAGTTGGTCGAGTTAAAAGCCTTCTCCATATGAGATATCTGGGCCCTTACTAATGAGATGAGTACGATGAGATAACCGCCTATGTACGAGCTTGAGGATGTATGGGATGAGAGAGGTTGCACAATTATGTGCGATGGATGGACCGGGTCCCACAAAGAAGAGCTTGATAAACTTTTTGGTTTACAGCGATGCCGGGACAGTATTTTTGAAATCAGTTAATGCTTCTAGACACGTAAAGTCTGCTGACTACCTCTTTAAACTAATGGATATGGTAGTTCATGAGGTTGGAGAGCAGTGGGTTGTGCAGTGAACGCATAATGCGGCAAACTACAAAGCCGCCAATTAAAACTAATGGCGAAGAGACGCCACCTGATCGGACCCGTGTGCCGCATACATTGCGTGGACCTCATTCTTGAGGATTTAGGAAAGAGAAGCAAGGCATGATAACTATTCAAAAGGGAAGAACGATTATTCCTACCGTACAGCGGACAAGTCGGTCAATTTAATGAGAGCCTTCACGAACAATGAGTTGCTCGACTGCGATTACACGCTTTTGCAACACGCTTCTTAGCCCTCTGAGTTTGGCTAGATATAGGCGTGAGTCGAAAAGCATGGTGTCGCTTAAGAATGGAATCAACATGAAATAGGACTCCCACGGCGAAGAGACTAGCTTGCGAAGTTCTTGACACGATCTGACGCCTTGATTTTGGGCAGATGTCGACCACCTGATCGCCGTCACTACCCCGTTGGTGCAAGTGTTGAGATTGGTTGATGGTGATGACAAACCAACAATGGGGTACGTTTATGAGTCAATGGATAAGGCAAAATTGGCTATAAAAACCAAATGCCCTACAAAATATAAACGACATCAAGCGATTATCGACAAGAGGTGGGATGCACAATTTCACGATTTGCATGCGCAGGTATAACATGTTGCACAATTATGTAGTGATTTTATTTATTTATTCATCATTTTCATATCTTGATGAAATTGCTCATATTTGATGTGTAGCACACTACTTGAATCCGACCTTTTCCAAAGATACGCTGACGCTCGAAATGAAAGCGACAATCGATGAAGTGTATACCGGTTTGCTCAATGTAATCCAAAGAATGCTCCCTGAGTTGGCGGACCAAGGCCAAGCCATAAAAGATGTGAGTGATCATAGTATCATACCTTAAAAGTAATAAGTCAAATGTCATGTGATATTATCATCTATTTATTGATATGTGCCTTCATCGTGTTTCATCTTTATAGATTGACATGTTTAAGAGAGACATGGGTCATTTGGACGATTGGCGCAATCCCAAATTAAACACGACAAACCCGGATTGGTGGATGCATTATGGAGGTGATGGTCCGATATTGAGGCGGGTAGCAATGAGGGTATTGTCGCAAACGTGTTCCTCGTCCAACTGCGAGCGGAATTGGAGCACTTTCTCTCTGATTCATACTAAGACAAGGAATAGACTAACTATGGACCGATTGGAAAAGTTAGTCTACTGCCACTACAACATGCGATTAAGGGTCGAATATACGAGGACCAACCGTGGTAAGCAATTACATGAAGTCTTAGATCCTCAATTATATGAAGTCTTACTTACATATTATACTAATTCATCTATCATATTCTACCTATTTGCGGTGATTATTTTGATCCCATCCGGTTGGATTATATATTCGAGGAGGATGACCCTTTGAATGAATGGATCAAGAGAGAGAAGAGCCGATCTTGGATAGTGAGACCTTTGAATGGTGGACAATCTTTGAAAGAGTAGTGAGCGAGCTTCCCAACCACCGTGGCGGGAAAGAAGTTTGAGTCGTCATTCGGGTTGGATTGGCGATCAAACGCTTGCCGGTAGTGATGATGAGAGTGGTGAGGATGATGGTGGAGGGCATGATGGTGGAGGGGATGTTGGCACTAGTGGTGGAGGGGAGGAAGCTGGTACCTCTAATCCTTATAGAGATATGGCGGCATGGGACGATGACTCGACGCCGTTAACACAGTTCGACACTCCTACATTTAGAATGGGAGGGGTTGAAGGAAGATGAGCATCGGGATCATATCAAACACCACCACCACCACCACCACAAGATGATACGGATATGGGTTATATGACTTCTAGCTTCGGGGGATTCAGTTTGCAAAATACCGAAGAAGATTCAAAGAACTAGTAACCCATACTACTACAACAAACCTATTCGGTGCCATATGACTCGTTGGTGATTTTTGGAGGACCTCCTCGTTAATCGAGCCTCGATTTGAGGCACATATAATCATGGGTATCAATATGGGCAACATTATAGGCAAAGGCCGGAAAGTTCGCGCACCGATGATGACGATGATCATGAGGGCCAAGAACCACCACGAAATTCAGTGTGGCTCTAAAGTAAATTTTTCATGTACAATTAAACTTATTTTTATCAACATAGCTATTATTTTTGACAATATATAATTTATTTTTGTCAATATATATTGTAATTTACTTTATGCGTGTCTGCGTCGATCAAATTATGAAATATTGTTAATAAAATAGGCATGTGATCAGCTGATCGAACATAATGTTAGAAGATCTGTTACATTAAGTCAAAAATGTGATCTTAAGACAAAAATAAGTTACAAAATAGGCATGTGACTTGGGTTAAGTTACAAAATAGGCATCTTATTTATATATTCATCTAAATAATGCATCAAATAAGTCAAAAATAAAAGCAAAAATAGTTGAAATAAATACAAAATAAATAAATATAATTTTTCAGATTTTTTGGGATTTTCTGAGATTTTTTTGGGATTTAAAAAAAAAAAACGATTTTTTGAATGTATCAAACCGATACATTCAATGTATCGCCGATACATTGAATGTATCGGACGATACCCGGTACGTATCGTCCGAGAGGTCCGGACGACACGTACCGGAAAACCGGTATTTTGACCCTTGGATCTAATCATAAATCCAAGATATGGAAATTAGTCATGCTTTTCCCATGATCTTAGATCGGTGATTAGGAACCCTAATCTTATTTTTAATGCTAAAATTTAGACTCATTAATTCATTGTGATTAGATTTATTTTACTACAGTGGATGTTTTGATTCTTTTCTTTAGCAGATTTGGAAAAGCAATAATATTGATTTAATCGTTTTATTCTTCCATAGTGAAGACATAAATAACCTAAAAACTAAAGGAGAAAAATACCCATTTAAGGTATATTAGAGAGAGAAGAGAAGAAGAAAAAGAGAGATAGAGAGAGCATAATAACACTAATGGACTACATTGCTTCTATTTCATATGTTGTAGTAACAATAGATGAGCCCTTTATATAGAAGGCATACAAGACACTATTTCCATTCCTAACCAATGTGGGTATATTGCCTCCAACTCTAACACATACCATACTTAATATATTATCTCCAACACCCCTGTTCAAGTTGAGCATCAATGAGAATGATGCTCAAGTTGCCAATTACAAAGACTCTGAACCATCTCCTCCTAATATTAATAAGGTAAATATACGACCATAAGGTCAATAAAAAAATGCTACATATTACAGTAGCGACAAAGGCCATAAGGCTGATAAAAGGCTACATAACAGCAAAGGCCTTATCATCAAATACTAGGAAGGACAGCATGTGTAAAACACTATCACACACATACAAATATAAATTGGCAAATAAAAAAAATGGAGGAGAGTCACGGATCTCAAAGAAATGAGCAACATCCAATCGCATGAGTGTATGTCGAGAGCTGTAGACGTGAATTTTGAGACAATAAACACGGATTTATGGGTAACGATTCAGACTTCACAAATTTCAGGATAAAGGCAACAACCCTACATAGACCTTTCAACAAATAGGTACTATGTAATTTCCACCAACAACAATAACCCATCAAAATAACTCATCAAAAATCATCCAACAACTCTCACGAGACTCATATCAAACACCTACTATGCAGCAGTAGTAGCAAAGCACAACAGCCCTTCAACATCTTTTTTCTTCTTAACACTTTCATCTTCTCATAGTTGTACAGTAGCCCACCATAGTTGCACAGCAGCCTTCAATGCCTGCTACACAACAACCATTCTTCTTCTCTACACCATGGATTAAGCACACACAAATGAATAAATGGCTACACCAAAAAAGACATGGATGGTTTCAAAGACACAAAAAATATGAATCTAGTGTTGGAGAAAAGAAACAACTAATGGGACATCAACAAAGATCTCTATGTTCCCGATTTCTGATGCACAGAGATCCGACGAGGCGGCAAAGTGCAGAGCATACGTCAGACGGAACCTTAAAACCGACACGCGGATCCAACTCGCTCTGATACCATGTATAATTTTATGGGCTTAACTCAACCTCACAAAACCGGCTCGTAAGGTGAGGAGTGCCCAAATTATATATAGCCCAAGACCTCCAAGCCCACAGGCAACATGGGACTAATCTAGCACGCCCCCACACGTGTTGGCGGGATTGAGCCAAGCCAAATCACGTGGACAATTGAATTGGGTGATGTAGAGTGGAGAAATACCCGCTTTGATACAATGTGTAATTTCATGGGCCTAACTCAACCTCACAAAACTGGCTTGTAAGGTGAGGAGTGCCCAAATTATATATATCCCAAGACCTCCAAGCCCACAGACAATGTGGGGCTATTCTAACACGCCCTCGCACGTGTTGGTGGGAATGAGTCAAGCCAAATCACATGGACAATTGAATTGGGTGGCATGAAGCGGAGAAAAAAATTGGCTTTGATACAATGATAAAATTTCAACGGGCCTAACTCAACCTCACAAAACCGGCTTGTAAGGTGAGGTTTGCCCAAGTTATATATAGCCCAAGAAGGGCATGCCCACAAACGATGTGGGACAATTCCAACACACCCCCACACGTGTTGGCGAGATTGAGCCAAATCACGTGGACAAGAAATGAGTGACGTGGAGAGAAAGAATGGCTTTGATACCATGTAGAAATCCAGCAGGCCAAACTCAACCTCACAAAACCGGCTTGTAAGGTGAGGAGTGCCTAGATTATATAAAGAGCCCAAGATGAGAGGATTTAGTATCCTAAATCTCTCTCGTTCATTTTGAGCAATTTCATATTGCGTAGTTTTTTTTAATCATTCGACTCATCACATTCAGTAGGCTAGGTTAAGATTGATGTTAATTCAAGTAAGCTCTTAGATTGGTATATTGCATCCTTTTAAATTCTACCTCACAAAACCAGCTTGTAAGGTGAGGAGTGCCCAGATTATATAAAGAGCCCAAGATGAGAGGATTTAGTATCCTAAATCTCTCTCGTTCATTTTGAGTAATTTCATATTGCGTAGGCTTTTTTAATCATTCGACTCATCACATTTGGTAGGCTAGGTTAAGATTGATGTTAATTCAAATAAGCTCTTAGATTGGTATATTGTATCCTTTTAAATTCTATCTGACATCTTTGTAGGATCAACCTCGTACTCTACAATTGTTTACTACGATACGACTCGTGCACTTGCGAGTAACACTTTTAAATTCACAACAAAGTGTAATGTGTAGGGACTTTGTGTTTAACGTGTAGAGAGTCATGGGCCCAGTAGTTATTTATTCTAAAAAAAATTCCAAGAAAAACTCTGAACTTTGACCCCAATATCTCTAACACACCTAAACTATTGGTCATCTCAAAGGAGCACCCGAAGATTCTATAAGTTCAGCAACTAAACCCCTACCGTCAACCCCCGTTAATATGCAAAAGGAAAATACTGATGGGAGTTGACGACATGGGCCTAGTTGATGAACTTATGATTTCTTCAAGTGCTAATTTGAACGCCATGACGGCAGTGGTCTAGTTGATGAACCTATGATTTCTTCATGTGTTAATTTGAATGCCAACTCAGCATTTTCCGTTCGCATATTAACGGGAGTTGACGGTAGGGGTTTAGTTTATGAACTTATGGAATCTTCGGGTGCTTGTTTGACATGAGCAATAATTTAGGTATGTTAGAAATGTCGGGTCAAAGTTCAGGGGTTTATTTGAAATTATCCCTTTGTTTTATTTTATTTAAATGGGTATGTAGCAATGAAATGGGCATAGAAAATTCGTGTCCTTTATTGGCAATTGGAGGTTAGGCTTCCTCGAAGAGTCTTAGCGTCTTAAATCTTTAACTATCTAGTGGGCACATTACAAAAATCTACCCTTCAAGTGCACAACTTTCAAAATCTAAAATCGAACCCAGAACCTGTTCGACGAAAGTCCTGAACGAAAAGAAAGAGTTAATGAGCATACCAAAACGATACTCTTGCAAAGATGATAAATCGACGGCGCGCCGAGGAGATCCCTCCTCGCCTCTAGGGTTCTATCGTAGTAATCGCGGGGCACCTTCTTGAATGCGAAATCTCCGACGCCATTCGACGTTAAGATCGCGGAGAGGCGTGATTCAGTATTCTCGCTACTACTGGTGCAATCGTAGTCTCGATGAGAGGAAGAGATGGAGAGATCTGAGATTTGTTGGGGGAGCAGAGAGATCTCCAATTCAGTTATCCGTTGGAGGATTCGAATTTGGGATTTTTCGATTTCTGCTAACAAATCCATGGTGTTTAATTGCGCAGCCACTTTATCGCCTCTGTGGGCAGCTACTATATATGGGATAAGGTATGATACGGTGGATATCGCAAATTTTCGTAAACGAAGTTTACACTTATATATGCAACACGTGGCACAGACGATAATATGTACATATAAGAGAGTGTTATATGGAGTGCAGATTTTATACAAACAAAGTGCACACTGATGATGTGGTGCCACACAATTGGCTGCATGTGCGGCAGGGCTCAATTAATGCAAGGCAGCCAACGCTATGCCACATCAGCTGTCTGCGCTTTGTCCTCAACAAATCCGTCTTATATTTACAATTTTTCATATATATATATGGCAGACAGGTTAGGTTTTGTGTAGGCAGAGTATAGGCGGCTGACGTGCTACAATGCAATTAGTTGCAAATATAGTGGGACTGAAATAATGTAAGTCAGGTCAGCTAATCACATCGCCATATCAGCCGCATGCACAAAACATCCACGCCGTTTGCAATTTTTCATACATATGCTAGGATAAATTCCCAACGTTTTTTTATCTACAACCAACCTATCAGACTCAAGACCAGCTCTACTTTAAATAAAATAATAAATAAAAATACTTATAAAGTTTGCGAAAATATTTTAACAAAAAGCGCGCGTACATTTAATTTTAACTAGACTGCCACCGAGTAATCGGTCTTATACTTGACCTATTGGTCGTGATTTTGTAAAAGACCCTCCACGGTCTCACATGAGACCGATTGGTTACAGTTTCATATATGACCAATCTCACTTAAAACAGCGTGCATGTTCTCTTAATTAAAATATATTTTTACTCATTAGAGCATCTTCAGCAGAATCGCCATTGCTGAAAAAAACACTATTATAGCGAATGAGAGCAAGAGGAGGAGCTCCAACAGGTTCGCCATCACCCCCTTCAAAATAGCGACCTGCTACAGTGCTCGCTATAGATAGCGAGTACTGTAGCATTAGCTACTTATTTTTTTATTGATTAATAATTTTGATTTCCCTCTCCCGCTACAGTTTTGCTTTCCCTCTCCCGCCAATCATCTCTGCTACACATTCCTTCTTCCTCTTGGTGAGTAATTTTTATTTGCCTATATTTTTTAGGATTTAGAGTAATTTTTCTTGTGGGTTTGTTGTTATAGAAATCCATCTTCTTCTCCTTTCTTTTTTACATATTTTTTTTGTTTTTAAAAGCAATATAATTTTTGTCTGTCGTTGTAAAAATTAGGATATTTAAGTTGCCTATCTTATGTTTGATAGAATGCCTTGTAGAACTCAAGGTAATTTAGGATATCTTAATTACCTACCTTAACCATCACAATTCATCTGGAAAAAAAAACGCCCAGGTGAGTTGATTGGTTTGCATTCATTGATTTAAGGACCCCAAAAATAGTCAATCAATGTTGTTGACAGGGTTAGCTTCATTGTTGGGGTCATTGGCATCACTGGCATTTACCCTTTCATCTATTTTAATTGATGGAAAGTATTATTTGCCTTGGGCAGTCGTGAAATATTCTGCTTTTTTTTTTGAACAGTTAACGTTATTTCATTATTTAATAATAAATAGGAGAGTGAATCTGCTAAAAATAAGCAATTAAAGATCATTGTACTTCCTTGGGACAAAGAAGCTGAAAGAGCAAAACTGAGCAAAACCAAAATGCTGCAAAATACATAAAACCATGACCAGGCCAAATGAAAGAGACTTAATCAGTAAAACAATTATTGGTCTAGTTGGTAGATTAGGACTCTACCAATTTAAATCCATCAATGCTACCTCAGAATTAGTCTTTTGCCTCTCAATGACTATGAGAGCAGATGAAATGAATATAATGGCTAAGCAATTAGTCCATATCTCCAATATTTTCAGCAAACTTTGAAGATCGATTAGAAAGATGGGGTATCCACCATTCAATCCAATCACATTGAGGGAGTTTCCCTCAATTGGTCCATCCAAATCAATCCATCTCTGGGTCAAGGGATGATCAACGTTTATACCTGTCTAAAACGCTTCCATTTTTCCTATAGTTGAATCAACATGTTCACCCACGCGACCACAAGATCGTAATTCTTCACTATTTTTGTTAGTTATGGTACCTCCCAAGCCAGATTGATCCAGATTTCCGCTAGTTCATCCACCAAGATTCAATTTGAATCATCCTTATTGTGGGGGCATGCAAATATCCAGTATTCTGACTGCACTTGTTGTAAGTAAGCACGTAGATCTCCAATCAGTCAACAACAACAATAATAATAAACAGTTTTCAAAGCAATCAGACTGCTGTGCTATGGACTGGAACTTTTCTTGCTGAGATCGAGCATTTTTGCCCCATCAGATCGAGATATGGAATCTTGCATATGCAAAATTTGGGCTCAATAGAACATAATTTCGTATGTGCTCAATAGAATATAATTTCTTGAACTGGTAGTTAAAGTGTCAGTTAAAGTTGCTTTGTCTTTAGGTCCATAATTGTCTGCCAATAGTTTTGAATTTTGGGGCTAAGACCCGTGAGAGTTTAAGAGCTCCTAGATCTCTTGAGATTTCAAAATCTTCATGCATGAGCACAATGTATGGGCTCCATACCATATGCCAACCCTGCAGAAAATATATGTTGTAATTTAAGTATAAGAGTCCACAGCCCATGCCTTTTCCAGCCTATAGAGTTCTTTTTTCCACTATTAAAATGTGGTCCACTCAGTCCATGACAACTAGCTGAGATCATGCCAAATTCGTTGGAAGAGTCATAAAATTATCACATATGTAGCCTACACTCTTGCATAAATGTGTTTCCACCGTTCAATTTGTGGATTTTTTATTTTTTATGTTGACCAGATACCCATTTCAGTTCCTTTGCACCATTTTATCATATCAGTATCTGTATTGCCAATACATTTAATGTATCGGTGATACAATGAAAAATATGATTCGGTGGCCAGTGATACCGCTACATATCGGTATCGTCCGAGGTTTTGACCCATGTATCAGATTCAGACTTCTAAGGAAATTGTGATAAGATGCCGAATAACAACAACAGTGATAGTGCTAAAGTTGAGTCTTTGAGGATCAAGAATGGATCACGTGATTTGAGGACCTTGGGGTTTTAATCATGGGTGCTTGATATTTTGCCAAAACAACAAATAAGTGGGCATGTGATTTAAGCAAGGGAGGCTTGAAATCATCTAGAAATATTCCCTACTAGAGTTTGTTTTTCCTCTTGTGTAAAAAAGGTGTTTTGATTCTTACTTGATGATGTGGTAGCCCTTCTCTCTCTCTCTCTCTCTCTCTCTCTCTCTCTCTCTCTTTGGATTATGTTCTTTGTTCCTTCATCTATCCTTTTTTGTATATCAAGATTCCAGAGAGGCAATAATTTGTTGATTTAATGAGAATTTGGTATCCTTTCTTTTAATGTGCCAATTTTATCTTTAATTAGCTGTGATGATATCTCTTATATTGACTAATTCATAGAATTATTAGAATTATTGACTTTTTAGGATATCTAGAACACATTGGGTGAATAGATCTAGTGATCAGCATATAATGATCGAAGAGAATCACCTGTGTAATGGTTATTCTGAGGATCCTAAACTACCATATTGGAAAAAGAGGCCTCGGCCCATGGATAAAAATATCGGTCAAAATTCAGTTTCGGCCTTGACCAAAACCGATATTTTGACCAATAACTTCATTTATTGGTAGATAATTTGAAGTTTTCAGACCTCCTTTTTTTTTTTCTATTCTTTTTTTGAAACTACAAAAAACAAATCTAGAACAAGTTGGCCGATAATATGGGATATCAATTTAGTAACAAGACCCTATAACTATAAGTTATCGTTTCGGCCTGGTCCGAAACTGATAGTTATCGGCTGATATTTTGATCCATGCCTGGGACTATGCGTCGAGTGCATCCGCTATTGGAAAAATTAAAATTTTTGCAATATATATATATATATATATATATATATATATATATTTTTTTTTTTAATATGCTTTTGAAAATATGAGGTTTATATTAGGTGCTCTGCCCTACAAGGAAGAAGGAACTGTGTCTATATAATACGATTATACACATGGTCATCAATCCGAAATTTCAAGAAATCACTGTGGCTCTGATCTATATATGATATGGATTTATTACTACTGATCAATTATATGGCCTACTTTCAATGGGCAACCAATGGCTGGCTCATCTTCTTGCCTCACCCATGAAACAAACCCAACCAAAATACTAATCATTCTTGTTAAGATGTTGAATGTTTACAACCAAAGAGATGAAATGGCAGAAATATGATGGATGATATCTGCAACTGCCATATCATCAATGGCATTTGGAGCTATTGATGATCTAGTGGATGCATAGAAGGAATCTTCAAATCCAGCTCTTCAACGAGAATTGGAAAAATGCAGTTTTTGCTATAAACATTTAGTAGTTTTCCCATTTAAAAAATAAAATCAGGACTGACTCCGATTTTCTGGATAAGGTGGTTTCATCCACATTTTTTTAAAAAAGTGTAAGTGGCTAGTATCCTTGTTATGTTAATGTGCATGTCCAAACAACGCCTTACTCTATGTCTATTGTGCTAAATAGTTCAAAAGTGAAGTTAGTTATTTTTAGGAAGTTGGGGTTTATTGCAAATTCAGATATCACATGCTTTTGAGGAGGTCTTAATGACACAAAGGGTTGGTGACTTTTTTCGTGTAGAATCAATTGGATTTTTTTTTTCTTGGTTGATATATCTATTTTGTAGATAGTTGGTTGCTTGATGTGGATATAAAGCTTTGTTTATAGAGAGTTTCTTATTAAAATTATTTCAAGTCAGGGACTTTTGAAGTTAGGTTTATTGCAACTTCAATTGTCACATGTTCCATGACAAGGTTTTAGTAGCACAAATGGTTAGTTTCAAAGAGTCTTTGGAGTTGCTGTTATCAAATATGATCTAACAATGTAGGTTTTGCTGCAGTTCTTGTAGAATCAATCGATGGTGTTTCACATTGTAGAATCAAATATGATCTAACAATATAGGTTTTGGTTGAAGATAAATTACTTTTTATGGGTTCTTGTTTATTACAGTTTTTGTTAGTAGTGAATTAAAATTTATTCTTGTGAATGCGGGTTCGGGTTGATGGGTTTTTTGCTTTTTGGTTATTAGCCTCATGATGCATAAACCTCAAATCTATGAAAGGGTAAATGCCAGTGATGCCAATTACCCCAACAATGAAGCTAACCCTGTCAACAGCAATGATTGACTATTTTTGGGGTCCTTAAATCAATGAATGGGTAGATACTGGTGTTTATTAGCATCCAATAAGTTGTGTATTGACTTGGTCTGTTAATCTCCGTACTTTAATGCTGAAAATAGATAGTTTTTTGTTGAAAGTGCTAACATTATAACCATACACATGGGCTGCTATTCATCACTCATTTTTTCTAATCTTCAAATTTCCTTTGACTTTTACAGATGGATTCTCAAATGCAAGACGACACGACTTTTACAGATCTCTTGAATGAAGGATCTTACCTTGAAAATGAATTGATTGGATCTCTAAATCCTATTAATTTAACTGAACCGCAAATTGATGCTCGACATAGCACTAAAAAGGCACGGGGTGTATCTTTCAACAAAGATGAAGATCTTCTCCTTATAGATGCGTGGTTAAATACAACTACCACTATAATACGAGGAACTGATCAATCAAAGAATACTTATCGGTCGAGGATTTATGATAACTACAGTGCCAATAAGACCTTCACTACCATACAGAATTAAGTATCTCTAACTAACCGTTGGAGTGTAATTCAAAAGGCGGTAAATAAATTTTGTGGATGTTTGGCACAAATCAAGTTAGCGCATCAAAGTGGTTTGACTGAAGTAGACAAGGTATATAAACTCACTTTACTTTCAGTTTGAACATTGTAAATCTACATAACTTGGGAACATTATTTTCTATCCTCACATTGTAACACTTTTACTTTTGTAGATTGCTAGGGCAAGGCAGTTATATAAGGCAGAGAACAAAGCCGATTTTCAATTTGAGCATTGCTGGATTGTGTTGAAAGAATGCCCAAAGTGGCTTGAAGAGAAGGAAAGTCCAAGTAGGTCTCCGTTTGCTAGGAGACCTACTTCTTCTACTCTACCTTCGATGAATCTAGGAGATGATAGTAATAACACCAATAACTTCGTCGACTTAGAAAGACCCATGGGGAGAAAGGCTGCAAAAGAACGACTGCATAAACGAAAGAGCAATGTCGATACCGATAATGAAGGTCTGGTGAGGATTCTAACCCAGATAAATGAAAGAGCACAAAAAATCAATGAAGAAAAACATGAATTTATGAGAAGAGTGGATGCTCAAGAGGAGGCGAAGATTCGATTTAAGGAGGACAAAATTATTTTGATGGATACAAGTCACATGACTGAAGTCCAAAAAGAGTATGTACGCATGCAACAAATGGAAATCATTGAAAGTCGCAGGGATAAATAGGTTTTATTTGATATGTTAAGTTTTATGTTATGTTTCAATATATTTGTATAAGATCTGAATCTGGGTATGTCTTATCTCATTATTTGAGATAATCAGTATATTTGTATGAGACAATCATAAACTAAACCATCTACATAACAAATAGTTAAATGGATATTGAAATTTTGTTTACATCCAATGATATTCAACGTCGCACATTGTAGATAAAGCTTGAGAAAGTAAAACTAAAAAATGCACAATAATTGTAACCTAGCTTGATATGAAATTAATTATGGTCATGCATTTGCCATAAGTGTTCGATGAGATCCGATTGCAGTTGAGAATGAGTTTGACTATCTCGAATACTCAGATGCCTTTGAATAAATTGTACAAATTCAGGAGTACGCTCGCGAGATACTTGAATATTAGGAATGTCATCGACTTGTTCATAGTCGATATTAAAGGCATCGTCACTATTTTTTTCTTCTTCAATGATCATGTTATGTAGTATTATGCATGTTTTCATAATGAGTTTGAGAGTTTCACGGTTCCATCCATGAGCAGGTCCACGCACTATTGCGAAAAGTGCTTGAAGCACTCCGAATGCACGTTCAACATCCTTTCTTGCTGATTCTTGAGCTGTAGCAAAATTTTTTGCCTTTCTTCCTTGTGGACGTGAAATTGTCTTCACAAAGGTTGACCACTTTGGATATATACCATCGGCGAGGTAGTATCCTACTGTATAGTTATTACCATTTATTGAGTAATTGGCAGGAGGAGCGCCCCCCTTGACAAGTCTGAGAAAATAAAAAAGGCATGCCATATCCATAGATCATATGAAGCGACTGCTTCTAGGATCATTGTTGGTTCACGACTGTGACCTGAAAATTGTCCTTTCCACCCAGCTGGACAATTCTTCCACTTCCAATGCATGCAATCGATGCTGCCCAACATCCCTGGGAAACCACGTCGTTCGCCAACTTTTAGCAAACTAGCAATGTCGTTGTTGTTTGGTGACCTCAAGTATCTATCCGAAAAAATTGAAACTATTGTTGTAGCAAATCGTTCCAGAGACTCAACTTTGGTGGATTCTCCAATTCTCACGTACTCGTCTATATAGTCGGCCGCTACTCCATAAGCGAGCATTCTATGTATAGCGGTCATCTTTTGAAGGGAAGATAAACCGAGAGTTCCAGCACAATTTCTTGTTTGGACAAAGTATGAATCGCGAGCTTCTATTGCAGACTGAATACGAAAAAAAAGAAAACGATTCATCCGAAACCTCCTTCGAAATAATTTTGGAGGATATACTGGTGAATCAGCAAAATAATCTTGAAATAGCCTCTGGTGGCCTTGCATAGAATCACGATCGATGAAGACACGTCCCGGAATAGAACCACGACGTGCTTTGCATTTTCTCCGATCCTCCAATTGTTTTTGTGCTACAACAATTACGGTAGCGGCCAACAACTCATCCTCGCCGTCGGAGTCTTCAACCAACATTTTATAGACGGGATCGTTAGACATTTGAGCGAAAGTGAAGAATGAATAATGTAGAAAAAAGATATATTGCAATTATTGAAAAATAGCTAACAAAAATCACAAAAGATTGACCTATTTTTATAGTTGAGCAATCTTATTTTTAAATGAGAGAATATGACCGTTTGAAAAATATGACCGTTGGAGAAATATGACCGTTAGAAAAATATGACCGTTGGAGAATTCTAGCCGTTTGAGAATATGACCGTTGGAAAAATATGACCGTTGGAGAATTCTAGCCGTTAAAGATTATAACCGTTGGAGAAAATATAATCGTTGGAGAAATATAGCCGATTTCGGGTTCGGTTTCAATTTCGGTTTTCGGTTCGGTTTCGATTTTGGTTTCGGGTTCGGTTTTGGGTTCGATTTTGATTTCGGTTTTCGGTTTGGTTTTTATTTGGGTTTTCGGGTTTGGTTTTGGGTTTGATTTCGATGTTGGTTTTCGGTTCGGTTTTGGATTTGGTTTCGATTTTGGTTTCGGGTTCAATTTTGGGTTTGGTTTCAATTTTGGTTTTCGATTCGGTTTTGGATTCGGTTTCGATTTTGGCTTCGAGTTTGGTTTGGGTTTGGTTTCGATTTCGATTTCCGGTTCGGTTTTGGATTCGGTTTCGATTTTGGTTCGGGTTCGATTTCGATTTCGGTTTTTGGTCTGGTTTTGGATTCAGTTTCGATTTTGGTTTCGGGTTCGATTTCGATTTTGGTTTCCGATTCGGTTTTGGATTCGGTTTCGATTTTGGATTCGGGTTCAGTTTCGATTTCGATTTCCGGTTCGGTTTTGGATTCAGTTTCGATTTTGGTTTCGGGTTCGATTTCGATTTCGATTTCGGTTTCGGGTTCGGTTTTGGATTCGGTTTCGATTTTGGTTTCGGGTTCGGTTTCGTTTTCGGTTTCCGGTTTGATTTTGTATTCGATTTCGATTTTGGTTTCGGGTTCGGTTTCGATTTTGGTTCAGTTTAGGAAAATATGACCGTTAGAGAAGGTGAATATTTAAATTTTTGAGTGTTGGTAAAGATATAATAAAATAAGAATGAATAATAATATTTTAAAAGAAGGAGTAGCTAAAATAGAGAATCTGCTGGAGTGTTCATTGAAAAAGTAATAGCTAAAATAGAGAATGATAGCTAAAAAGGTATTTAGCTAATCAAATTTGGCTATCCTTGCTAGAGATGCTCTTAAAAATGTACAAAAGCTCGTACAAGAAAAAGTAGAGGGTCTCGAACCCTCTTAAGTAATAGAGATATATCGGACCTTGTACAGTTTAAAATCATAGGTTGGGACCCTATTGGGTAATTAGTCCTAAATTAAATAGTTTGCATGTAGAGCAGGTCATAATTATAAAAATTGTCGAATTTTTGAATAGTTCGCAAATCTAAGGTTATGCAAATTGATCTCAAATTTTTCATAAATTTTTTAAACATTCAGCGATTACAAAAATTCACGAATTATTCTCGATCGAATTTTTAAAAAATTTATGATTTTTATTATTTTTAATATGAGTACCTTTAAATCCACCTACCAAATCTTTGAGTTCACCCACATTGAAACACATTGACTTGGTAGAATCAGATGATGGAGATCGTTTTATCCTCCCAATCTTTCATACGATGGATCTTGAGATCATCAGATGGTTAGTGTTTTATTTGTCGTGGTACACATATTAGAAAAATGGTCTTAACATCACATGCACGCTCAAAATTGGTTTTAATTTGGTGTGTACACATGAAATAAAAAATCAACCGTCTGATGGTACGATCATGCTCTCAAGAATCAAGATGTATTGTGTCCATCTCGCAAGATGTATTGTGTGCAAGATTGTGACGATAAACAATCTCCATTGCTCGATTCAATATAATCAATGTATTTCAGCGTGGGTGAACTCAAAGATTTGGTGGGTGGATTTAAAGGTACCCTTTTAATATACTGTAAATTTTTCTATAGTTTTAAATCTTTTTTTTTCTCTCCGATTTTTCCTCTGAATATTTCTTCGAATTTGCTAGATTTTTCGAATTTAAACGTCTCCAAACCCCGACTTGGTGACTATGGAACAGGTATAGAGTGACCCACTTGATCACCAACACATGGTATGGCAGTCGAGTGGGCGGTTTGTGACGTGGGCTCGCGACGTGGCCATCCGAGCCAGCCGCAGGGCCACTTGTGCCATTAGTGCGTCAGGCATTGGTGGGTTGAAGCTGGGGCATCGCCGGCGTGTCACCAAGCCATGAGGGTTTCGCCACTGGTACTCAAAGAGCTTCGATCGTACGCCAGGAGGGCACGCGACATGGTGGCAGTTTGGTCGTGATGCGGTGCCAGCAGGGCACGTGATGCGGTCGCGACATAAACCAAGATGGGTTAGCAGTGTCAGGCATTGCGGTATGTCAAATCAAGGGGTTTGAGGTCCTCCTGCCATTTAGGCACTGTTGATGTTTAAACCATATATATGGGGAAATTATCTAACAGTCATGTGATGTGTCGCTGGCCTAAGTGATCCCATATGAAACGCGTATGATAGCCTTGTGGGCTTGAGTTCGCGCATCCGGGCCTCGCATAGGTGTAAGGTCGCTCATGTCACGTCGTGCGCTGGAGCCATTGTGTTGGTGGTCAACGACTACCCTTACGGTGCGGACCTAAACTCTAGGTGGGGCTGCCCCTAGGAATATCGCTGCGTATAGCTATATGAGTTGCATTCGGGAATCCGCATAGTTTCTAACCTAATGCGTTACCGTGCAGATTTGAAACACGAGTAGACTGATCTAGTAGGTGAAAAGTTAGTTGTCGCACGAGAGCTTACGTCGCAAAGAGTAACTCCGTGATAGGTTGCTGCATTCAAGGGGGACGTTATCATCATCATCATCATCATAATCTTATCCCATCTATTTGAGGAGCTAGAGTTGTGCATGGACTTTAACTGCATAGAGATCCGTGATCTTCTCAAAGTCTACCCAATAGAATTTACATACTGTGTAGATAATCGAGTCCGTTGTTGCACACAGACCTTGCCTATGTTTTAGAGTTAACTACTTGACCATAATAATATATATACTCATCATTAAACCACTTCTCCATTGACTCAACAAGCACTCTTTGAGTCAATAATAAATCAAATAACACGATGAAGAAGCTCATGGTCTCTGTTGTTTTGTCGTTTGAAGAAGACGACTTACACTAACCCTACCAGCGTTTCCCTTCTATGCACGGTGGGTCTCTTGGGCACCATGACCCAACCCGTCATATAGTTTAATTGACCCGGGCCTACCCAAACCGACTCGTCCTCATTCTCGACCTAGCCCATGGACCCATTTAAGCTCATAGCCCGGTCCAGTCCATTCTCAGTCTATAATTTATTACCTGATTTGGCCCATTAAACATGACCCGTTTGTCCTTAAGGCCCATTTTGATCCGTATTATTTCTTATTGTTTTCTGACTATTTCTGGGCTATCTATAAGTCCAATTTTTGAACATTATATGAATTTTGACTTTTTCAGACATTTCGGATCTATTTTTGAGGTCTGTTTTTGACAAGGAGCTCTCTGTTGTGATATTTTCATGATCTGATGTTCTTTTGATAATTTTTAATCGAATCATTATAGTATATTTGAGTGCATTTAATTAGGGTTGGGTATTAGAGGTTGTGCTCTAGCCCAAGGCTGATACTTACATAAAATTACCTATGTTTATTATTAATTTTTGGCACTTACCCACAACATGAGTTAGATTTGACTACTTACATCACTTAAGTCGCTTATTTATTTTATTTTATTATTTAATCACTTTTGTGACTATCTAAAATATCATAAAACCTAAATAGAAAATATGGCTTGGAAGGATTCTACTGTCCAACGGTGATAATCTTACCTCGTGTTGTGATTTTCAAAGTGGGATTTATTTTTGGTAAAAGATTGTGTCACAAATTCAGTAAAAGTGTGTAGTAAGCGTTGACGTCACAACTTGAGGGATTACTTTTGCCCAACGGTGATGAATCACTTAATGTTGTGTGATAATTGTATTTTACTACTCATTAGTTTGTGTGTGGGTACTGCTAGCATATTATGACTCGGCCCAACGAATGGTCATAACGATGCAATTAGTATCACAATCATTAATATAGATTGAGAAAGCGATTAGTGTGTTATGACTTAACCCAACGGAGGGTCATAATGATATAAACTATTTCTCAATAAAATCACATTGATTTTATTTTTATTATATTCCTTGACATAATTTAACTCTTACGTAAAACACTATAAATATAATCTTGTGGAATAGATCGTTGCTATAGTGTATATTGACATAATAAAACTCTTAATTATTATGCAGCATTGAACCCGTCTTCTATTACTAATATGATTGGTAAAATTAAACTTTTGAGTTACTCAAATTATAACAAATGGAAAGAACAAGTCCAAATTGTTCTCGGTTGCATGGATCTTGACTATGTTATATGATCTGATAAACCCAAGGTGCTCATCGCTAATGCCTCAGCTGAGGATCTGACAGTGAACAATAAAGATTTGGAAAAATAAGATAGATCAAATCGTATGAGCTTCATGATCATAAAGAGTTTCATTAATGATGCGATCTAGGAAGGTATTCCTGACTCGTACAATGCAAATGAATACATGCAAGCCATTTAGGAATAATTTCAGGAGACTTCTAAGGCACTTGTCAGTAGTCTTATTATTAAAATGAGAACCATGAAATATGATGGTCATAGTGGCGTACGAGAGCACATTATGAGAATGAATGGCATGACGACTCAATTGAAAGAAATGGACATGAGTTTTTCTGAGGGTTGTCTTGTTCACTTCATCATGACTTCTCTTCCTACACAATTTGGCCCGTTCAAGATTAATTATAACACATAGAAAGAGAAATGGAAGATAAACAAGCTAATTGCTCACTGTGTCTAAGAAGAAGAAAAATTTCGGACTGAAAAATTTGAAAGTGCTTATTATGCCGCTCTTGGACCATCGAAAGGAAATTTTAAGAGAAAAAAATGATCATATAAAGGAAAGAACGTGAAAACTTCTCTACCGGAAACCAAACAAGGAGAAGCTAGTGGATCTACTTCTGACATAAAGTGTCACTTCTGTAAGAAGAAAGGACACATCAAGAAGAATTATCAGAATTACAGAGATTGACTAGTTAAGAAAGGTAATGACCTAGTCTTTGTGTATTTTGAATCATTTTATGTTGATGTTCCATGCAATACTTGATGGATAGATTTTGAAGCAACTATTCACATAAGTAATTCAATGCAAGAATTTCGATCCAACAAAAAGCTAAGTAAAGGCAAACGAACTATCAAACTTAAAAATAGAGTAGAAGCAGACGTGAAGGCTATTAGGACTCTCCGTCTTATTTTAAATAGTAGTTTCATTTTAGATTTAATTGATTCTATTTATATTCCAAATATCACTAGAAACCTTAACTCAATTTCTAAATTGGATTTATTAGGTTTTGAATTTAAATTTGGACATAATATTTTTACTCTATTATTTGATTCCGATATAGTGGGTGGTGGCTCACTAGTGGGCAATCTTTATCAATTGAACTTGTATTCATCTTACGCCCAATATTTAGTTTCTATGAATGTGGATAATAAAGTTAGTAAGAAACGAAAACGAGCAATCGACAACTCCTCCATTTTATGGCATAAATGTTTAGGTCAAATATCTAAGGATAAAATGGAGATGTTAATCAAAGATAATATAATCGATGAGCTCGATTTCTCTGACTTCAATACTTGTGTTGATTGCGTTAAAGAAAAACTCACAAACACTAATAAGGGGCTATCAGGAGCACGAGTTTGCTAGAAACAGTCCACACTGATATTTGTGGACCGTTTTCAACTCCTGCTATTGGTGGTCAAAAGTATTTTATTACCTTCACTAATGATTATTCTCATTTTAGTTATATATTTCTCATCTATGATAAATCTGAGGCCCTGAATATGTTTAAAATCTATAAAGCCGAAGTTGAGTTATAATTCAATTCGAAGATTAAAATTATGAGATCTGATAGAGGCGAAGAGTACTATAGTAGATACTCTGAAATAGGTCGCAATCCAGAACCATTCGCCCTGTATCTACAAAAGCATGACATTATCGCTCAATACACCATGCCGGAAACACCTGAACAGAACAATGTAGCTAAGCGACGAAATCGTACTCTTATGGATATGGTGAGAAGCATGTTATGTAACGCTAAGTTGCTTATGTTCTTGTGAGGAGAAACCTTGAAAACAGCGGTACATATCCTGAATCGGATTCCTAGTAAGGTTATTCTCAAAACTCCTTCTAAGCTATGAGTAAGAAGAAAACCGACTTTAGAATATTTACACATTTGAGGCTATTTAGCTTAAGCAAAGGTATATAATTTATAATTAGAAAAATTGGATCCTAAAACTATAAGTTGTCATTTCATTGGTTACCCTGATAGGTCGAAAGGCTACAGATTTTATTATCCCACTCATAGTACCCGAATTGTTGAGACTAGATATGCGAAATTCTTTGAGGATTGTAAGAACAATGAGAGTGTTGAGCCTAGGAAAATTACTTTTAAGGAGAATCGAGTTATAATTCTTATCTCTTTTATCCAAGAAAAGGTGACACCAACACCAGTCATTCAAGATAGTGTTGAAGCACCTAAGGTTATACCTATTACATCACCCCACATTAAAGAGGCTTTTGCTCCTATGGTGACAGCCAATGGTCAATCATTGCGTAGATCAGAGAGAATAAAGAAGTCAGTCATTTCTGATGACTATATTGTCTACCTCAATGAGAGTGAGTATGATCTTGAAAAGGAAACAAATCTTATTTCCTTTAGCCAAGCTATGAAGAGCGACAAACTCACTCAATGGCTCGAAGTTATGAAGGATGAGTTGAAATCAATGAAATATAAGTCGGTCTGGGATCTTTGCGAGTTACCTGAAGGAGTTAAGCCTGCAAGCAGTAAATGGATATATAAAATCAAACAAGACTCTAAAGGTAATGTAGAAAGATATAAGGCCAGATTAGTTGCTAAAGGGTTCACTCAAAAGGAGGGAATAGACTATAAAGAGACATTTTCTCATGTCTCTCGAAAGGAATCCTTCCGGATAGTCATGACATTAGTAGCTCATTTTGATTTAGAATTACATCAAATGGGTGCCAAAACTACTTTTCTGAATGGTGACTTGTATGAAAATATTTTTATGACACAACCTGAAGGTTTTTAGGTTGAGGGGGAGAGTAATTTAATTTGTAGACTCAAAAGATCTATATATGATTTAAAGTAGGCATTTCGACAATGGTACTTAAAATTTCATAAAGTCATTTCAAACTTTAGCCTTGAAAAAAATATTGTGGATCAATGCATATATTTTAAAATCAGTGGGAGTAAGTTTATCATTCTTGTTTTGTATGTTGATAATATATTATTTGCGAGTAGTAATTTGAGCATGTTTCATAAGACAAAGAACTTTTTATCAAAGAGTTTTGATATGAAAGATCTTGGTGAAGCTTCCTACGTGATAGGAATTGAGATTCATCGAGATAGAGCCCGTGACATATTGAGATTGTCTTAAAGAGCTTATATTGATAAAGTTCTTAAAAAGTTTAACATGCATAAGTGTTTCGCTACTGTTGCCCCTATGATTAAGGGTGATAAATTTAGTTTACTTTAGAGTCTCAGGATCGATCTGGAGAGAAAGCAGATGGAGACAATTCCCTATGCATAGGCAGTTAGGAGTCTCATGTATACACAAGTCTGTACTCGTCCAGACATAGTATATATAGTTGGCATGCTTGGTCTGTATCAATGTAATCCTGATTTGGACCATTAGAAAGTAGCCAAGAAGGTTTTTGCTATTTACAAGAGATAAAAGGACACATGCTGACATACAAAAGGTTGAATAACCTTGAATTTATTAGTTATTCAGATGCCGACTATGCTGGGTGTCAAGACACCCGTAGGTCCACATTGGGTTATATATTTTTGCTTGCAGGTGGACTTATATCTTGGAAGAGCGTTAAACAAACACTGACTATTTCGTCTACTATGGAAACAGAGTTCATTGCATATTTTGAGACAACATGTGAGGCGATATAGTTGAGAAATTTTATCTCAGGGCTTCGAATTATTGATAGTATTTTAAAGCCACTGAGAATTTTATATGATAATTTCACTACGATAGCTATCTCCAATAACAACAAGACTAGTGGGGGTTCCAAATATATTGATATCAAATATCTTGTTGTAAGGGAGAAAGTTCAGAATCAAATTATATCTATTGAAAAGATTAGTATGACACTCATGTTGGCTGACCCTCTCACTAAAGGCTTACCTCCCAAGCTCTTTTCGGAGCACGTTGCATGCATGAGATTAAATGATACTTTTGATAGCCTTTGAGAGTGGATGTATAAGAGTGAATATATTTGTTTAAATTGATTCAGAAATAAGGATTATTTATTTATTTTTTCATTTTTATACAAATAAAATTTTAGAACATATGATGCCAGTAGATGACAATAAAGTAGGACCAATAATAGATTGAGTTACATATAATCACCATTCAGTTTGTAAACTTTCAATCTATACAAAATCATACTAGTTAAAATCCATGTTGGTGATAAATTCTAATGCGGTAACTAATGAACCGTCATGTATCGATAATATGATGCATTGACTATATTAATTTTGTGTTAGAATTTTCACTGGACCGAACTAATTAAAAAAGACTTTGCTTGAGATTGCTTAGGACTTGCCATTCAAAGAAAGTTAGCTAACATTTGGTAATCGAAGTTTATTAACATAGTGTGACCAAGTGAAAGACTGTTAGAAGTTTCTATTTTGGTGGCTTTCACTATGGTCAATCTGTTGACCGGTGAATGGTGTAAGATCAATCTTGAGATGTGTAGTTGTTAATTCGGTGAGTTTGAAGAGAATAAGCAACTTATAGTTAAGTCTTTTAGTTATAGTATAATTGTGATTTCTAATCACAACATAATTAGTAATTTAAGTCCTTAATGAGAAATGACACTTTGGCTATAAATATAAGGGATGCTTGATCCCAACGATTGCTAGACACACTTCAACCCTCCCTATTAGCAAAAGCATCCCCATTGTGTTACGAGGTATTGAGAGCAAGGAGATCGTTGAAAATCGGCAACCTATTATCATGACTTACACTCAAGGTGCGCACATATATTTTAATTAATGAATTGTTGATTTATTATTTTGACTGATCATATGGCTAGATCTTAGGGCATATATTTGGATGGTCGGATCGATATATCCATATAGATCTAACAGCAAGATCTATTTTATAAATGATTGGCATGAAAGTGATCTGTATGGTCTCATTCAATGCGTTCAAACACTATTTAAATTGAACAGTAGGTTAGATTTATATGGGAGCCTAGACGTTGTTTTACGTCTTTGAATTAAATGATGATTATTATTTTCTGTCTCAATCTTTTACATCAAAGATCTTTAGATTATGGTACACCTATCAAATAGTATGCATGTTAATTGCATATGGAAAACAACCAAAATCCTCGCTTCGCCCATGCCTAGTGGCTTGGTACTCCGTTCACCTTTTGGGATGTATGCCACATGGAGTCAATATGTGTCGTCTCCCAACACGCCATGACTTAAAGATCTTTGGTGCAAAGATCTTTATATCTCTATCATCCGATTTAGAGTGATAAAATTCTATCATAATCATTAGCAATAAATCATTAGTGCTAAAATGCTATCATAATCATTGGGTACAATATAAATCTAACATGCTATTAGTTGTAGATGGCCTTTGACTACTTAAATATAGATGATAGAGATCGTCTTTCGACCCAATATTTTTCAGCATAAATCTTGAGATCATGAGCGTCAAGACACTCAAAACACATGATAGTTCTATGTGGCATGCATCCCAAAAAGTGAAATGAGTACTAAGTAAGGGTTTGTTCAACAGTTTCTGCTCATAAACCCATTTTCTAAAGAAAATGACTACCTCAGTTTCTGCCCAGAAACTCATTTATAAGGAAAGTCACTTTCCAAGTGGGTTGTTCTCTAGTTACTCAGAAATTCATTTTCTTAGCATTTCTGACATTTTCTTTTATTTTACACTTCCTCAAGAAAGTGCATTGTGTTTTTCCACACCCTATATCCGCGCATATTTATAACCTTCATCAAAGCGTTTATATTAATTGGATGATCGTCAAAATTTATAGACATCCAATCGGCAATGTGTTGTGCCCAGAAACCCATTTTTCGAGGAAAGTCACTTTCCAAGTGGGTTATTCTTGAGTTACTCAGAAACCCATTTTCTTAACATTTCTAACATTTTCTTGTGTTTTACACTTTTTCAATAAACTGTCAAGAAAGTGCATTGTGTTCTTCAATACCCTATAGCCGCACGTATTTATGACCTTCATCAAAACGGTTATATTGATCAGATGATCGTTAAAATTTATAGGCATCAAATCGGCAATGTGTTGACGACTTCTTTCGGATAGATTATGAGAAAAAATAAACCATCTAAGGATTTATTAGTTTCTTTCATTTTTCATGTATATATATATATATATATATATATATATATATATATATATATATATATATATTATTTATTTATTATTATTATTATTATTTTCTATATCCCAAGTTGTATGACTTTGATTTAATAGGTCAAAATATGAAATTCTTTTCAAACAATTTTATACCAAAAAATTTAAATACAGGTGATCATAATTTTGACGGTATGGATATATGCTTTTTTTAATGGTTATTGACTGAATATGTGCATGTCAACGTGACACTCAACCGGTGCCTCTTAAAGAAAAGGGTGGTGTTATTACCACACCACTTTATGCTACAGTCATTCCACTTAAATAAAGGAAAAGTCCATTGACCGTTTGAAATAAGATGATGAGGATCATTTTTTGTCTCAATCTTCTACACAACAAATCTTGAGCCCTAGGCTTACAATCAGATGGTCAAATGTTGATTCCATGTGACACACATCTCTAAAAGTGAACGTGATTAGTGTCCTATGAGTCATGGTTCACATCCACGTTTTGGAATTTGTGCCATGTGAAATTATCATCTGACACCTTCTAATAGTAATCCTATGATCTCAAAATATATAGATTGATTTAAATTAGTCAACAGATTTTCTATTGTTCAAGTGAGGTGGTTGTAATATAAAGTAGAGTGGTAGTAGCACCAGCCAAAAAAAATAGGGCACTTTAGAATACAATGCCTCAAAAACAAACTTTTTAGCAAAAAAAACCCGACTTTAAACGTTTTAGAAAAACGGTGCTTTCACAGATTTTGGAACTTCAGAAAATCGCGAAAGCACCTTTTTTACAAATGTTTTAGAAAAAATAGTGCTTTCACAATTTTCTAAAGTTCCAAAACCCATGAAAGCACCGTTTTTCTAAAACGTTTGAAGTTGGGTCTTTTTTGCTAAAAAGTTTGTTTTTGAGGCATGTTTATCTAATTATCCCAAAAAAATAATCACACATCTAACACCATCAAATCTCAGAAACAAACGTTATTAGATTCTCTAATAAAACTCACTGGTATTCTATAATACACGACAGTCTTCCTCAACGATAAATGATACCCAACGACTAAATGACAAATCTGTGACTCTTCACAAGACCAAAAACATTAAGATGGACGGTTGGGATCACTTCACGAATACTCCTAATCAGAACAATGACAACGAAGAAGCAACAACCAACAACAATATGCCATTTTCTTAGCTCAGAAGCTGAGCTTTCTTGAGCAATATCCTCCAAAAACAATATGTCACTTTCAGCGGAAAAAGGTTGGAAAATACGCAGTCTCATAAAATCTCTCAAACAGAAAGGAAAGCTCAGAAAGTGTTCAAGAAACTCATTTTCTATAGAAAATGCTCAAAAAATATCACTTTCCTAACTCTAGAACGAGCCCTAAGAAGGGTACCTAACACTATCTCTGAAAAGAAGAGGCTTACCTTTGAATGACTTTTTCACATAAGACGAATCTTTTAGGGCTGGTACAACACATCACATTTTTCTTCGGGCACATTCAAATAAAAAATATAGTGGAGTGTGGATAGCAAAATTTAGTGTGTGCCTAAATAATACAAAGTAAGGAAAATTTTGCGTACACGACACACTTTTTTCTAACCACAGGAAAACAAATTTATTATTATTACTCTTCTATCATTAAATGAAGTAACTCGTACGCGTATAGCAGAAGTTGGTGTGCCACTGAAAATTAGGTATATTAAAAAGAAGTGATGCGCTTACAACAGCCTTTTTTCTTAAATGATGATAAAAATTAAGTGGTGTAAGAGTGCCCACGTGGCATATGGAACCATTTCTTTACGTGGATTTAGTCTCTTTGGAGAGAAAAAGTTGTCTTATATCAAAATTTCGGCCTAATGTTTCGGTTTCGCTCCCCACCGAAACAAAAATCCCTATTTTCGGTAAATTTTGGTCCCTTTTGTAATTTTTGGCCAAAATTTCGATTTAAAATTTCGGTTTCGATCCAGCCCAAAATTGAAATGCAATTATATTTAATACATTAGTGACAAACTTTTGCATGGGACTCTTTGTTTTGTAAAAGTGCCATTGATGTGAGAGCTCTAAGGGGCACTTCATTAACCGTATTGATAAAGGTTGCGTATGGCATAGCTCCCATAACAGAGTTCATCTATTTTAGCAGGTTCCTATCCACTTTGCTAATATTCTGCTACTTGCTTTAGCAGGTATCACTTCTCCTTGATAACTCTTTGAATAACAAGATTTTATGTAAGATTTATTTATTCAACAATTTTACCCTCCTCTCTACTCACTCCTTACTCTGATAAAAAATTAGTAGAGAGCAAAGAGGCTATTGCTAGAGCATATAAATCCTCATTTGCAGGGAGTTAGAAAAGAGAATGGGAGCCAACTAAAGCAAGTGAACTCTGTTGTAGCAGGGGCTAATAGAGGGCTATGCCATACGTAGCCAGAGTCAATTCAACAGACCTTTTGATATGATGATTACATTTAAATTAAATAACTTTTTAAAGTAATAATCTGGGTTAATAACTAATAATCAAGAGTGCATAAAAAAAACCCCAAAAACTGAACGAAAATTGGGCCTTTCGAATCGGATCGAAGCCGACTGAAAATCGACACTGAACTGAAACGAACCAATTCGGCCAAGTTCGGTTTCAGTTTTGATGACTGAATATCGAAAACCGATCTCTTAAGGTGAGAAAACCGACCAAAATTTGAAAAATGAAAAAACATACAACTATGAAGAAAATCGAACTGAATGAATCAACGAAAACTGAAGTTGGATCGGTTCGGTTTCGGTTTGGGTGGGTGAAGAGTTTGCCTAGCCGAAATCAAAATCGAAATGTTTCGGTTAGGATTCAGTTTTGCAGACACTGACCTGAAAACCAAAATTTCAATTTCGATCTGGTTCGGTACTTCGGTTAACCAAATCTGCAACCCTAGTAATAACCGGCCTACACAAAGTTTTTTTTTTTTTTTCAAAATCTTCAATACAATTTTCATGAACCGTTAAGTTTTTGTCTAACTCCAATCTATATTGATTTTCCTTTCTTTATTGTAAAAATAAACAAATGGTGCCAAATTGTACGTGTGACACTACACATGCACATTATCATAGTTGGAAGCAAGGTATCAAAATGGTATCGGACTCGAAAATCGGTTTGCCCGAGGCCGACACTACTCGGCCGATACCGATATGTATTGGCTTATTTTTTATTTTATTTTTTAAAAAATTCAAAAGAAAAACTGAACGTCTCGGTTGAAATCGAGACGTATCGGCCGATACCCGATATGTATTGGTATCGGCCGATTTTTGATACCTTGGTTGGAAGTAGAGATTATTCGGCGAGAAAAAATTCGCAAGGAGTCATTAAAAATCAAAGGGATCAATAAAGTAAAAAAATAAATTACTATTAACGAAGTTAACAATGAAAATATATTTTAAACTTTAATTTTTAATTTCAAATTATAATTCATATTGTTATAAAAAGGGTGATATACAAGTTTTTATTTTAAATTTTTTGTTTTATCACTACAAAAAAGCATATTATTAGCGGCAGTTTTTTGTTAACAACGGCAGTTTTTGGCTGCCACTAATAGTCTTATTTTTTGTAGTGTATTAATGACTATTATTTTAATTTTTCTCATTTTAATTGAATAGATCACATTTAAAAAATAAATAACACAAACTGTGACTTTCCATTAAGTCAAAACCAAGGAATCAAATATCGGCCGAACTGATACGTATTTGCTTTTCGGCAAACCGATAAGTATCAGCGCCGATACATATCGATATATAACTCGGTATCAGTATCGGTATTGATCGGCATAGGCCCGTATCGGCTGATACGTATCGGGTATCGGCCAATATGTATACGTATCGGTCGATACCTATATATATATATATATATATATATATATATATATATATATATATATATATATATATATATATATATATATATATATATTAAAAAGGCCAATACATATAAGTGTCAGCCGATACATATGGGCCGATTTGTATCTCCAAGGACTGATACCCAATAACAATTTTGTTACCTTGGTTATAACTAGAACTTGAAAATATCCTCGTAGATAGGGTTGTGCATTTTTTGGACAGAATCGACCAAACCGAACCAAACCGCTGGGTTTTATTCGGTTTGGACAGGTACCAATTTGGGCTTGGTTTGGAAAAAAGGAAAACCGAAAAGTTTGGTTTGATTTCAGTTCCAAGCCTCCCCAAGCCGAACAGAACCGAATGTAGTTTGTAAGTAATTTTATATATATATATATATATATATATATATATATATATATATATATATATATATATATATATATATGCGGTGATTTTGATTAATTTTAAAGGACATTTAAGTAAAATACATAATTTTATATAAATTCCTATCCTTGTCTTTACCCAATTCCTAAATCCTAAAGCGGTAAAGTAGAATTTATAGAAAAATAGATTGAGAAGTTGAGAAAATTTTGATGTGTAAGTAGAACTTTTAGGAAAACTGAAATTGATCAAACCAAACCGAACCAAATTGAATCAAGTTGGTTTGGTTTAAAAGTTGGACGATTTGATTTGATTTGAAAATCTAAAAATCGATTAAGACCTATTTGATTTATGATTTTGATCAAAAACCAACCAAACCGAGCCTAATACACCCCTACTCGTAGTGTTTATTCGATTGAAATATATTTCTTTTGTAAACATGATAAATTTGGTGTTCGCTTTTCTTTTGTAAACATGATAAATTTGGTGTTCGCTCTCTCGCTCTCTCTTGGAATGCCCAAACTTGGTAGTATAAATAATTGGGCACAGGTATTGACACCCTCTGGGATTACTTTCTTACCTCGGTGTTTAAAAATCCCACTAAACGATGACACTTTTAAAACTCATGCCCCACTTTATTTTTGTTATTTTTGGTTCAGCGGGTGAGAAAGCAATCTCGTGGAGTATGTATAAAGCTACCCTAAACAATTTTATAAGTGTATAACGCTGTCCTAAATAATTTTATAAGCACCGACATTTGCAACCGAATATTGGATGTCTGCAACCAACATTTTTGGATGTGAGCAGTTGACTACCTTGATTTAGACGATAGAGATCATTTTTTTCTCAAATTTTCACACAAAAAATCTTGAGATCATGGCACAACTCTGGCACTTGGATATTGATTTTATAGACACATATCCCTAAAAGTGATCGTGATCATAGGGTATCAAAAGAAAGAGTTTTTAGGTTACTTTTGGGAATGTGTGCCAATTGAAATCAACAATATGACTGATAATGGCTCTCATGTACGAATTCCCTGGTTGCCCTTACCGAACATTCAGTTGCAAATACCAATACCAGATCCCAAACAAACAGGCTCATATTCTGGGTACACATTCCAATAAATTATATAAATATTTAATTCACCTCGTATCATAGTACTCTTACTAATTGAAAATGGGCATGCAATGAAATCAGTACCAAAGCCTTCGGGCAAGTGTACAAAAACAAACGATTCAAACTCCAATGGATCAAACTATTGACAGGAAAAAATAAAACAGGTCTAGACTTTAAATTGAGAAGTAACATACACAAAACAAATCGTGCGTGCCTTACATGGGAAACAAACAAACATCAAACCAACCTTCATATGTTCAACTAGATTTTACAATTGACAACTACACCTACTTCGCACCATTAGAACACTTGAAGGTTTATCGGCTAGAGCACCCAACAAAACCAAATACACCAGAAGCTGATAAAAGAAGAAGAAGACATGTAGATAACTGGATCTCGCTAGTACCACAGCAACCTAAATTGTTATAGCCAAACCAAGCAAATAGAGATACCTTACTACTCATGGGTCAAAATACAGTCAGATACGTATCGGTTTCGGAGCACACTGGCTCGATAAATGTATCGGCCAATACATACCAATATATCGTCCAAAACTGATAGTATCAGTTTTGGAGCTGAACGATTCGCATCGGAAAACCGAGATTTTGACCCATGTTACTACCTAAGAGCACTCGAAACCGGTTGGAGTCGTTTTTCCACAGTAGTTCAACAACAAGCTTAGAGAGAGAGGGACATTGAGATTAATGCCCAGGATGTTAGCTTTAATGGCTGTGCAAAGGCAAACCGCAGCCTCCAAGTCAGCGAGACCTCCGAGAAGACTGCAACACGGTGTCTTTGGTGGGTTCCCCACCACCACATTCACCAAACCAAGCACATCTGCACACACGCCTAGCTTTAGCGTGTCTTTTGGGCACTTTCCTCTTGTCCTTGTCCTTGATTTTGGCACAGGAGAGGGGCTGCTACAAGTGCCACATGAAGAAACAAGAACACAGAAGAGAAGGTTGATGATGAGAAATAGAGCAATTGTTGAGGAGAAGGTTTTGGAAGCCATTTTAGTGGAAGTAGTGGGTGTTCTAACTAGGGTTTTGTGGTGCAGAGAATGGGTTTGTGTTTTGAGTATTTATAGTGTGTGGAGTGCAGAGAAATGAGATTGCTAGTTGTTTGATGATCAGAGAACAGAAGAAGAAAACAAAAAAAAAATTGGGAAATAAAGATAGGCACCCATGTGACTAAGTGGGCAGACATTTAGCTGGCAAAGCAAGCCATGACCACCCATATATTTGGAGGCTTGTGAATGGTGGATTCTATTTTATGTAGTGATTTCCATCTTGTCCATAATATCAATTCATATCTGTATATGGTTAGTATGGTATTAAGGGTATTTTTTACTTGCTTTTAACTTAAGATTAATTGGGCCTCATCCTCATCAATAGGAAAACCGTTCGCAAGTACTATTGTTATGCCCCAATGTGGCACACATTTATAACCAATGAAATCTCAAAGTGATAGAATGTCAGGTGAATTATTTCACCATTCACAATATGGTTAGGGCGATCAATTGATCGGTTGACCTGATAGCCGACCCATCTGACCCAAGTTTTTAATCGAGTTGGGTACAAGTATATGATCATTCGGTCAGATCGAATTATGAGAAATTTCAAGTCAGATTAAGTCTGCTCGACCTTAAGAGAAATTTTGGGTCGGGTCAAGTTGACCTAAGAGAAATTTCGGTATCAAGTAGGGATGAGGTTAGATGCACATACCCAACTGGTCCCAACCAGAAAAACTACCAGATGACGGACCTGACCCGATGACCTCCTAATTAGCATTATTTATAACATGTCAGCAAAGGACGTTTATTTACATATAATTCATGTTGTAATTAGAATTAGTAATTAGTCACATTAATTATATGTTACAATTATATGTCCTAACCATCAGGTTGGGTCGGGCTTCAGACATTTGGATTGGGTTGGGTACGAAATTCTGGACCCAAAATTCAGGTCAGGCCGACGCCTCAAAGAGTCAGGGCTAAGAAAGTTTTGACTCGACCCGACCAGACCCATGAACAGCCCTAAACACGCGGATACCTATAAAAAAGGTTGGTGTAAGGCATAGCTATCATATGGTGTGCTGTTGGAAGTACGCTATTGGATGAAGATCCAGCGTTGTTGATGCGCTCGATGACAAAATAGTGATTGGTGAGATCTATCGGTACCTAACGTTCCTTGGTTCACGTCAACAGGCACCTTATATCAACTGAACTCGATTAATAGTCTTCAAAAATGGCATCTTTGTCAAATAATTGGATCTTTAAGTTACAGCACACCCAAGAGATGGCTCATAAATGGACGCTCTAGATTGTTGATCATGTGCACAGTGACATGAGGAGCCGGTGAGCTGAAGCACGTAGTATAATCGTTTAGTGTGTCAATGTATCATTTTTTCTCTATACGAGAGTCACGGGCATCCAAAAAGAAGGCTGTTAGGTGCGCATCAATTTTTTTCTTCTACACACAAGTTCTAGTCACACGCCAACTTTTACTACCTACATACCAATTAATGAAAACATAACATTAATAAATTCCTTTACTGTTGGTAATATAGATACAAACCATGTATCGCTTAGGCAAAAGGGCGTCCATACCAGCTTTGGGTGCACACAAACTTTTCCTAATTTTGTATTTTTCAATTAAATAAATTTAGACACATTCGTCAGATTTTCTTATTTGCACACCACTTTATTCTCATCTTAATTGTCTAAAGAAGAAAGTGGTGTGCGCGAAGCTTCCCTTAAAAAATAAAACAGAAATTCCAAAACTAAATTTCAGTATCGACAATTTAAGTTAAGAGAACTTTGGGAAATGCTCTGAAGGGCTGCACTCAGACACAAGATCAAATGCCATGTTGCTTTATCAAGCCAAAACACACCCGTTTTAGGTTAATCACCCATGTCATATGGAATTTAATTATTTTATTTTTTAAAATTTAAGAATACTTCTTTTACCTCTGTTTGATGGGTCAAAGACCAGGTAACGCCCAACCAATTTGATACAGTGATTTTGAGGACATTTGACCTCATTTTCAATGGTGGATAGTATTGAATTCTCCTCAAATTTTTTGAGTGATACCTGATTGATCTTGTTTAAGTTGTTGTGACACCGATCCCCGTGATGGGTGCCTCCCGGGCCTCTTTAGTTAATATATTTTGTTGATTTCACATTGATTATATCTCTTCATTTTTTTTTGAATCGAGCGTAGCCCATAGTGACAAATTTTGTCGAAATTCGGCAAAATTTCGCAAAATTAGCCAAAATTGGGGGAAAACGAAAATTTCAGTATTTTTCTATAATTTTCGGCGTAATTTCAGAAATTTCGGTAAATTTCGATATTTTTTAATGTTAAATATGTTAGTAATTTGGTATATATTATAGTAATTTAAAAATTATATATTAAATATATATTTTTAATCTCCGAAATTTTTCAAAAGATATTGAAATTAATCTGATATGTACCGAAAGGACTCCCACTAAAAAATTATCGAAAACCAAATTTATCACTTTGGTGGAGCCATGCACTTTTGATAATTAATAATTACTACTCAAAGAAAGCACTAGATCTAATATGTCTTGCCATTAAATCATGCTTGTGTTTTGTCCTCTCTACGAATTTGGGGTCCGTGACTGAGGTTGATGGAGATCTATCAACAACCAAGGAACATGATGAATTGGTTTACAGGGGCCCATCCACATCTCTAGTGCATCTCTAGAGTATTATCGACTCAACTCTCCTGAGCAAAATAGTGTTTAAATGATCTTACAGGGTTTAAGATGTAAGTGTATGTGCCGTCAAAGTGATAGATCATATATAGAAGTGCAACAGGCCCAAAAAATTGTGTTTTGGGGAGATTTAAACCATGCGACACCTTTGTTTGTGATCACACGTTCTTTGAAAGCGCCCACGTCCGAGACCCCTTGAAAATCGTTGATTGCTTTGGATCAGATCGTTTTTCACCTTGATCTTCCATACAATGGATCCTGAGATCTTGTATCATCTATTGGACGGTAAGTGTTTGATATCATGTGCCCAAATCCCCCAAAAGTAGCCCTAAGATACATTTGAGCATGATGTGTGCCATATAATTGAAGAGCCATTTAACTCACACCCCGCCAAATGATTGTGGAATCCAAACTTTGTTACTATAGTTATATCCACTCGGGATAACAACATCCTTTCACTATCATCCTGAAAAAGAGGCTTTCAATCTCTCATCTTTACCTTCCCTCAAACAATAGAGTTTTTCATATGGAACTCTAACTCAATACAAGGTTACTGGTAATCCTGTCAAAAGCTTACCTTCATACATTATAAGGTTGTGTATAGCATAGCTCTTTGGTCGTCCTATCGTAGCAGAGTTCACCTGCTTTAGCAGGTTCCCATCTTCTATGTGAACATCCCGCTAGCTACTTTAGCAGGTACCCCTTCTCCTTCATAACTCTTTGCATAGCAAGGTTTTATTCAAGATTTACCTATTCAATAGTATTATCCTCCTCTCTACTCACTCTCTGTCAGAGCTGATTTTATTTGCTGTGGTAGGGAGTTAGTAGAGAGCATGGAGGTTGCTGCTAGAGCAGATAAATCCTCCTTTGCAGGGAGTTAGAAAAGAGAATAGGAACCAATTAAAGCAGACGAATTGTGCTCTGGCAAGGACTAGCAAAGAGCTATGCCATACGCAGCCTAAAGAATCTTGACATCTATAGAAGTCAAGTTTTGACAAGATTGAAGGGCATTTTGTAAACTTGATAATCTTATGATTATGACCCCATTCATCAATTAATGTGGTTTAGGGCAAAGTTATAGTTCGCTCAGTTCTAATTCAAGTTTGCAATTTGCAATTCAGCAAACCCAATTTGAGGTAGGATGAATTTAAAATGTTTTATAAATTTGCTTTCTTTAATAAAAGAAATACAAATGATCAATTGATTAGTTATAATAAAACTTAAAAATCATATGGTCTTAGGTTCAAATTTTCTCTTTATGTTGTTAAAATTTTATCTTATAATAAAATAATTAGCAGTAACTAATAAATTCACTTTTCATGTCGAATTGGATTCGTTATACCTAATTCACTATTTTCTAGGTGGATGAGCAGATTAAGTAACATAAATTTAGGTCATTAGGCATCTCTTCTTCTCAAAAAAGGAAAAAAAGGTCATTAGGCATCTCTTCTTCTCAAAAAAGGAAAAAAAGGTCATTAGGCATCTCTTACCATTGGATTTGTCTACAAGTTCAAGAATAATGAGGGCAGACTAGGGCTGTCAATGTGTCAGGTTGGGTCGGCGAAAAATTTTAGTTGCCCGATGGGTTAAAGGTATTTGCCCCGACCTGACCCAGCCCAACAGCTCAAGGGTAATGTCTGACTCGACTCCTACCGAAAAAACAACCCGATTCAAAACCCATATTTCTTCAACTTTATATAATTAACATGGAGTCGAGTTGGGTCTACTCGACCTAACCTAACAATTGAGTTGATCTGGCCCAACCCGAAGGTCAGGTTGGATGCTTTATGCCGGACTCCATAAAAAAATCAGGTTGGATATTGGGTCTACGAAACCATTTTGACAGCCATACTCGCTTATAAAGATGTATAAGGACCAGTCTGACCCGATGGACTTTAGGGCCGGGACGAGGCTCGCTCCTAAGTTAATGGGCCAACTACCGAGGTCTCTGCATGGTGAGAATGTCTAGTCAGGACTCCATAAAAAAATCAGGTTGGATATTGGGTCTACGAAACCATTTTGACAGCCATACTCGCTTATAAAGATGTATAAGGACCAGTCTGACCCGATGGACTTTAGGGCCGGGACGAGGCTCGCTCCTAAGTTAATGGGCCAACTACCGAGGTCTCTGCATGGTGAGAATGTCTAGTCAGGACTCCATAAAAAAATCAGGTTGGATATTGGGTCTACGAAACCATTTTGACAGCCATACTCGCTTATAAAGATGTATAAGGACCAGTCTGACCCGATGGACTTTAGGGCCGGGACGAGGCTCGCTCCTAAGTTAATGGGCCAACTACCGAGGTCTCTGCATGGTGAGAATGTCTAGTCAGGCTTCCAGGCCAGCTGGCCCGGACCATAGAGGGTTAGGGCCCATGGATGGGTAGGGCAGATGACCTTTCGACCTGTTTTGAGTGGGTCCAGACCTACGAAAAAAGGCCAGGTCACCATGCCTGCCATAATGGTCGTTTTCTGTTGAGTTGGACCGAAGTGTCGATTTACAGTTGACAGTGGCCATAAACGGGCCCTGATGCTGAAGGCTCATTTTGGATTCACTCGCTTCCCTAGTTGTTGCTTTCCTCCATCGATCTCAGTTACATTACCGTCACAATTTTGTCCTAGATACACGGATAATGAGATATCAACGGCTGAGATGGGGCTACGGATGAGGTTCACTCCTAGACTCCTAGTGGATGAAAATGGGCCTAGAAGTCCGTCCCAATTATTTATTGGGCCTGGGCCTGGGTACGAATGTGAAGCCATAGGTAGAATAGTTTTCTCGGCTCAGCCCTCTTGCCCATTGTAGCATAGTTACACATGATTTTTTAGGCTGGTGTTACTACCACACCAACTTCATAAAGGGTGGATTATCCAGTTGGGTCTCAACTCTTTCTAATATACCCACCAGGGTCCCAACTTCATGAAATGACCCAGCAGGGTCTTGACCGTAAACTTTCTTTTATTATTTACCTGCAAGGGTCCCAAATTTCTGTACATGTCTATTTTATTACTTTAAGTTAATATTTAGAGGACCAAAATACCCTAACATAAATTTACTAAAATACTCATCCTTCCATACAAGTCAAAAATGTTGGTGTTTGGGGGTTAGCTTTTCATCTTCTTCCTGCCGACGACTAGGTTTTCTCTTATCTTCATCTTCTTCCTGTAGAGATAGCATCTTCTCTTCATCTTCTTCCTATAAAGATAGCATTGAGATCCCATATAGCCCCCCTCTCTTTGCTTCATCTTTTTCTCTGTTGACGAACAAACAGGGAGAAGTCTGTTGTTGTCGTCTCTGCAAACCTTCGACTCTATCGATGTTTCATCTTCTCCTGATCACGTACATCTAAACTTTTCTACATGTATATTTCCAACCGTCCGGTAAACTCATAAGAGCAACTCATAAAACAGTGTTGTAATAATACTACCCTAAATGCTCAACCTTTATTTTAATGAATGGCTTGTTTGAGCTATATACAAATGTAGTAATGTTGTCTTAAATATTAATTTTGTATTTTAATGAATGACTTGTTTGTGATAGATAGAAATATAGTAATCTTACCTTAAATGCTTAACCTTGGTATTAATGTAGTAATGCTGTCATAAATGCTTAATCTTTGTGATAGATAGAAATGTAGTAATCCTGCCTTAAACTATTCAGATTACTCATCCAGGTCAGAATGTAGTTTAATGAGTCTGATATCAGTCTTGTACTGTCATACATCAGTACTTTATTGTCTGATATCAGTCATTTAATGTTCTTACTGCAATAATTTATAGATTCAGATTACTCATGCATATCAGAATGTAGTTTAATATTGAATATGAGTCTGATATCAGTCCTGTACAATCTGACATCAGATTACTCATGCATATCAGAATGTAGTTTAATGTTGAATACGGTTGGTTATTATCGATTCATATTAGTCTTTTAATGTTATCACATCAATACTTTATAAATTCATATTAACCTTTGTAATAATGAATGACTTGTTTTTAGAGATAATAACCAACCGTGGTCCCAACTACCCCCCTATTAATCCTATTTATAGGGGACACATATAAGACTATTTTTGTCTCATATAAGATCATCCAGTCTCATATAAGACCATTTCCGTCTCATATAAGATCATTTCCTTTCTCTACTTTGTCACTCACGACAAACTTTTAATATCATTAATTTTTTTTAAAATGACAGTTAATATTAGGAAAATATGTTTATTGTTGTAAATATATTTATTAATTTTTTGTATGAATTGTGTTAGGTCTGTTATGAGACTGTCGTAGTCTTTAAAGAAGCCATATTTATGTAAGACCGATCTTATGGCTGAATTCACTCATGGTAAACTGTAAATATA
This sequence comes from Chloranthus sessilifolius, assembly GCA_021018995.1. Classification (NCBI taxonomy): domain Eukaryota; kingdom Viridiplantae; phylum Streptophyta; class Magnoliopsida; order Chloranthales; family Chloranthaceae; genus Chloranthus; species Chloranthus sessilifolius. Next base: position 105,063,705 of record CM037595.1, on the reverse strand, counting down.
TTTATTTTTTTGAAAACTTTCTTGTCCATGTTCATAAATTTAATTATGATGTAATATCATAAATTATACATAGGAGAATAAAATTGCATGTTCTACCCTTAGGGTTTCTACTCTTATAGCTGCATTATCGCCTGTGGAGCTTGAAGCTCTTAGTTTAACTGCAGTGAAGCCTCTTCTTCGTCTAATAGATATTCCTACAATCAATGAGCTAATATATATTAATAAAAAAATTTAATTATGAGTGTGAGAGGTTCTCCATTGGCGGGCGTACTATTGGTTTTCCCTTACTAGAAATGTCTGCTTTACTTAGTTTCAAGCATGTTGGACATATCCCTGGAACTCTAGGGGAAGGTCTGAATATCAAAAATAAAGATATTAATTTATTTTGTATGAAATATTTTGGTCGGATAGGGAGTATTAGTGTCAGTGAAATAAAAAGGTAGTGATTATTGCTAGTATAGAGAAAGAGAGTCGATTTTACTCGTCTCACATTATTACATATTCTTGTGACTTTCATGATACCGAAGAGCTCTAAGACAATTGAAGAGACGTATGTGAGATTAGTTTATAATATTGAGTACTTTAATAGAATTGCATGGGGACGAGTTACTCATACATGTTTGCTAAACTCCCTTCGATCTGTCCCTTTAAATTTTAAGAGAAGCGGTGTGCATACCAATCTTGATGGATGTACCTTTGCATTGCAGGTTAGCTATTATCTTTGCAAACATTATCAATTTTTACACCGTTTATCGCATAATACATATATTCCTTAACAAATCTTTAGTTTGTGATTTATTTTAGATTTGGGCATACAAGCACTTCCCGACCATAGCACCGACTTCAATTATCGATGATTTTCTAAGATATACGAAGTATACCTCTATGAAAATTCATCATCGAAAGTATTATCTTACGGAGCTTAATAATCCGAAGGTATTATTGGCATTAATCTCAACCAATTCCATGTTATAGCTGTGAGTAAATGAAGAAGTCGCTTCTTCTAATAACTTGATCTCACCCTCCTAGTAACATATCCACAGATAATTCTAAAATTTGAATTCAGTGATCGTGAATTATTAGAAGATGTGATTAATAATTATGTTGGTTGCGAATTCAATTGTATTCAACTCCTAGAAATGTCTTCCAAAGAATAAGGTCGTCGCATCACAGCGTTGGAGAAGTCCAATAACAAACTTGTTCATCAAGTGTAAAGACAAAAGAAATTAAACAGTGATCTAAGAAAGAGCCTAAAATTATTAGAGTTGGAGATAAAAATTTTAAAGATAAGTTACTTACTAGAAATTATTGTTATTTGTTAGAATATCTTAAAAGTCTAACTGTTAGGTTACTTTTGCAAAATAGGGTCAACGTAAAGAGTATGATTTCAAATCATCTCCCAATTGCAATAAAGATGCGAAAAGAATGAGTAGTTTTATTGAAAAGAATCACTCGAAATATATAAGCTCTCCAACTTACTCACTGAGGGATAGGAAAGTGAAAGGTAAGGAAAAAGTACAAGTCCCTCAGGATAGTGATGTGAGAGGCAAAGAAAAAGTGTAAGTTCCTCTGGATAGTGACGTGAAGGGCAAGGAAAAAATACAAGTCCCGCGTGATACTTGTAAACGAAATAAGACTAATCCAAATGCATGTATGCCAATGGAAGTAGAGTCGACCACTATTGACCCTCGTACTAATGGAACGAGTCGTGCTTCTAAGACAATCGATGATGGAAAGAGGAACCATGAAGAAACATTTGCAGAAGATGAGAGTGAATTGCCTCGTGAATCATTCGAAGGCAATAAGGATGATCATCGAATATATGTGTCTTTGAAAGAAGATGAGGGGGAATCGCTAATGTAGATAATGAAGTGCATATGCCTTTCGTTATTTTTACCGATGAAATGATGCGAATTTCAGAGATGTTAGCCGATCAAACATCCATGAAATAAAATGATGATAAAGAATTTGTCGGGGAGATGAGAGAAGAATCTATAAAGGAAACTAAAGTTACATCAACATCTGATAATAATAAAAAGGAACCATTTGGCGAAAGTGAAAGAAGGTCGGTGGGCGTAATGGATACTTATAAGTAAGTGTGGGCTAGTTTAAGAGGTTGAGCTACTCCGCAAATGACATCATTAAATAAATTCTAGGGTTCTTCGCCAACCCTATTACCACCGAAGACTTCAACATGCCAAACAACTCGATAAGGTTAATCTTTCGAATGTCCACTCCTAAACACATGTACCTCCACAGTGGGTAACAAACGAATCCTCAAAAGCAGCTCCGGAAAAAAAGTAAAGGTGATCTCTGCAAATGATGAAATTAATAACTTTTATATTTTTAAGAGTATAAATTTTCAACATATTTAATCGTAGAATATACATGCAGGAAAGGTCGCAGAGAAGAAGGACTGGTGTGAAAAATACAACCAAGAGACCATCTCGAAAGGGTGCGCTAAAGGTGAATGGTTAATTAGCTAACGTAAAGGTTCAAATATATATGTTAAATTTAATTGAACATTTGTTAAATTATATATTTTCTCTACCCACAGAAGGACTACGACGGTTTTCACTAGCCTATGAAACCACTAATACAAAATGATAAATATAAAATAGATGAAGCTCTTAATGATGGCCCGGTGGAGTAGGGTTTCGCCCCTTTAAAAGTTATTGAGTTATAGTTAACTTAATTCAATTCTTCTCTTACCAACTTATGTGGCTTTGCAGACGTGAGATTCACATGACTGATATACTGTCCATCATGGCGAAGAACTTGTTAATTTACAATACTAATTGGCTTGACAATGAGGTAAGGCCAACATTTTAAAAGACATACATACAGAAATTCATAGAGTCATCCGTCCGATATTCATAAGTCGTCTGATGTCAGTCAGTATGATGATCCTATTTTTTAGAAAGTACATATCTTTATTAGTGTCCATTAGGATGATATGTGACTTTATTTCTGTAGGCAATTGACACATACTTTATCTTGATGAAGAAATGAGAGAACGATCATAAAAAGAAATTTATAAAGAGTCATTTCTTCTTAACTTATTTTCTCGTAAGAGTCCAATTTTTCATTTTCAATTCCTATAATTTGTAATTATCTCCTAAGCCCATTTCATATTTTATTTAGACGAAATGAAAGAATTATTGGCGAAAGACGAAGTCGATACGAACAAAAATTTTATCGCTTGGACTTCACCCCAGACACTATGATATAAAATAAGCGAATGTGAGAAAGTAATTGGATAAATTTTATGCGCTTCCTTCGTACTTGTAATATTGTTAGAGTCTGCCACTTGTCTTAACTAAAATATGGCTCCACTTAACAAGTTTACTTTCCTGCCAATAGAGACTATCACTGGTCTTTGTTCATATTATACATGAAGGAGAGGAAATTTGAGTATTTAGACTCGTCTAGTGGACAAAGTGACGGTGTCCATTATCCGAACATTGTAAACATATTGGTACGTATATCATTCAACTCTAGATCTTTATTATTGTATGTCAACTTAATAAAATTTGAGTGTTCTTAAATACAGAAAAATATTCTTTTTAAGATCCTAGCTCAACAAGACGACGACAACATCCACGTCAGAGATTGGCCATTTACTAGACCGATTTCTATCTCGCATCAAATAAATTACTTTGATTGCGGAGTCTTTATGATAAAGTACATTGATTACGCATCTCGTGGGCTTAGTTTCTATTTTTACCAATGTCATATGCCTTACTTTAGATATAGGATTATGCTAGAGTTACTTAGAGGAGAAGCTAAACTTTTACAAAATTTGGACGAAAATGATCCCATCTTTTATATCATATGCTATTTTTCTCTTACCACATCAAACAGGCAATAATTTATCAATATGCTCATTAATAATTAAATGTATTTTTTGAAACTGAACTATGAGTTCTTAAAACTTTATTTGACTTGTGCTGTCATGTAGCAATTCTAAGTTTATTCTTTTCTGTGAAGTGTTCTTCAATTAAATTACACTTATACTGCCTTTTACCATCATCGCATTTATTCTCTTATATGTTCAATTTAGTTGCAATTATATCTCAAATTTTTATACAGAGAAGCTAAAATGAACATGTGTTTTGGTTGTGGAATGCGTGGACATTGGATTAAAGATTGTTCAAAAAAGAAGATCGTTGATGAAAAGGGTGCACCCCTTTGTTACTGTAAAAAATCAGCAGAGTTTCGGGTTTCAAACAGTGACAAGAATTTCGACCATAAATATTATAAGTGTTACCATTATGGGTTCTTTAGATGGGAGGACGAATGTTCGGGATTCATAAATCGGACTGTCAGGAACGATGAAACGGTTCACTTGGACGATCCTCGTCCTCTTTGCTACTATCAGAAGCAATCAACTCTGCAAGTTTCAAACTCTCTCAAGAATCCCGTGCGTAAGTACTTTACATGTTATCAATGTCGGTATTTTAGCTGGTTTGATGAAAGTTCTCGAACCTCAGCGCCAGCGTTGAAGTTGGAGAATATTGAAAGGAATGATTTAAAAGTAAAAGTAAAAGTAATGGTGGAGATTAAAAAGCTCGCCAAAAAATTTGAGGTGACTACGTCAATAAGCAGTAAAGGAAAATGAAGCATTTCTTGATTTAGGGTTATCTACATATTTTGGTTAACTTTATCTATGACTGTTCAATAATTTTTTGCTGTTACAAGAGAAGCACTGGAGTTTTTTTACTTTCTTGAAAGTCATTTGTAGAAGTAAATGTAGTCTACTACCATAATGTTGTAAAGGTGCGTACTACTACAAACTTTTTTCGGTTTCTGTTTAATTGCTTTGGATATACATGCAACGAATATGATAGATGAGATGATTAAAATGAACTAAAATTATTGATAGGTCTTAATAGTAATGAAAAAGTGAAACAGATTTCTGGTCTTCTAATAGAAGCCGAGGTATATTATCATGCATATATGTCTGTGTGTGAATCAGAGTGTCTTTTTTCAATTTGGTGATATTCAATCCATTCCTCAAAAGCATACTGGACTCACATTAGTCTCTGTTGAACTTTTAAGAGTCCGTTAACGACTCATATGAGACCCAGTACACGTAAATTGCCGATTGGTACATTACTGTTATCAGACTATAACATGGCTAGTGAGACTTACTTGGTCTCATGCGAGTCAGTAAATGACTCATATGTGACCAATTCATGCAATATCATAAGCTCGTACATCAATGTCCGCAGTGTTTAACATGACTGGTGTCATTGACTATCAGATTTGGAGCATACAGGTCTCATATGAGACTTAGACTCGTAAGAGTCATTAAGTTACTCATATTAGACCCAGTATGAAAAATGCCTATTAGTACTTCACTGCATTCAATATATTTAAAATATCTGCAACATCAATTTCATTAAAATATTATAAGTACGTGCAACATGCAGGCAGTGAAACATCTAAGGCATAATAGAGTCTAAAAACGCTTGCCATACACAAATTCACAACATTAGCATTGAATTTCACAAATTCATGCAAGATCCCTATGGGTCCATCAATGTTATCAGTGTTTAATATGACTGATCTCATTAACTATCATATTTAGATCTAACATGTGTCACATGAGTCTAACTTGAGACTAAGTCATGCAAAATCCCAAATTCTCAGTGCCTCTTGTGTGTAAAACATGACTCTCACGTGAGTGCAGGACAGTTTTGGAGCATTGAGGACTCATATAAGACATAGTTGGTCTTATAAGAGTCAGTAAATGACTCATATCAAATCCAAACATGTAAAATCCCCAATTTTAGTGACTCTAATGAGTACAACATGACTATCGCAGTGTTAGAATCAGTCTTTGAGCATACAGGACTCCCGTGAGACTGACTTTGACCTATAAGAGTTAGAAAATGTCTCGTATCAGACACATGCATTCAAAAAACTCAATTTTTAGTAAACATCGAAGACATTCAGTTTCTATTCATAAATACATGCATTAATGAAATAAACATAATTATTTTTGGCAAAACTACTCATAACAGACGTAATGGAGTATAAAACTTTAAATCATCCACAAATTCACATATTCATCATACAAATTCAGAAATTCAGAAACCACTGCCATCCAGAAATTGACAACTTCAGCGTATAGTTTCATAGATTCAGAAACCATTGTCATCCACTATCGAAATGCCATAAATAACATAACATTATGGATGTGTTTGAGTCTGGTACGTTAGAATATCTGACACGCATTGCGTTTGAAAAGCAACTATCTCTTCGACTCCAAACAGAAACTTACCTTCTCCCCCGACCATTATGCCTTCAGCGTATTTAAGGACGAATAGTGCATAGTCCACCGATCCTCGACGCTGTTTTATGAGATCTTTTCTGAAGGATACTGGCTTTGGTAAAGGTTTATTAAGCGCATCCTCCTTTCCATTCAGGTATAGAAGTCGGGAGAGATAGGAAGCCTGAATGGAAATGAGTACATAAACGCAAAATACATAACCTATATATGAGAAATAAATTAATAAATTAAATGACCTACTTATTTACTTACCAAGGCATGTGTGTGATTTTTTCACATGCTTAAAATTGGCTTTGCCGATGGGTTTTATAGTAAAATTGTTTCTCTTTGAGGTCGACGCTCGCTAACGCATAATGGGAGCCATTTTCGATGTGCAACGAAATTAAAACCTATAGATGTAATGTCTAATCCATAATTAGCGATGGGTCACTTATATTACAGAATACTAATTATATGAATAGTGAATAATAAATTTCTTTCAAAGAACAAATTACAGTTACCGTTGCACAATAGACAGCCACATATTTGAATTAGGGTTTGCTGAGGAAAGGAAGGCAAGAATGATGAAACCTTTCATCACCCTCTTAAACGGCTATTTTTTATCGCTCCTCATTAATTTCACGATATATCTAGTCATATTTTTGAGCCTCCTCAAATTTTAGGACCTCCTCCTTGGGCAATTCCTGTATTGAAATACACTCATTTAATGATTACCAGTCACAACTTGTAGGAACCAATGAAATGAGTGTGTAAGATGAGTGCTCACTGCAAACATAACCGGTAGAATATACACGATATGCGAATTGTGTTTGCAATATAGGTCCATCATTATTGCATTGAGCACATCATCCTTCACCTCCTGATTGGGCTTAAGACTCTTAATAAGGGCGAGACTTATCTGGAGCTCCTCAACCTTAGACACTATGAATCTATAAATTACACCGATTATCAGATTTGTGAGAGGATCATAAATAGATAAATGATAAATTAAATTTCGACTAGCTTAAGTAAGATATATTACGTATCAGCTGTGTCCGACAAGCGCTAAAAGAAAGAAGTAAACTCATTTCTGCCCTCTACCGTCATATCTCTCATCTTCTTCGCTTCATTAATTTTCTGCCAAATTTTAGCAGCCAGTTGGGCCTCATCTAATGAGGGACAGTCTGATGAAAATATTCCCTTCTGCTTCTTAGTAACTATAGACGCTTTTCCCAACTTCTGCTTTACTTCCCCTTGCCTTTTCAATTTAGTCCTTAGCCTTTCAGCGAACAAGATAGTTATGTCATCCTTTCGCTTACGCCTTTTCTCCCATACCGGGAGCTGCTGAGCATGGTTGAGCTCAGTTGAATGTGCCCTTTTTATTGAAACCTATAGTTAAACAAATCCCAATGTTACTGAAGGGTCAATAAGCGTTATGGATACATGACAATATCGCGTAAAAATAGATAGAGGACTGCATGGGGAAGTACATTTAATTCGAAATAAATACCTGCTCTCCTTCAATAATATTCGCACTAGCTTCTCCTCTCTCTTCAACTTCAGTTATCGCATTGTCAACTCCCTCTCCCACTCTCTCTTCTTGGCCCTCTCCATATCTCTCAAACTCTTTATTTCCTCCAATGTCATCTCCCTCTATGCCCTCTCCCACTCTCTCTTCTTGGTCATCTCCATCTCTCTCAAACTTTCTATTTCCTCCAATATCATCTTCCTCTATGCCCTCTCCCACTCTCTCTTCTTGGCCATCTCCATCTCTCTCAAACTCTCTACTTCCTCCAGTCTTGTCTCCCTCTCTGCCCTCTCCATTCTCGGTTCGATCGCCTTTTTCTAATGTCGCCTCAACAAACATAACACGTTTCAATAATAGCAAATTTTATTTTTTGAGGACTTTGATCGAGTTAGCTTGCTTCTCAACAACCGCGAGAAGGGATCGAATCGACCTCGTCTCTACTTCTAATACTTCAATCCTAGCAAGAAGTCTTCTTTCTACCTCAGAATCTCGAAAACCAGTGCCAATCGCAGTCAATCTCGGTTGCACACTATACTCATCGACATAGATGTCATCATCTTCTTCCTCTTCCTCATTGCCTTCTCCATCTATACTCTCATCATCTCCTTCTTCTTTTATTTCTCTTTTCCTTGGTACTCTTTTTGGGCTGCTCGATTTATAAAATCCAGGTCCCTTTGGTGGCTCAAGATCTCCAGCGACAACTTACAGTAACAGACATGTGTATATTAGTACTATATTGAATGTGAAGGGTCAATCTTCTAATAGTCTGATATCATTACATTAAGGCTTGTCTGATATCAGTTCTTTAATGGTTTGATATCAGTACTTCATTAAATATATGATAAATGTGTTATATCATAACTTTATTGTCTGATATCAGTCCTTTAATAGTCAAATATCACAAACATTAAATGTCTGATATCAGTCCAGTAATGGTCTGATATCAGTACTTTATTAAATGTCTGATATCAATCTCCTAATGCTCTAATATCAGTAGTTTATTAAATATCTGATAAAGGTCTAATATCAGAAATTTAATGTCTGATATCAGTCCTTTAATGGTATGATATCAGTCCTTTATTAAATGTCTGATAAATGTGGCATATCACAACTTTATTGTCTGATATCAGTCCTTTAATGATTTGATATCACAAACATTAAATGTCTGATATCAGTCCAGTAATGGTCTGATATCAGTACTTTATTAAATGTTTGATATCAGTTCAGTCATGGTCTGATATCAGTACTTTATTAAATGTCTGATATCAGTCCCCTAATACTCTGATATCAGTAGTTTATTAAATATCTGATAAAGGTCTGATATCAAAACTTTAATGTCTGATATCAGTCCTCTAATGGTTTGATATCAGTACTTCATTAAATATATGATAAATGTGTCATATCAAAACTTTATTTTTTGATATTAGTCCTTTAATGGTCTGATATCACAAACATTAAATATATGATAAATGTGTCATATCAAAACTTTATTGTCTGATATCAGTCCTTAATGGTCTGATATTACAAATATTAAATGTCTAATATTAGTCCAGTAATGGTCTGATATCAGTACTTTATTAAATGTCTGATATCAGTCCCCTAATGCTCTGATATCAGTGGTTTATTAAATATCTGATAAAGGTCTGATATCAGAACTTTAATGTCTGATATCAGTCCTCTAATGGTCTGATATCACAAACATTAAATGTCTGATATCAATCCTGTAATGGTCTGATATCAGTACTAATCTTGTTCATAGAATAGTACCTCGAACTTCTGAAACTTTCGATAATAGAAGTTCACACCGGAGCACAAAATCTTTAGAGGCATATATTTTAAGAGCAGTGGCCACTCGTCACATGCATTTTTCACTTTACCCAGTGAAATTTGAGAAACATGCTCGAACGCCCATACATGTAACACAATAGTGCAACCTAGCACACAATACCTCTTACCACCAAGAGAACACGTGGCTGCGTGTATGAAATCGATCAAGTAAGCATAAACCACATCCCCCCAATTGTGGCCATTGAACGTGCGAAGATCATTCACGAGATCAATATAATCCCAATCAATCGTGTGGTGAATATCAGGGAGGAGGAAGTTCGCTAACATATATAAGTTCCCGAGCCGGATGAAGTCTACATCGGATAGGCTTGGTGAAGCAAGGGCTAACTCAAGAAGATCGCTCGTGACCAACTGCCCCGCTGTCACTTTGCCAAATAAGCGTTCTCTGAAAGTGGGTGCACCTTCAGGATCTGCCAACACTGAAGGTATTTCCGATGCGGAAGGGGACCCAACTTTCAAATCTAAAATCTTACTCACGTCGGTCCAGATGAAAGGAACAACATACTCTCCAATCGTGAAAGTCTCTTGTTTCAAATCGAATCCTCTAATAATAACATGCACAAGCTGCCCGAATTGCGTGAGGGATTGGCTAATTAACCATAAGTATTAGAAACAACTTGAGGAGAGGAGGAGCTCTTTCCTGTCACTACTTAATTGACAGTACCATCGACCAAATTTCCGGCTATTTATCGTTCCTTTGATGGCTTGTCTCTCGTCCTCATTGACTTTCCATTTGTCTTTCCTCGATCGTTTTACCATTTTCTTATTAACTTAAAATCAGAACTTAATATCTGAAATAAGAAGATTGTAATATGTTAGATGACTAATAGGAGATCGAGATAAGACATTATAATACATTAAAAGACTGATGTGAGAATATTAAAAGACTGATATCAGACAGCAATGTACTGATGTGAGACAGTGTAGGACTGATATTCGACTCAATTTAAGTAGAAAATTATATTCTGACCTGCATGAGTTATAAAATACTATAAATTACTTATGTGAGATCATTCAAGGACTGATATAAAACAATAATGTACTAATGTGACAGTGCAAGATTGATATCAGACAATAATGTGTTGATGCTTATCAATATAGATATCAGACTCCTTTTCGGCATTAAACTATATTCTAACCTGCATGAGTAATCTGAATGTTATAAAAGACTGATGTGAGAACATTATAAAACTGATATCAAACAATAATGTATCGATGTGAGTCAGTGTAGGACTGACATCAGACTCATTCTAAAAATTAAACTACATTCAGTCCTGCATGAGTTAAAAGACACTGTAAAGTACTGATATGAGAATATTAATGGACTGATATCAGACAATAATGTACAGATGTGAGACAATGTATGACTGATATTAGACAATAATGTACTGATGCTTTTCAGTACAAGACTGATATCACTCTTTTTCAGCATTAAACTACATTCTAACCTGCATGAGTAATCTGAATATTATACATGACTGATGTGAGAACATTAAAGTACTGATATCAGAAAATAATGTACTGATGTGAGACAGTACAAGACTGATATCAGACTCATTTTCAGTATTAAACTACATTCTGAGCTATATGGGTAAAGTTATCTGATTCACATATAATACACATCAGATATTAATATATATTACATATCAGAGAAAAAAAAGATTGGATTATCCAATGACATTACAAAGTACAGTGGTCATACAATGAGAAGCTGTACATTATCCGACGATATACTTATTACAATGTTCTATACATGCCTCACCACTTTTCTCATTCAATACCCTAATTATTACAAGAAGTTTAGAGCTTAGCAAAATTCATAATTTCTTTCTACATTTTTTTGACCGTGGTCCTTGTCAAGAGCAATGATTGTATCCATCGTCAACTTTCCTTTTGCCTTTCCTCAGGCGTTTCATCATTCTCAATTTACTTTTTAAGGGGACCTGAATATCTAAAATAAGATCCACCTTTAGACATATGAGTGAGTAAGAATAAGAAGAGTCAATGACATTGTAAGAATTAATATGAGACAATAAAGTATTGATGTTAGACAATAAAGGACTTATATGAGAGTTAAAATAACACTTTAAACTTTATTTGTCCCCTGCATGAGTAAAGTTCAAGAAGTGAATATGACATTAAATGACTGATGAGAGACATGTTAAGTAATTTATATGAGACATAAGAGAACCTCTTACAAACATTATGGACTGATTAAATAAATGTCTACTGTTGCATTTTCCTGTGTGCTTACTTTATGTGTTGGTGGTAAAAGCAATTTAAAATCAAAGTAAAATAGGAGATGGAATCAGTACAATTGAGAAATCTTAGACCTGCAAGATACAAGGTCCATTTGTAGTAAGTTTTGATAAGTAAGAGTTTGTCCCACAGGGAAAGGTGATCTACAGCTCCAAGGGAGCCATCTCTAGTAGTCCCTCCAGATCTGACTACAGATCTGACAGTCCTAAAAGGAGGGGAGTTTAGGGTCACTTATTCTAAGTATCCTAGGGTAGCCTAATGAACTAACTACAGAAAAGGGTTGAGAAGATGGATGGAGTGAGGGAAAATAAATATAAAAAGGGTGAGAAGTATGCTATTGGGTTAAGATCTACTGGAATTTATGACTCAGATCCAGATCTGCTGGTATAGAAATCCTGCCCAATGGCTACATTATCACCAAAGAGGAGAAAGAATTCAACTCATCCCTGTGTCATGATCCAATCCCTTAAGGTTATAACCTGTCCACTTAAATAGTCACAGACTATCCCATAGGGGAACCACAATCCAGAGATGGGGTCAAAACAAATTAATCATTGTAGGCACTACTTCATCCAGGCTACAAGCTCAGGAATCCATAGGGAACCTCAACCTCTAAAGCTCTATGTGTGGGGCTAAGGCTGTAAAGGACCATGATAGCCCAGACACATAGAAGTAGCAAGCGATCGAGTACCACCTTCGATCTAGCTGTTCATTGCTTGAGTGGAACTACAATGGTCCAGTCACAAGCCCACAATCGTCATTACTGAGATGATGAGAGCAAAGAGGTTTCAGTAAGGTTTGAAGCCGGACGTGAGGGGAGGAGTAGCACCATTCCAACTGAGGACCTATGGGGAGGTCATGAGCAAAGCCTTGGTGGTAGAGGAAGAAAATAACAAGTACCGCCAGAGGGAGCAACAAGGAAGGTGGAACGCTGATCAGAGTAGAACGGGAAATTATGAACCGGTGAACAAAAAGCCGAGATTCATACTAAACAACCAGAAACCACCATTTTAAGGAGGTTATGGGAGACCGGTGCAGCAGAGCAACCAACAGAGATTTCCATTGCTCGCGTCGGGGAGACCGATACGCTATGAGAGCCCTGCTATCACTACTGGCGCTACAGTCATACAGGGTGCTTCTCGAGCAGCTTCTTCCACACCTCGTGAGACTTGTACCAAGTGTGATAAGCCCCACAAGACAGCGGACTGTAGGATATGCACTCAAGGTTGCTTTCTATGTGGGAAGGTGGGCCACTTGATCAAGGAATGCCCTGAGATGAACAAAGGGAAGACGGCTTCAGTACCTATTCCATGACCGATACAAGCAAGGAAGCCGATCGTCCAAGGGAGAGCCTATGCAGTCACAGCTCAAGAGGCTCGAAATACAAACGATGTCATTCAAGGTGAGCTTCCTTTTAAATAAAGAATTTCAATTCTTGAAATTTTTAGATAGAGAAGGTACATCTACATATAGGAGATATAAGAAAAACTTGCATGTGATAAATTCTGATATGATAATAAATAATATATATATATATATATGTCTGTTATGTATGGTTAGGTACGTTATAAATATATAAGAAGGGAAGCGACGTAATATACGAAGCTCGAGTGTTGATAGACCCAGGGTCTACCCACTCATTTGTTACCCCTCGCTTCACAAAGAGGATGAATGTCGACCCAGAGGAGTTAGACTTCGTTTTAACCGTGACTATTCCCACTAGGAAAGCGGTTGATACTGAAAAGGATTGCAACTCTGTGATCGTGAGGGTCATGGATGGAGATGTCTTTGAGCTATCGGCGAACCTAATCCTTTTAGACATGCAAGGATTCGACGTGATCCTTGGCATGGATTGGTTATCGACTCACTATGCGACGGTAGATTGCAAGAACAAGGTCGTCATCTTCAGACCCAACATGAGGAGATCGTTTAGATTTCTAGGGAAGAGGTTGACACACCTACCACTTATCTCAGCAGTCAGGGCCAAGCGATTAATCAGAAAGGGGTGTAGTGGATACTTGGCATTTTTTAAGGAGCATAAGGAGGAGAAGAATGTTATCTCTGAGATAGCAGTTGTGCGAGACTTCACCGATGTATTTTCGAAGGAGTTACTCGGATTACCTCCAGAGGGAGAAATAGAATTCGTCATCGACTTAGCACCAGGAATGGAGCCTATTTCTAAAGCACCATACAGAATGGCTCCTGCTGAGTTGAAGGAGTTGAAAGAGCAGCTATAAGAATTAATGGACAAGGGTTTTGTTAGACCGAACATGTCTTCATAGGGAGCACCGGTCTTGTTTGTAAAGAAGAAAGATGGGTCAATGCGTCTATGCATTGACTATCGACAATTGAACAAACTTACCATCAAGAATCGATACCCTTTGCCTAGGATAGATGACTTGTTTGATCAACTGCAAGGAGCGAAGTACTTCTCTAAGATCGATCTGAGATCGGGATACCATCAGTTGAGAGTCAAGGCAGAGGATATTCAGAAGACTGCATTCAGGACTCGATACGGACACTATGAGTTCTTAGTGATGCCGTTTGGGTTGACAAATGCCCCGACGTCATTCATGGATCTGATGAATAGGGTGTTTAAACCACACCTAGACTCTTGTGTCGTAGTGTTTATTGACGACATCCTGATCTATTCAAAATCAGAGGAAGAGTATGAAAAGCATTTGAGCGTAGCCCTATAGACTCTACGTGAACACCAGTTATACGCCAAGCTCAGCAAATATGAGTTTTGGTTAGAAGAAGTTAGCTTTTTGGGACATGTCGTCTCAAAGCTTGGTGTCACTGTAGATCCAGCAAAGATCGAAGCAGTAGTGAATTGGGAGCAATCAAAGACCGTGACCGACATCCGTAGTTTCCTAGGATTAGCAGGTTACTATCGGCATTTCGTTGAGGGTTTTTCAAAGATATCAGGATCGCTCACGAGACTTACACAGAAAGATGCAAAGTTTGAATGGAGTGAGGCATGCGAGAAGAGTTTTCAAGAACTTAAGAAGAGACTCACTTCAGCTCCAATGTTAGCTATACCTTCAGGCAGTGGAGGGTTTGCAGTGTAGAGCGATGCTTCGTATACTGGTTTGGGTTGTGTGCTTAATCAACACAAAAAGGTGATAGCGTATGGGGCGTGTGACGACCCGACTTTTCCAATCCCTCAGGTATAGGAAAGGCCGGTTCGCCAACCTATCGAATAAACGATAAGCCGAAAAAATAGGGCACATATCAGAGTAAAGCGTAATAAAAATCCATAGCTAAAATAAATACAGAAGCAATTAAAAGTAAAGAACCACCAATGATGGCCGACCATCATCGAAATATGGCTCACAACAGAAAACAACGTCAAGTATAAAACTATGATATCTAACTAAAATGGGCCCACAAATTCAAGTCTAACTCTCACCACAAATAAGAAAATCAATAAGTTCTATACTGGGAAAAACTCCTCAGGAGGAACTTCACTAAATAGCCACGTCGATTTTGAACTGTGACGTATAGTCGGAGTGAGCTAACCAACAAAGCTCAGTAGAAGAAAGACATCTACGGCATTTTACTTTAACTAACATGGTTTCAAAACAAATATCAGAATATAGCTTGTCAAACATATAAGCAGATAATAAACTGAATTTAGGTGCAAAAGTCATATGTAAGATTTATTTCTAAATGTGTGAAAACAGTTTCAAGAACAGATGCAGTGTTTCAGTGTCTTAGTTTCTCTAACTTCTATATGCCAAGTTCAATAATTCATGACTTAATCCTCAACTTAAAATACCTCCCGAATAAATTATATCTCGAGAGCAGGAATATAGCCGATGGGAACCCCTACCTACCATCGTCGTTCATGAACCCTTTTTCAGGATGCAACAAGCCCCTACGTAATGAGGGAAACTTGTGCCAGAAAATTGTTCAGGAATTTTTTGAGGGGTCGTTCAGGTCAATCATAAAACAAATGCAGATACTAATATAAATCAGATGCAAGTCTCTTATACATAGTTCAGGTTCTTGATTTCAGATTTTCAGAGCTTAAGGACTCGGGTTTGGATTTAGGTAGATTTAGATTTTCGATCATTCATATCAATTTCGTTCTGATGTGATTTCAATGGCATATGCAAGTTTAAAGATTTTAATTCAAAATATCCATGCAATTAAAATAAAATCTTGTAGAAAGATGAGATTCTCCTACCAAAACTCGGAGTAATGCGAAGTCAAGCAAAGTCCTATTGATGGCCTCTCGCCCTCAATCTACATCACAATATACGTTCATGCATTAAAATTAACTCTAATTACTAATAATATAGACCTATTTAAGTGTTTCCTCAAAAACAAGTCAAAACAGGCAAGTTGCGCCAATCCTAGAATTTGACGTAACATTCTCATATATTTTTTACCATCAAGACGATTGATCCATGAGTTAGTCAAAACATGAAAGTTGTAGATTTTTCTATTAGCTTTCCAACGCAAAAAGAATCGTCTCAATCGGATTCGGGATAAAAAGTTATGACTAAAATACTAAGGCAATGTCGGAGTTCGGTGATACCTCGCTCGAGCGATGATAATAGCTCGCTCGAGCGAGCTACAGCGACGCAATTTCGATGGTTTTCACTCGAATCGAAACCCATACATCCCAAAGCAAAACCCATGGCTAATCTAATGATTTAATCAAAAAGTTTAATTAAAACGTACCTTTAATCTAAGGATTCCTAGATTAGAAATGAGTCACGCGAATGGAGCTTCGGAATGAAACCGACAGGTTTCCTCAACGATTCGTGCCGCGATCGATCCCACGAGTTCACAGAGACAACTCCAACACGCCCCCAATGATCTCAACCTCTCCCAATAGCCAACTATGAATCCAAGGTTGATTCAAGTTCTTTCCAAGGTTTAAGTGTTTTCAACAAAGAGGGTTTTAGAGAAGGAGGTTTTCTAAACCGATCTCCTATGATGATTGAAGAAGAGAGAAGACGGAGTTTCACACGGTTGGGTAACTATCCTCTCTTAACAAAACCTAGTATAATACGGGAATGCAATTCCTTCTTATAATAGGATTGCTCACAAAGTAAAATACACACACACATCTTATGTATTATACACTTCTAATTTTAAAACTCAAGTCCGGTGTTGAGCGGCTACACCGAGGTCGGTGCACAACTTTTGCACGAGGGTCCAAATGGGCTCTAAATTAAAATCTGTCCGCACAATCACATCTAGATAAAAATCCAAAACAAATGGTGACGTCGGTTGCCGAGCCGAATACACACACAGGGTCAGTCTAACTTGGGTTCAAAATACGGGTCTTTACAGGGCGAGACAGTTGAAAGAGCATGAGAAGAATTATCCGACACATGACCTGGAATTAGTAGTGATCATTTTCGCGCTCAAGATTTGGAGACATTATTTATACGGTGAGACCTTTGAGATTTTTATCGATCATAAGAGCCTCAGATATCTATTTACACAGAAGGAACTAAACATGAGGCAGCGCAGATGGATAGAGTTTCTCAAGGACTATGACTCTTCCATACAATACCATCCAGGCAAAGCTAATGTGGTAGCTGACGCCCTGAGTCAGAAGAGTTCAACTCAATTGGCTAGTTTAATTTTAGGAATGCACAGATGGAAACTGTTTGAAGATCTGGCACTATATGATGCAAACATTGAGTCTCAAGCTACAGGAGCTTTCTTGGCTAATATCTCGGTGAGACCGGTGATATTTGAGCATATCCATGAACTATAGATGAAAGACCCGGCGCTAAGAAAGATTCGTCAAGATGTAACTGAAGGCATTACCTCTGAGTTTTCAATCAAGGAGGATGGTTCCTTATTGTTCAAGGGCCGCCTCTATATTTCGGATAACGCCGATCTACAACGAACAATTTTTTATGAATCTCACAAGTCAAGCTATGCTATCCACCTGGGAAGCATAAAGATGTATCAAGATTTGAAAAAGAATTACTGGTGGAGAGGCTTGAAATAGGATGTGGCAGAGTACGTGTCGCGGTGTTTGACGTGTCAGCAAGTTAAGATCGATCATAGACACCCCGCAGGCCTATTGCAGCCTCTACCTATACCGGAATGGAAGTGGGAAGCGATCTCTATAGACTTCATCGTTGGACTACCGTAAAGAAGTATAATGCCATATGGGTAGTAGTCGATCGATTGACCAAGTCAGCGCACTTCTTACTTACAACACGATGTACACGGCAGGAAGACTGGCAGAGCTGTATATGAAAGAGATTATCCGTTTGCATGGGATTCCAAGTAGCATTGTTTCAGACCGTGACCCATTGTATACATCAAAGTTTTGGAAGAAATTTCAAGAAGGAATGGGAACGCGACTAGATTTTAGTACGGCATTCCATTCGCAAACTGATGGACAGACTGAGAGGGTCAATCAGATCATTAAGGACATGCTTAGGGCATGTATGTTAGAATTGCAAGGATCATGGGATCATCATCTACCCTTGATCGAGTTCGCATATAACAACAGCTTTCAGACGAGCATTGGGATGGCACCATATGAAGCACTATATGGACGGCGATGTAGATCGCCCATCAATTGGGAGGAAACGGGTAAAAAGTTTGTTTTGAGACCCGAGGTACTTGAAGATAATGCCACCTATGTTCGGATGATAAGGGCAAAACTCAAAGCGGCTCAGAGCAAATAGAAAAGTTACGCCGATATCAAGCGGACGAGTGTAGACTTCAAGGTGGGTGAACACGTGTTTGTGAAAGTGTCACCTATGAAGGGATGATGAGGTTTGGAAAGAGAGGGAAGCTAAGTCCCCGCTATCTAGGACCTTTTGGAGTTTTGGGTCGAGTAGGGAATGTTGCTTACCGCATTGGATTACCACTGTTATTCGATCCAGCACACAATGTGTTCCACGTGTCTATGCTCAGGAAGTACCTTAACGACCCTGACCACGTGTTGAGCGGTCAATCATTTGAGATGCATGAGGGCATGACTATGATCGAAGAGCCGGTGGAGATTTTGGATCGAAAGGAACAAGTGTTGCGAACAAAAGTGATTTCATTAGTACTTGTTCGATGGAAGCACCATCCGGCCGAGGAAGCTACATGGGAATGAGAGGCCGACGTGAAAGAACAGTATCCAAGCTTGTTTGCGATAGCGTGAGAGTCAAAATTGTATCACCGCAAGCATGTTTGTGGATTTAAACTATGTATTGTAATTCAATATCGATCTTATGATCAAATTACTTAAGAGAACAATTTTATCCACATAGAGTCTCAAACGCAATGTTGAACGCGAAATTGAAATTCATCATGGCCACAACATGGCCGTGATGATGTGTTTTGTAGAACCAAGGACCAGTTGGTATCATAGTTTACCATGAGAAATCAAAGAGACATGAAAAAAATTTGAAATCTGAAGAATCTGATCAAAACCGATTAATCAATTTTCAAATCGATTAATCGATTTGGAAATTCGATTAATCGATTTTGGTCGATTAATCGACTGGCATGCGCTAGTGAGTGCAAGTTGGAACAAGAATCAGAAATGACAAAGTGGAATTTCGATTAATCGATGTTGGTTTCGATTAATCGATTTATGATTTCGATTAATCGAAATTGGAAATTCGATTAATCGAGTAGCTTGAGAATTTTAGAAGAACTTGAAGGATTTTTATATGATTTCGATTAGTCGAGGAAGAATTCAATTAATCAATTTGTAATTTCGATTAATCGAACTGGAAGTTCAACTAATCGAGTAACTTAAGGATTTTAGAAAAAATTTGAAGGACTACACGATTTCGATTAATCGAAGTGAATCTCGATTAATCGATTTTTGGATTTCGATTAATCGAAATGAATTTTGATTAATCGACTGGCTCACACCAGTGAGCTCTAAAACTTAAAAATTTAAATGGATACGATTTCGATTAATCAAAATGGTTTCGATTAATCGATTTTGAGTTTCGACTAATCGATTTTGGAAATCGATTAATCAATTTCGTGCGGCTGAACCTAGTTTTAAAACTCGATTAATCGAAATTGAATTTCGATTAATCAAAGCCGGGCCTATTTATATAAATCGAAGGAAATTTTTCACTTCATTCGAAATCATTTAGAAAATTTCTTATGCGCCTTCTTCTTCCTCATCTAACGACCGAGGTACCTAGGGTTTGGGCATTTCGAATCGATTTCGGGGTGAAATCGCGTGACATCGGATCAAAAACCTAAGGTAAACCCTAGATTCGAGTCTTTTCTTTCAATTTGAGCTATAAAAACCCTAGTTTTGTCCTATTTTCGCAAAAATACCACCCAAAACCCGATTATCTTCGAAGAAGACAACCTCTAAATTTCCGGTACGACGTAAGAATGCTGCACCGCCACCACCTACCCCATCACCGGTGAGGACTCCATCACCGTCGGCATTGGAAACCACCTCTGGTTCGACGAGCGTGGCTTCGCGTGAGTCTACGCCCATGCCACCACCACCCACCAATGTACTTCAACCCAATGAATGGTGGGCGGTTAAGACCTTCGAGATCGAGTACATTATCGATCAAACCCTATTTACAAACCCCGATGTACCGGGTATGACCCAATGGGCTCGTAATTACCTTCAAAAAGCTAGCCTCGGCAATATCTTGAAACCAATCCGTGGGTCCTACTACCTGAGATTGGTTCGATTATTCTACCAAGGGTTGACGGACGGCCCTACCGACGATATCGTTTTGACCAAGATAGAGGGTCGGGAATACACGTTCACCCGTCGCCACATCCATGAGGTACTTGAATGTCATTTGGACTTCGTACCTGAGACCACCCTCCTTCCACCCTTCGAGAAAGAGGTTAGATTTGAGGAGATCATGACCCGTATGACCAACGGGAAGAAGGGGTCGGGATCCTTCATTAAGAGGGTCGACCTTCCCCATTATATGTGGATGCTTGATTCCATAATCAAGTGTAACCTATAGCCGTTGCATCACGACACAGAGCGGGTAGAGAAAGTGCAACAGGCACTTTACACGGCCTTCCGTGGCCGTTGGTTTGATGCAACGATGCTCATCCTAGAGGGGATGAGGTACATCAAGGGCAAGTTGATGAAGGGCAACTTGAGGCCCAAGGAGAAGATGCCCTATGCTCGGCTCATCTAGAGCATGTTGGAGAGTTACTCCGACGCTCTCGAGTATGCGATATTGCCCCATGAGGAGACGACAACGAACCAAGTGAAGACGTTCTCGAACTCTTCATGGAATCTTAGCTACAACCTGCTTAAGCGGACCCTACCGGATCCGGGTCCCACACCAGCAGCAGCACCGCTAGCACCACCACCACCCCCACCACCACATCAGGACCCACCCGTGGGTGGGGCACACCCAGTTGAGCCACCAGTTGAGGGGACGCCCTCCCATACCACCGCCTCACCTACGCCGTCAGCACAGTCCGTGGTGGCCACGCCGACATCTTCTTACCGCCGGCGAGCGACTCGCCAGGCTCTGACGATAAAGGACGTGTTGGCTAGGATGGAGGCCAACAACGAGAGGATGAACCGACAAATGGACTTTCTGATGTTTCATACACTCCGCTACATCTATTCGTTGGACTACCAGCAGCGCCTCGCGTAGGAGGCGAGGACACGGTCGCGCATTCCACACGGTGCGATCTTCCATGCGAGCACATCGGTCATCGACGTCTCGGCTCGACGCCCAGCTGACCCGCTGAGACGGGTCACCCAGAGTCTATAGAGACGACCCAGCCACCGCCTGAGCCACCAGTTCGGTCAGAGCAGCCCGCCCCTGCATCAGATCAGTCAGGAGAGGGGACGGCATGAGCGCTTGACGATAGTCTTATTTTGTGATCACTTTGTGGATCTTTTTATACTGATGTATTTAAATTCCCAAGTGTAATTATGGAGCAAAGTTAAAGAAACTTGTAAATTTTGAAAATTTTAATGGAATACAAAACAAATTTTGTGTACTTCTATTATTTTGTTTTCTTACATTCTATAATGTGTTCGTCATTTTTGTGTGTGGGTACGTGACACCCCAGGGTGTGGGGTACCCAAGCGAGCACTTTTCAGTTATTTTTTAGGACGAAAATTCTCAAGGTGGGGAGAATGTAATATCTCGAAAAATTGATCGTTTGACTTTGACCTCGGGATCCGTGCCCGATTGATCGTAGGTTTGACCAAGTGATGGTCAAACATTAAGTTCATGAAGTTATGTACTAATGTGAGATTAGTGTGACCTAAGTGTAGAGTATTGTGTTAAGTTGCAGTCACATACACCTATCTTGGTGTATGTGTTTAACACACAAGGCAGGAGAGAGAATAAAAGGGTTTTAATAACCCTAGTTTCTTTTGCTTTGGTTGTTGAAGAGAGAGTTAAGAGGAGAGAGAGAGAGGAGTAAAGAGGAGTTATTGAGAAAGAAGTGAATGCAAATTAAAGGACTAATTAGAGCATTCATTGACAGATTCAAAGCGATTGGGATCGTGAAGCAAATGATGAAACCCTAGCCATCAAACCCAACAAATAAATCCCTTGAAGGGATTCTTAAGGTAAGTTTAAATTGAAGTTAATGCATAGATGTATGATGGTTAAGATTCAGTCAATATATTTTAAAATGGGTAGATTAAAGGCATAGAAGAGAAAGGAGAAAGATTTGAAAGAGCAGCCCAAAAGGGGGCTGAATCTGGCCAAATCGATTAATCGAAATTGAGATTCGATTAATCGATTTTGGCCCAGAAGTTGAAAAGTCATGAAAGCCTGATTTCGATTAATCGAATTGTATTTCGATTAATCGATTTAGATTTCGATTAGTCGATTTGAAAATCTACTAATCGACTGGGTACCTCCAGTGGCTGGAGAAAAGAGACCTGGAGAAATCGACTAATCGAGTTGGGAAATCGATTAATCAATTTTTGATTTCGATTAATCGATTTGGGATCGACTATTCGATTTCATACTTTCGACCACTCGATTTGATAATCGACCTTATTATGTTAGAGACTTCGATTAATCGATTTGGGATCAATTAATCAAATTTGAATCTCAATTAATCGATTTTGAGAATCGATTAATCGATTTGGGTTTCGATTAATCGATTTTGGGAATTGATTAATCGAATTATATTTCGATTAATCAATTTTGAGAATCGATAAATCGAATTGTATTTCGATTAATCAATTTTGGGAATTGATTAATCGACTTTGACAGTTTTGCTTGTCTTTCTAAGTTTTCTTTGAGATTAATGGAGGGTTCATAACCTTCTTCATTACATCTTTAGTGATGTATTGCATGTGTTATGATGTACCATAGGTGGTACATGTGAAGCGAGCACAAGGAGCCGCGTGGGACCTTGATGCTTAGACCTTCAGAGAATTAAGGTAGGGAACACCTTGAACATGTACTTTAATTTTAAGAGCATGTATGTAGTGATATAATCATCAGATTTGAAGTTATTTTAACTATGAAAAGTTTTGTGAAAATGGGTGCATGTGTGACACCAAGAATGTGATAAAGGCATCTGTGTGATGCAAGTAATTAAGAACAAGTAATCTAATGAGATTGAGACATCCCCAGGGGATGAGAAATTAATAAAGGCATCAGGTGTGATGCGGGTATATATACATCCCAGGGATGTATATATAGGATTAAATAATTACTGTTGAGGCCTAACTGATATAAGATAGCACACTTATACGGTGAACAACTATATGTAAAGCACATGTTATTTTTATTATTTGAGGTTTGAGAGGATACCTGACGCCGACAGGATATCCTGATGGGCACCGATACAGTGACCAATCCGTACACCAAAGGCGAGGTTTATCCGTATACGTAAGTTAATATCCTGTGGATGTTGGAGATGAGTTTTAACCCCGCCGCCTATTAAGAAAGGGACTTAGGTCGTATTCCCAGGAAATACTTTATAACAACTATCTATTTAGACGACGATGAAGGGTATCTCATCGGGGCTCGATGCTATATTGCTCGGGGATTACTTAAGTTGAAGATTTAAGTTTTGTTTTAGGCCTATTCAGTGTCGTTCATGATAAATCAACAGTAAAGTAAGACATGCTAATCACCAGTAAACTTGAATACAATTCATCAGTTTTTAAACTGTTTTCTAGCAAATGCATAGACACATCATGCTTGAATATCATGGAATATATGTGAGTCTTAATTTATATGTTCATTGTGTTTGTTTCCTATTGAGCTAGGACGTAGCTCACCCTTTAGACTATACGTCGCAGGTCCATTAATAGCAGCTGTTGAGGCTTCTGGAGACGTAGATCCGGGCAATTTGGATTACGTGTCTGGAGACGAGTTGGAGCCTCCACCCGAGGACTTTTTCTAGGAGACTCTGCTGTGTACTTTGACAGAGAGTAGTTTTTGAGAGCTAGTTGTACGGCTTGGTATGTCAAGCCTTCTTTTCGTTAAACATGTAATTAAATTGGATTATTCTTTCGGCGAACCATCTGGGGTGATCTGTTTATCACCGATGGTTCGGGTCAATTCTCTGTTCATGCAGTGGCATAAAAGTAGAACTGTCTTTTGCATATGCCAGTTGGGCATATTAACTATTTTCATTTTATGAGATTAATTACTTTATTTATTTAATTATTCTTGTTATACCAATGTTCCGTGCATAATTTTGGGGCACGGATGCGGAGATCATCTTGATGGCACGGGTTTGGTGAAATCCGGTCACATCCTTTGAACAAGTGTAGTTGTCATTGACACACCTTTTGAGTGTGTTTCGTCAATTGAAATTATGGGCCTCAATGTTCTTCTATATCCATTGATAGAGGGACTGAATGCCCAAAAAAATTTAGGGAATGAGTCATCATACAAACATTATAGTTTCGTGAAGGTGTCAGAATCGGATCTACGCAATTCTGTAATATATGAAAGGAGATTAGCATAAGACGACTCCCAACCATCCCTCATGTTAGCAAACGCTATCTCTTTCATCTTTTACGCTTTACAATAGCTTATTATAACCCTCCAATTTGTTTAGATTTCAGAGATAATTTTGGCAGGCGCATAATCAGTAACGTCTTTCAACATATTTATTATTTTAGAAGCTACCCAATCACTTGAGGCTTGTCGATGATATCCCTTTTTTTGCATAGCTATACTAAGTGGACCGTGCTTGTGTTCGGGATTCATTATTTTAATTACGAAAGAATCACCACCGACGTTACCCCTACTCGCCCGAATACGCCATGGATAAATATTGTCCGCACATCTAGTAACAACATTCCTCATAGTTGTCTTTATTGGTTTCAATTGAAAGTTTCCCACATAGCATTATTCTTCAAGGCAGTGAGAAATTCTTTCCGAGAAGAAAATGTTTTTCCTACAGTTAAAGATGTATTTCCAATCCTATCAAATCTCGACTTTCTTGCGGAACTCTCTCCTTCTAAGCTATCCTCTTCAATTTCGAAGTTTACATCTTTTGATTTATTCCCAATAATTCGTCCCTGAAATCTCACTCCAACTGAATAACTTGAGTCGCTATCTGAGCTCGTATATTCAGTAATCTCATCGTCTCCTGATAGTTCCTCGATACTATAATTCTAGGTACTAACTGAATCGGAAACCCATGTCTTCGATGGCGGAGCACTCTCGTTCCTTCAATTAAAATAAATGTACAAGGTGTCACTCATACGTGAGATATGACTATAATATTACACATGATTATGCACAAACTCAATTCATAGTTACCTTTGAATTGACAGAGAATTTTTCACCGAATTTGAGTCTTTGATCGGTGCCGAAATGTGACTATATTTCACACCCTAATTCCTATATTTAGCTATCCAATGAAAGCATCTGATGGTTGTTGTGAGGTTTTAATGATTACAGGTGTTTCTGACCGTTGAATCGTTAAAGAGCATAATAGAAGGTAATTAAAGGCTACATAAGAGCCATGGATAAAAAGGTCAAAAGAAGCATCGAAATCCGTGAAGTAGTTCAACATCCAACAAGGGAATGAAGACTCTACCCTTATGCCTCAATCGATTGACACAAGAATGTCAATCAATTGACAATAGAAGACAAGTTTGCCCTCACTTATGCCGAACCAAAAGTCAATCGATTGAGACTTCAATCTCAATCGATTGAGGATATTAGGTATAGGGTTTGCTCGACCCTATAAATTGGAAGCTACGAGTTTGCTTGAAAGGGGGGAATTAATTTGAGGATTATTATTATTCATTACTCATTTTTGGTGGAGAGCTCCACTTTTGAAATTTTGGGGATTTCTCTTTTCATTCTTGAAGGGTTCTTCTTTTCTCCTTCTTCTAGGGTTTTGGTCTGGGTAGATTGTACTTAGAATTTGCATTATCTTTTTTTTACATTCATGAAAGCATAAATTGTATTTAGGAAAAGGCATTGTAAACAAAGATCTTTTGGAAGAAATAAAAAGTGGAATGGCTTTGAACGAACAAGGAGATCATACACCAAAGATGAGCGGCTAAATCAGTTGATCGAGGAAGATACGATCCCCAGATAAGTAGCAATTTTTTATGATTAATACTGTAGTCTATTTATGTCATCATGGAATCATTTTGCTTAAAGTATGTGTGATTGAAAATATGTTGAATGCTTGTTATGACCGTTGATTGCACGTATCAACGGCCGTAATCGCTAGATCTGGTCCTGCAGACTGATCTAGCCTACAGAGCAATTATGTATTTACTGTCGTGATCTAAATATTATGAGATATGCTATGCTTTTTACATGACTCATACCATAATGATAGGCTGAGTCATTATTTTTAGATAGGATATGCCGGATTGATGATCACATTTTATTACGAATCATTTTCCTAGACGAATGATGGTGTGAATGATGCTTTAATGAAACTGTGGGTTTTAATGGTAGAAAAGGGGTACAAATCTGGGGTAGCATATTCCTTGATCATACATAAAAATTATTCTTAGATTCATCAGAAATTAGTTGTTTAGATTAAGTTATTTTTCTTGCATTTAGGAAAAGTGTGATAAATTTTTGGTAAACTTGAATCTGCCCTTTGGTATTTCCTTGGAGACGTTTTTAAATCTCTGAAAGAATTAATTAAAATTCACATTTTCCTGTGAGTTCGACACCCTTGTTCTTGCCATACTACAATAGATCTTGTGCACTTGCAAGGGTACACTTTAAAACCGACCAAGTTTTTGGCACCGTTGCCGGGGAATTCGGCGAAATTTTGATTAATTCGAAAAAGAGATTTGTGCTTTTAGCTAACAATCAATCGATTGAGATCTGTTCCTCAATCGATTGAGTGTGTTCTGTGTGGTCTCAGTATTGAATCGTCAGTCGATTGAGACGAAAGGATCAATCGATTGACTATTTTGTGTGAGACCCGAATTGCTAATTTCGGATTTTTAGGAAATCAAAGATTAGTTTTAGGAAGTAGAGATTTTTAGGATTTCTTATTTTAGATTTTGTAGGAG
This sequence comes from Chloranthus sessilifolius, assembly GCA_021018995.1. NCBI lineage: Eukaryota > Viridiplantae > Streptophyta > Magnoliopsida > Chloranthales > Chloranthaceae > Chloranthus > Chloranthus sessilifolius. The sequence continues at coordinate 105,036,354 of CM037595.1, read as the reverse complement.
CTTCTTTTTCCTTATCTTCCTCTTTTAGAAAATATCTTGTAAGATTTTCTAAAATCTAGTTATTAATTTTTATGGGACTACTTGCTTTAGGCCTTGTAGGAATCTTTTTATTCTCTCCCTTCTTTTTCTCTTTTAGGTAAGATTTTATAGGATTTTGTATGGTTGCCTTTAGGTTTTAAAATTTTAATTTCTAATTTTAATTTTTGAATTTAATTTTTATTTTTGAAATTTGAATTTAAAAAATATATATATATATATATATATATATATATATATATATATTCTTTTCTTCTGATACTGGCTACTGTTCATTATAGAGTTCAATCGATTGATATTTCTCTGTCAATCGATTGACTAGGCCTCTGTTGTTGGCCATTTCAGCTGAAATTTCTGTGTTGACCGATTCTGACTTTTGAACCTCAATTGATTGAGACCAATCTTTCAATCAATTGACGGATTAAGTCCCTGGTTGAATATTTGTCTGTGCTTTGTGTCAATCGATTGAACCCTGTGCTTCAATCGATTGAAGCTGTTACTTGTGATTTGTTGTGGACTCAACAATCCCTATTTGTGAGCATGGTGTATGGGCTTTACTCGTTCTCATCACCCTCATCTGCAACCGTTTAATCTTGAGATCGAACGATCTTGTAGAGAGAATCGCAGAATCCAAAGGAATCAGTATCATCCTACTGAAACTGTGGCAGATCAAAGGAATGGAAATAATCATAACAATAATAATGGAAATAATGGGAACAATAATCATGATGAGGGCCCAAGAACATTGGAATATTATAATGATCCTAGTTTTTACGAAGATCAAGATAGTATCATGCATGCCCCCATCCCAGGGAATCATTACGAATTCAAATCCGTAATTATTCAAATGTTACCAATTTATCATAGATTGTCAAACGAAAATCTACATGCTCATTTGAATGAGTTCATTGCAGTATGAAAAATGTTTCGTGTGCATAATGTGACCGACGAAATAATTAAGATGCGACTCTTTCCTTTCTCTTTAAGAGATAAGGCACAAACTTGGTTCTACTCCTTAGAACCACAATCTATTCAGAGTTGGGCAGAGCTACACCATCAGTTTCTTAAAAAATATTTTCCCATGATCAAAATCATTGAGTTGCGTCAGAAGATCCAGTTCTTTTTCCAACAACCTACAGAAATATTTCATGAATGTTGGGAACGTTTTAAGAAATTGATTAAGAGTTGTCCAAATCATCAACTGCCAAGGTGGCAGCAGGTCCAGAGTTTTTAAAATAGACTGATTCCCGAAGAGAGACGCATGATTGATGCATCTTGCGGAGGATCGTGTGCCACGAAAGAGGCTGATGAGCTGTGGGCATTGTTTGAGAAGTTATACCAAACTTCAATCCAAAATGCGACAATGGAGCGAACTAATTTGGATGTGGCAACAAAATCACATGTGTTGACCAGAAATGGACTATTTGATGTCAATAATAACACCTCAAATCTTTCAACAAAGGTTGATATGTTGTCCAAGCAAATGAACATGCTGTTAGCGGCAACTAATCAAGCTAAAAGTGCTAGCAATCCAATCGCTTGTTCAATCTGTAACCACCCAGGTCACATGGCTAACGAATGCCCTACTACCTTGTCATTTCTTCCTGATGAACCTACTCCTCAAGAGCAGGTGAATCCGACTCAATCATATCAGCGACAAGGTAGGAACATGTACTCAAACACATACAATCCGGAATGGAAAAATCACCCCAACTTAGGATGGGGAGGATCAAACCAAACTAGACAGGTGAATCAGCAGTTCAGATCCAACGTAATGAATGCACAGTAAAATTCTAATTTCCAGCAGAACCCTCCTTATTATCAACCGAATTCTGATTATCAAAAAAATTAGAATTTTAATCAATCTCAAGCCACCGTTTCAAAAGATTTTGATTTAGAGGAAAAGATCATGCGAAATATGCAAGCTTTCCAGCAGATGATGATAGATCAATTTAGTCAATTGACCAATCAATTGAGTCAACGAGAGGAAGGTAGGCTTCCGAGTCAACCCATCAACAATCCTCAAGGCCAAGCACCACCTGATGAAGGACCATCGAATAGTCAACAGTTGAAAGCTGTTACAGTGCTGAGAAGTGGATGAGAGGTTGATAATCAAGTGGGATTGCCTGTGGAAGCTGATGAAGAAAGAGAAGCAGCAAAAGAGAAAGAGTCAGAAAAGAAAAGAAAAAGGAAAAGAGAAAGAGAAAGAGCAAGGAAGAGAGAAGGAAAAAGAAAAAGAAGTAGAGGAAGTGTCTCCCTCAACTGTCCAGCAAGGACGTGAAAAAGAATCAGAACTTAAATCTCCACCTTATGTCCCTAAGGCACCATTCCCCGAGTGCCTAATTCCTCCATCTAGAATTAGAATTGCATGAAAGCATTCCTGAAATTGCGTGAATTGTTATTAAATGCACCGATAATCTAACCCCCGGATTATTCTATACCGTTTGAACTCATGTGTGATGCATTTGATTATGCTATTGGAGTCGTCTTAGGGCAGAGGGTGAACAAAATACCTCATGTGATCTACTATGCCAGCAAGACATTGATTGATGCCCAGTTAAATTACACCACCACTGAGAAGGAGTTATTAGCCGTGGTGTATGCTCTGGATAAGTTCCGCTCTTATCTGCTTGGCTCGAAAATAGTGGCCTTTTCAGACCACTCTGCATTGAAATATCTGCTAGCGAAGAAGGACACCAAACCAAGGTTGATCCGATGGATCTTACTCCTACAAGAGTTCAATTTCGAAATCAAAGAAAAAAAGGGTGTCGAAAATGTAGTGGTCGATCATCTGTCAAGAATTCTGCCTGAAGAATCATCGGTCTCTGAGACTATCCGGGACACCTTTCCGGATGAACAGTTGATGGCAATAGGTGCTTTCGCTATAAAAGTTTCTTGGTTCTCTAATATTGTGAATTATCTGGTAACTGGCAGAATCCCTACCCAATGGAGCAAAAATGATAAAAATCTATTCTTCTCACAAATAAAATACTATTTTTGGAATGAGCCACAACTGTTTAAAGTTTGTTTAGATCAAGTTCTCAGGAGATGTGTGCCTGAAGAAGAACAATTGACTGTTATTGACGTTTGCCATGCTGGGGCCTGTGGAGGCCATTTTGGAGGACGAAAGACCGCACACAAGATTCTTCAAAGCAGATTTTATTGGCCCTCCATTTTTCAGGACACTACCAAATTTTGTAAAGAATGCTAAAGATGTCAACAACTTGGAAATATTTCACGACGAAATATGATGCCTCTGAACCCAATTCTGATAGTTGAAATTTTCGATGTATGGGGGATCGACTTCATGGGTCCTTTCCCCCCGTCGTTCGGATATTCCTATATTCTTGTAGCTGTTGACTACATTTTCAAATGGATTGAAGCTATGGCAACCCGTTCGAATGACTACAACGTTGTGGTCAAATTTCTGAAAGAAAATGTCTTTAACAAATTCGGGTTTCCACGGGCGATCATTAGTAATGGCGGTTCGCACTTCTGCAACCGCCATTTTGCTACTTTAATAAAGAAATACGGCGTCACCCACAAGGTGGTAATGCCGTATCACCCACAAACTAGTGGTCAAGTGGAAGTGTCAAACCGAGAGATTAAACGAATTTTAGAAAAGTCGGTGCGACCGGATAGAAGAGATTGGCTCTTTGGGCCTATCGTACCGCCTTCAAGACACCAATTGGAATGTCACCGTTCAGAATTGTCTACGAGAAAGCATGCCATCTTCCTGTTGAATTGGAGCATAAGGCATTTTGGGCTATCAAAAGATTTAGCTTTGATATGCAAGCGGCAGGATCAAATGGAAGGCTACAACTGAGTGAATTGGAAGAGCTACGCTATGATGCGTATGAAAACTCCAAGATGTATAAAGAAAGGTACAAAAAGCTGCATGATGAGTCAATTTCTCATAAAGAGTTTCACATTGGACAAAAGGTCTGGCTGTTTAATTCCATACTAAAGCTTCACCCGGGAAAACTGAAATCTAGATGGGAAGGCTCGTTTCAGGTTGTTTCTATTAGTGCGCATGGTGCAATTGAGATCCGCAGTCTCAAGGACAATCGAGTTTTCAAAGTCAATGGGTAACGTCTTAAACCAATGTTTGAGCCGATGACCCAGTTTCGAATTGAGGCGATGCACCTCAATGACCCAGATATTTGATCAATGAAAAGGTCGAGCTGTCGACACTTAAACTCAGCGCTTCCTGGGAGGCCACCTAGTATGTTTGTTCATTTCTATTTTTGTTAGAATTGAGTCTCTATTCAATCGATTGACTGTCAAACAGTCAATCGATTGACATCACTCCCTCAATCGATTGGCAGTTCACTGTCAATCGATTGATAATTCAATCATTATCATCTCCCTTCTTTGTCAATCGATTGAGAGACCAATATCAATCGATTGGCAGCCTCTCGGATTTTGGACAATTTCTGGAATTTGAAGCTCCATTCGACACATCTTGTCGTGGCAGCTATCTTTCAGAGCACGATTGTGTCAATCGATTGAGACTAACCCCTCAATCGATTGACTTGATTGAGCATTTACTTCACCAATTTTCAAGGCCCCTAACCGATGCGACTTTTTGAAAAAGAGTATTCTCAATCGATTGACATCACATTGTTAATCAATTGACATTCAAAGAGGAGGAGTGGATCACGCCATGTCGCATCCATCTGACTATTGTCATTTCAATTTCGAGCGACGTGGGGAGGCCAAACATTGTCAATCGATTGAGGATCCATCCTCAATCGATTGATGTCCTGACTATATAATGGGGACACCCGTGGTCCCCTTCATCTACACTCTCCTCCAATCCGAACCGAGTCCCCACGATCGCATCCTCCTCGTCCGATCGAAATGGCAGCACCTGTCCCACCAATATTCAGACCACCTCGTCCCGAAAACAACCCGATGCGCATCCCCAATGAATTGTATATCGAGCGCCAATTCCAAACGAAAAATTTCTTCGATCTTGCTAAATACCGTCGCATCGTAGAATGTGCTCGTTCGATCAAATTTATCGAAGTGCTACACTTAGAAATGCTTCTTGCCCCGCCTCCCATTGATGTCTCTCTGCGTATCATTCATTTGTTTTACCAGAAAATAGAGTGGGTACCTGCGCCACTCTCGTCAACGGGAATGCCCTACATCAGCCTTGCAATCGATAATTTGCGATATAACCTGCACGCGGCTGATCTGGCGCGGGCTTTCAACTTTTTCATGGTTCGACCCTTGAACCACTATATCGATCCCGCCGTTGATCTTAGCCAGAACGATATGATTGGAGGACAGGGCGGGACCGGGTTGGCAATGAAACGAGCAGTCCTTCCTATGGACATCTTGTTTTGGGACATCGTGATGTCGACTAATTTGCTACCGCATGGCACGAAGAGTGAGCGCACAAAGAATAGGGTGATGGCGTTGTACGCGGCCCACACGAATACGTGGTTTGATGCCCCGGGATTGATGTTAGAGGAGATGTATCGGCGTCACCAGGACATCGCCACCACCGCAGCGCCAAAGAAGCGCGAGGCTATACTTCTGCACTTCTCGCACTATGTAATGCATCTCCTAGACCAGCTCGGGTGCTCGATTTACGATGATGAGGAAATGGGTGATATGCAGTTTTATCACTATGGCACCGACGTCTGGGACAAGAGCATCAAGGCTATTCTGGGTGTGACGCCACCTCTGATCGACGTCGATGATGTACCTCCTCCTCCCCGTCCAAACCCCGCACAACGCCAACATGGTGGTGTTAGACGACCTTGTCCTGAAGAGGTCTCGAATTTTAATGCCGAGGCAGCCGTAGCTCGCCTTGAGGCGCGGATGGATGGGTTGAGTGCGACCCTTGGAGGTGTTGATCGACGGTTGAAATTTCAGACCTCTCTTCTCATGCGGATGGCCCGGGAATCGTTCCCTGGGCGTGCCGACGAATTCATCGTAGGAGCGCGAGCGGCGATGAACGAGGAGAGGGACCCTGAATTTGATGATGATGATGATGATGTTTAATGTTTCTGTTTAGTATCTTTACTTTGTGTTTGTTTGTGTTTGTTGAGTGTTTAGTGTTTTAATTTGTTTAGGGTGTTTTTAGTTTTTGTGTTTGATTACTAATAGTTGTTTAGTTAAAATCTTGTAGTGGTGTAAGGATTAATGGTGTAATCAAATCATGAAAAATCAATGGAATCGAAGTGTTTTAGTGTGTTAATTTTTATCTGTCTTCTCGGGTTGTGCATGTGTTCATCAGTCGATCGATTGAGATGAAATTCTCAATTGATTGAGATCTTTAAATTTGTAATTCTCGAAAAAATTACTCCCATCCATCAATCGATTGAAGCACAAGTCTCAATCGATTGACTCCTGCGTGGGCCAAACTATTCTGGGAGTGGAATTTGAGCCGTGCACCATCAGGCTATGTTGGCATCTTGTGTCAATCGATTGACTGATGTATAATTCCAGAAAGTTACACCTCCACTTCCGACAATAGAGATTTGCACCGTCCGTAGAGTCCTTAACTTAGGAGGTTTTCTAGAAAGTCTTAGAATCCGTCTTTAAGGAAATTTCTCTTTATTTAAATCACTAGTCGGGTATTCCTATTAGTCAAACTTTTAGTTCTCCTTCCCCCAGTTTTAGTCATGTCTTCCATTCGGTATCGTACCCGATCCGCCATGACAAAATTGATGGAACCAGCGCAGAAGCATGCACGTTACTACTCTCCGCGACCATCGCTCGATTTGTCAAATCATGAAGTCATCAATCTTGACGATGAATCACCTGTAGAGGTCAAATCGATTTTTACGCGCTCCGTCGAGGCCGCCACCGACCCATCCAAGATTTTGATTCCGACCTACTTGTGGGCGGAATTGAACCCACCTTCACCTCTCATCCCACTACCTTCCACCCCACCATCGTTCTCCGCCACACATACCTACCCCACCAGCGCATGAGGGTGGTATACCGGAAGAAATATGGACTTACGCGTTTCCAAAGCCGAAGGAAGGACATTCTACCATGGTTGATTAAAGGATTAGGAATTTCAATTTTAGGATCTAGTTTTCAGAGTCCTTCTTTATGTTATTTTTATTTTTGCTTTTTATGTTTTAGTTTAGGTTAGATTTCCATTAATTTTTAAATAGGATTTTTATTTGTCAATAATTTTCATAGTTTTCTTATATTTAATACAAATTTAGTTAGTAAATTAATGGTGTTTTTCTTTTTGATTACCCTCCCGTGCACTTGATCTACTTCTTTTTGGTCCTCGATTGTATTAAACAGGTTTGGGGGGGGTCTTACCTCCTTTCTCAACATCATCCTAATGAGGACACTGGTCAGTTCAGGTTTGGGGGGGTATTTTTGGTCAATTTCATGTATTTTTGGTGTCAAGAAAAAAAAAAAAAAAAGAGAAGCTATTTTCATATTCTAAAAGTATAACAGTCAATCGATTGAGACCAGTGTCCCAATCGATCATTTGTCTTTCCTACCAATGGCCGAGATGTCGTGATCAATCGATTGAGACAAGTGTCTCAATCGATCGACTGATGACCTGAGGACTTATGAATTTCGAATTTTTATTCATATTCTTAAAGTGTGGGTGACCTGAAAATTCTTTAGAATTGTTATCATGCCATGATTATTTTTATGAATACTCATAAATTTTAAAGATTGAACAATGATGATTAGGATCTATGCTTTGCTTTAATTCCAAATCTGAGAAGTAAGCGTATGACTTGAAATCTTAAGATCACAAAGAAGGGCTAAAACCCAGTGAGTTTTGAAACTTTGTTCTCGTTCTTGATGAGTGCTGAAATAAATTCGGAGTATCTTTGAATTCCTGCTTCAATTGTTAAAATCTCATTTATTTTATTTTGATTTGTTGATTTTACGTGTGTTATACCACTATACTAGAAATCACTGTGTAAAAACTCAAGGCAATTGGGCATTAGTACCATCATGAAAGGAAATGATCTAAGGCCATTATTGGCTCGTCTGTGCCTAAAGTATCCCACCATATACTGATTTATCTTATCGCACCACCTTTGAGCCTCAACTGAGAAATTTTTCCTTATTTATTCTTTGTAAGCTATATTAGCCATGCCACACACCAGTTTGAGAAGCCTTACCCTTTTTGCTCTGAGAAATTAGGGATGAGATTAAAGAAGGAAATAAAAAGTTATGGCAATAATATCTGTAAAGAATAAATAGCAGAGAAACATAAAAAGGGAGAAAAAAAAGAAAATTCAGTTTACTGCAAGAAGTAGAGAAGTATGTGGAAGTGATGTTAAAAAGAAAAAGAAAAAGACAAGAAAGAGAAAAAGTGTATTGAAGAGAAAAGGTTCTAGAGAATTCGAAAGATATCAGAAAATCAAGTGTGTTCTTTTTTCGATTTCTCAGAGAAACTTGAATCCTATTTTCCCTTTCTTTCTTAACCATTTACCCGAGCCCCATTACAACCTTAGAAAAGACCTTTTTGATCCAATCATGAGTGGTAAATGCCTTGTGGAGAGTGATTATACAATGTCTATGGTGCTTGGTATATGCATGTTTGAAATATAAATATCTATCTTAACAGGATTTCTCTTAAAATTCTTTGATGCACCGTCTTTTCTTATAATGTGTGAGATTTTTCTAAATTGCATTGTAATTCCATCTCACATTTGAGTAAAAAGTAAAACCATTCATCAGAAGTGATTCTATTCTCAGTAAATACCCATGGCAAGGATTGAGTCTAGACTTGTGATCTAAAGGTTCCTAGTTTAAAACTTCTCAGATAAAAGAATTTTAGCAGTGATAATTGCATAATATTCTAAGGCATAAAACATGAGCATTGAAAGACAATGGAATGAATTGAATGTGCACTAATAAAATGAACATGGTCAGATGTAGTTTAAAAGATTTTCCAGGGTCATCTAACTACCTGAAGGGCATGACTAAAAATTCTGAAATTCATAAGCTCGGAAGTTTGTAGGTACCTTCACTGAAAACCTTCAGGAGACACAACTCCTCCACTAGGGATCACCTAGGGGTTTAAAGGCTTGTTGCATACGCTAAATACAATCGTGTTCCCTACGAAAGTGGCATTTAAATTTTTAGGATGTTAGTTTTATTTGTTTTACATATTTTTCATTCTCTTTGCTCGAGGACTAGCAAAGTGTAGGTTTGGGGGTGTGATCGGTGCCGAAATGTGACTATATTTTGCACCGTAATTCCTACATTTAGCTATCCAATGAAAGCATCTGATGGTTGCTGTGAGGTTTTAATGATTACAGGTGTTTCTGACCGTTGAATCGTTAAAGAGCATAAAAGAAGGTAATTAAAGGCTACATAAGAGCTATGGATAAAAAGGTCAAAAGAAGTATCGAAATCCGTGAAGTAGCTCAACATCCAACAAGGGAATGAAGACTCTACCCTTATGCCTCAATCGATTGACACAATAATATCAATCGATTGACAATAGAAGACAATTTTTCCCTCACTTATGTCGAACTAAAAGTCAATCGATTGAGACTTCAGTCTCAATCGATTGAGGATATTAGGTATAGGGTTTGCTCGACCCTATACATTGGAAGCTACGAGTTTGCTTGAAAGGGGGGAATTAATTTGAGGATTTCTCTTTTCATTCTTGAAGGGTTCTTCTTTTCTCCTTCTAGGGTTTTGGTCTGGGTAGATTGTACTTAGGATTTGCATTGTCTTTCTTTTACATTCATGAAAACATAGATTGTATTTAGAAAAAGACATTGTAAACAAAGATCTTTTGGAAGAAATGAAAAGTGGAATGGCTTTGAACGAACAAGGAGATCATACACCAAAGATAAGCGGCTAAATCAGTTGATCGGGGAAGATGCGATCCCCAGATAAGTAGCAATTTTTTATGATTAATACCGTAGTCTATTTATGTCATCATGAAATCGTTTTGCTTGAAGTATGTGTGATTGAAAATATGTTGAATTCTTGTTATGACCATTGATTGCGCGTATCAACGGCCGTAATCGCTAGATCTGGACCTGCAGATTGATCTAGGCTACAGAGCGATTATGTATTTACTGTCATGATCTAAACATCATGAGATATGTTATGCTTTTTACATGACTCATACCGTAATGATAGGCTGAGTCATTATTTTTAGATAGGATATGCCGGATTGATGATCACATTTTATTATGAATCATTTTCCTAGACGAATGATGGTGTGAATGATGTTTTAATAAAACTGTGAGTTTTAATGGTAGAAAAGGGGTACAAATCTGGGATAGCATATTCCTTGATCATACGTAATAATTATTCTTAGATTCATCAGAAATTAGTTGTTTAGATTAAGTTATTTTTCTTGCATTTAGGAAAAGTATGATAAATTTTTGGTAAAATTGAATCTGCCCTTTGGTACTTCCTTGGGGACGTTTTTAAATCTCTTAAAGAATTAATTAAAATTCACGTTTCCCTGTGGGTTCGACACCCTTGTTCTTGCCATACTAATATAGATCTTGTGCACTTGCAAGGGTACACTTTAAAATCGACTAGTCTTCATATACTTTTCCCTCTTCAATTACTTTCTCTTCTACACAAGTATCGGGGAGGGGATGTGGAAATAGACGTGAATGCTCGGAACTATAAAATTGCTCATAAGTATCAACCAAAGAATGTGATTCCTCATTAATAAAACTCGTCCTTTTTTGAAGGAAATGGGAGACCAACCTACCTAAAACTAGTACTCTGTTCACGCTTTTCTTCGACAACAGGGGGAGAAGAGCTAAACCATAAGCATTGCGAGAGATTGAATAGTATGTGTATAAGAAAATAATTACAAACTATATAAAAAAATATATAAAATACTCACTATCGTGGTTCGGATTGATAACACGATCGGTGAGTTTGATGTGCTCTTGAATTAGGAAATATGCAGTCATGAGCAATTCTACGATCTAAAGCATACTAATATATATCAGTAAGCTTATTAATATTAAATAACAAACATATAACTTTATCGACTTACCTAGATGTTTCTGTTTTCTCTCATTTCTTCATTGTCTAAGTAGAGGTTGTGTTGTTCATTACATCCAACACCTTTACTCCGCGAGCCATCCGTATTGGTGCGCACTTTTTCTGGGTTCCTCTCGGTCCCCGTTGAATCAGTGGCTCCAATTCTGTCAAAGTAGACTCTAGCGATGCGGTGTTTGGAATGTTAGAAATAAAGGGTTTTCTAGGAAAATTTCTAGTTTATTACGATCATCAGCTGCAGATATTTATCGATGTTGCAACACGTCAATGATCACTCTTTGGAGCGAGTGTGGGTTACTTCTATACTGAATCGTCCTCCTGCGAACATCAGCAGCTATGTCTTTTCTTATAATTTAGATAGTTTAGTTTTCCTTTTATTTCCCATTATTGTTGTAGTTCTGATCAGTTTAGACTTCCCAATTCTGTTGTGAGTTTAGTTGTGTGGAGATTTGTTATAGTTTATTTAATTTAGTGTTCTAATTCTATCAGGAGTCTAATTAATTTTAGTTTCCTAGCACTACTAGAATTCTAATTAATATAGTGTCCTAATATTATTAAAAGTTCAATTAACATCGGCCTCCTAATTGTACTAGGAATGCAGGTGTATTAATTTTAATGAAATTTTAATTAAACCAAGCATGCTGATTATATTGATATTCTAAGTAAAGCAAGTATGCTAGTTGTATTGAAATTCTAATTGAAATAGAAGACTGATTTTACTAAAACTCTAATTTAAGTAATGAATTAATTTTATATGAATTCTAATTAAAGCAAATAAACTAATTTTGCTAAAATTCTTATTAAGGCAATGAATTAACTATACTAAATTTTGATTAAAAATAAAAGAACTGATTTTACTAAAATTATGATCAAAGCAATAAATTAATTATACTAAGATTCTAATTAAAATAAAGGATTGATTACTGATATTGGGATCCAATAAAGCAAGGAATTAACTAGGCTAGAATTATCTAATTAAAATAAAGGAACTAATTTTATTGGAGCTCTAATCGAAGCAATCATTTGATAGAAATAAAGCATGTAAATTGACTATAATAAGATCCAAAGAAGAAATTTTGGAACTGATATTATAATCCTAATTAAAGCAATTAAGTAATTCTAAAAAAAAAGGGGTTTTGGGCCCACTATGCTAAGGAGGATTCGCCTCGTTCCCAAGTATCCTTCGTAAGCTCCCTTGGGCAAATCAGGTGGCTGAGATTAAAGATAAATTAAATTTATGATGATAAAATAGTATTTTTGAATTTTTCAAATTTGATTTCGGAGTAATAATTATGAGTGAAATTGAGAAACTAAAATTAATATTTAGGATTTTTAGAGGTATTAAAATAGAGAATTAAAACTATAATTTAAAATTTTAGGGCTGAATTAGGGTCTGAAATAAAAAAATCAGACCGTATGAATAAGGACTGGTTCTAGAGTATAAGACCTAGAACCATAGATTAATGATATGACTGGAAATTGAGATTTTAGAACGGAATTAAAGCCTAGGGCCGGTAAATTAGACCGTTGGATTAAGGACTGGTTCTAAATTCAAAAAATTAGAGCCAGATATAGAGAATTACGGTCCTAAAAGGGTGTTACGGTCTAAGACTAAAAATTAAAACTAAGAGGAATATCCTAAGTCTACAACTAAGATTCTTACCTAGGACCGGGGCTGCAGAGAGAAATCTTGAAGATTCGATGCTTGAATCTTGAAATCATGGTTAGGTTATTCTATGTGCTCATTCTCGGAGTTCTCTGATTTCGGAATCCCAAAAAAATCCATTCTCTCTCGAAAATTGCCAGCCTCTTTCTCTCTTTTCGAGAAAAAAACTTTATAGGTTTTTCTTCAATTAAGTACCCTGTTTCAGGCGTTTAATCAAATTGCCCACCAGCCTCCCGGTGCTTAATCGCTTTGAGTTGGTCACCGACTCAGTGAGAGATCGGCTGACTTGCTCAACTAGTTTCCTAGTCCTAATAGCGTTAAAACTAATTGCGCACCTATTTTGGAGTGCATAATCTAATTAAGCGTCACTTTCGAAGCGTTTAATCGAGGAAACTTAGGGGTCAAGGATGGTAAGACTAGGTCGAGCGTAGGCCAATTGCGTGCCGGTGGGGTGGCGCTCAATTCGATCGCGCATCTCATGATGGACGCGTGATCGAGTCTCGAGATGGTCTAGGAAAAGAAAGGCTGGTCTGAAAAGGGACTGATTGCGCACTTGTGATTTGGCATGCAATCAAATTGAGCGCTTAGTTTTAGGCGCTTAATTCGGGATTGTCCAGGTCCGGGTCGGGCTTGAAATGCCAGACTATTATTTCAACCTGCATTTCGACTATATATTATTGTTTTAGTATATAGTCTCCCTACATTGGGATTTGAGCCACAGAGCTATTGTTTCAGCCTGTGTTCAGCCATGTACTATTATTTCAGTGCATGATTCCCACATCGGGGGTATGGGGTCTAAGCCACAGAGCTATTGTTTCAGCCTGTGCCCAGCCATATATTATTGTTTTAGTATATGGTCCCATACCAAGGTTAGGGGTCTGAAATGCAAGACTATTGTTTCAGTCTGCATTCCGACTATATACTATTTTTTCAGTATATAGTCTCCCTACGTCGGGATCTGAGTCACAAAGCTATTGTTTCAGCCTGTGTTCAGCCATGTACTATTGTTTCAGTACATGGTTCCCACCTCGGGGGTATAGGTCCAGCCACAGAACTATTGTTTCAGCCTGTATCCAGTAATATACTATTGTTTCAGCATATGGTCTCATATCAGGGTGATGAGGTCAAAGGTTGACCGAATAAATTTGTAAATTCCGAGAGGGTAAAATGGGAGTGTCTATAGTCGGGTTTCTCACTACCAAATAAGCAACATAAAGCATGGAATGTTTGACTACTAAACAAATTTAATTACATTTACTTCTAATCTATTAGCACATACCTCCCTAGCATTCCTGTCTCCAGACTTTCCTTTCTTTTATGTTCGTTGACCTTTTTTGACTCCACGATCTTTTTAGAAATATATAGGACAATGTGAGGACAGTCAATATGGAATAGGGTCATCATGTCATGATAGTCGGTCTCATTGTCTATATAAAAAATAAGACTTCCCTCGGTAGTCGGGTATCTATATCTAAACCTTAGATCCATTTGCTCTGATATTGACTTACACAAGTTATACATCTTTCCAATAAATTCGTTATATGTTGCATCCCGACTAATCGATTTTTGTTTACATTTTCTGCCACTATACATCATATTATTTCTTTGGACTTTCAATAGCCCATTGTAGTGACATACTAGTATAACTGTGTCAGTACTCATAATGCCCCTGCATGTAAAACCTACATATATTAATATATAAGGCATTATCCAACTCTATAAAGATTAAATAGCCCATTATAGTCACATACTAGTATAATTGTGTCAGTACCTATAACGCATATACATGTAAAGCCTACATATATAAAGATTATCCAACTTGGATTGGTACGGAGAATATAACCACGAACAATTAATTGGTGATCCTAATATTTTGTTTCATATTTCTACGATGCGTCTTATATAAAAGCCAAATAAGAAAAAAAATAAATTCTTAAATCCTAAGGTCTTAAAGAAGGCATTAATCATGTTTTAAAGAAGACACTACCTAACAAAGGGACATCACAGTCTTATATACAAACTATGATGCGTCTTATATAGAAACAACTGATCGTGTCTTAAAAAAGAAACTGCCTAACAAATGGGCATCACCCTATTATAAAAGGCTGATCTGATCATGTCTTCTACAAGATACTGACTTATAAATGGACAATACGGTCTTATAAAATACTCATCATCTCATCGAGAAGCAACTGACTAATGAATGGACGATACGATCTTCTAAAAGACTGATCATGACTTATCACTGTTATGATTATTCTAATTTTTTTATCAATCTATAATGGAAGCATGTCTTTATACATGTAAAACCAAAAAATAATAAAAAATTCATTTTCAAGATCATAGTTTTATATTCTATAAAGATTAAAAATCACATTTCGATTTAAACAAATAATTCAATCTATACGATATAGGTCAGAAAGATAATTCTCCATGTGTAATAGTAAAATTTACAGATTTTTATAATTACTTATGAACAAAGGAAAAAATAAGCTTAAACTCTAAATATTAGTATTTAAAAAAATGCAAAAATATACTCCATCATCAAAGTGAATATTACAGTTTCACAAATCCATAAATATCGAATAATTATCAACCCTATAGGATCCAAGTTAGATCAGTCATGTTAAACACCGACAACAGTGATGTACCAAAAGGGATATTGCATGACTTGGTCACATCTGATTCATTTACTGACTCTTATCAGTCCAAATAAGACTCATGTGAGACCTGTAGGATCCAGATATGATGTACCAATAACCATTTTTTATGATCGGATCTCATATGAGTTATTTACTGACTCTTATCAGTCCAAGTAAGACTCATGTAAGACCTGTAGGATCCAAATATGATAGACAATGACATCAGCCAAATTATAGTCTGATAACAATGATGTACGAATAACCATTTTTCATGACTTATTCTAATATGAGTCATTTACTGACTCTTATAAGTCAAGATTAGACTGATGTGAGACCTGCAGCTTATAAGAGATCGACACCTCTATCTACACAAAAAATGGATTAGACATGAGATAATATTTTTTAACCTAATCGATTCATGGATCCATAACTCAGTAGATTCAATTTCAAATGAAGTAAAGAAAAAGGAAAAAAAAAAAAAAAAAAATTTAATAAAAAAATTTAAACTAAAAAACGATAAATATAATCGAATAACGGAAGACTAAATAATCATCTAAACAGTCTATGACCCAGAGATTCAACCAGAGGGTTTTTCTTCTTATTTTTTTCTCTTTTTACCTTTTCTCTTGGTTGGCTCTACTTCATTTCCAACAAACCAAAATCATAACTATAAACCCTTAAAATTATACTTCATTTCTAACAAATCAAAATCATAACCCTAAACCTTAAATATTAGAGTTTTACAAATGGAAATAAACCAAAATCGTAATCCTAAGATTAGAGTTTTACAAATGGAAAAAATATAAAAATTGACCTTTATGAGTTTCTCTGCAATATCAGAAATCGAGGAGTGAAAAATAGTTTGAGACTCCACCTTTGCAGTGGTCGACGACAAAAATGCAGCTCTTCTCCTCCTTTGCAATGACCTACGACAAACTATTCTCCACCTCTGCAATGGCTGACGACAAACTATTCTCCTCAACAGCGACGAGAAGCGAGAACCGGCAACGATTGCGAATGCCTTAAAAGGGTAGGAGGGTTTAAAACGAAGATGAGAGGAAAGAAAACCAAAGCATGCTTCATTTGGGTGGGAATGAAAACTAAATCGGCGATGACTACTTCTTTTAAAATGAAGGGCATTTTGGTTATTTTCATTGTCCTTAAGTAATGGCATATTGGTCATTTCCTATTTCTCAAATATTAGCAATCAACCTAGTTTAAATACCCACGTGTTCTTTTCGTTTAAGTTAAAACCCATAAACTGAAAAGTTTGACGGTCTTAGACCCTGCTGGGTCATTTCATCAACTTGGGACCCCGACGGGTAAATAGGGGGATAGTTGGGACCCCGGTGGGTATTTTTCTCCTTCATTAAACTGCATTGCTAAAAAGCAATGTGCCACATGGCAAAATATTAGGGATGTGAAGCCTCCATGTAAATGGGCAGTCATGGCCTATTAATTAGGGGTCTCAATGAGCCGGGCCAGGTTCGGGCCAGGCTTTAAGCGGGCCGATTATAATCAAGCCTCTTGGAACTAGCTCATACCTGGCCCAATTGCTGATTAGGCCGGATGGGGCCTATTTCATAATCGCGCCTACTGACCTCAGCCCATATGCGATTCATTTCAGGTCAGGCCGCTTAATAATATTTATAGAGATGATCGGGCCGAGCTTAAATGGGACGATTATTAATCGTGATTTGGGACTAGCTTATACCCTGCTTGAAATACTAATTGGGATAGCCCATTTATATATCGGGCCTACCTACTTAGCCAATTCTGGGCCGGGTCGAGCTCAAGCCTAACCCATTGAGACCTCTACTATTAATCCTTTTCTAAAAGGACAATATTCTCTCTCACATATATATATATATATATATATATATATATATATATATATATATATATATATATATATATATATATATATATACACACACACACACACACGTGTGAGGGCCGTTTATTTGGATAATAAATTGTTACAATATAAATTTCTAAAATATTTTTTGCGTTCCGTTTTAAATTGGGTGAACTCTTATTTAAACTTCTATTTATTTAATTAATTAAAGCACCCTTTTATCATAAGTGCATTATTTCATACACATAATACCAACTCATAGAAAATAGAGTAGCAATTGGATTGTACCAATATTGTTATTTTTTTTTTGAGGATGCTAAACCTCATAGACAACCTAGATAACCTATGTAAACTTGCACCCATAAATGATTCACTATTGGTCTAGCACAAAGGACCCGCACAAAGGGCGGGAGCAAACATGGGATTAGAATCCATGACCTGTGCTTCCACAAGGGAAGAAGATATCAGTTGAGCTATTGCTCAACCAGTGCACATATATTGCTGAACACCAAATAAGTGTTGGGTGCTCACATACATCAATGAATTAATTAACACTTATTATGTTACAAAAAAAATTCTTTAGTTAGATATTATGCTTATAAATAGATCTATTATGTCTATTTTGACACAAATTGTCAAAATAGATCTATTATGTCTCTATATTCCATTCTGAGTAGATAAAAAAAAGGGATAATTAGATAAATATGCCTCAAAAACAAACTTTTTAGCAAAAAAAGACCTGACTTCAAACGTTTTAGAAAACGTGCTTTCACGGATTTTGGAACTTTAGAAAATAATGAAAGCACTTAAAAAAATGGTGCTTTCTCGATTTTCTGAAGTTCCAAAATCCGTGAAAGCATAGTTTTTTTTTAACATTTGAAGTCGGGTCTTTTTTGCTAAAAAGTTATTTTTGAGGCATTGTTTTCTAAAGTGCCCTAAAAAAAATGCAACTCAAGCTCAAGCAAATGCATACGATTAGAGCCTATAAAATGAAGACAATACGACTTAAAGCGGTAAACTGTAAGCAAAATACATATGCTTGAAGCCGGTTCACCTGATTTGAATACATTGAATTGGATGGAAGGTTGTATGACATTACTGACATGAAAGTCATCTGTACTGTAATTTTGAACAATTAATTATTTTTAGGGTGGAGTTATTTGCACATGTTTTTCCTGTGAAGAGCACACGCTCTTTCACGGGAAAAAAATGTTGACTACCATAAATCAGACGATGAAGATCATTTTTCATCCCAATCTTCCACAAAATAGATCTTGAGATCATGACACACCTTTCAGACAATCACTTTTGCGGATGTGTGCCACGTGGAATAAATGTCTAACTGTATGATAAGTGTGGCATGATCTCAAGATCTATTATGCGGAATATTAGGACACCTGATTGAAGACAGACAACAGTCTTTTCATCTGAAAGAGTATGTATTATGAAAAGACAGGTGTGAATAACCTTCTCTTATTTTTATTCTTATTATTTTTATTTATTATTGATATCATTATATGTTAATATGATTCCATTTTTATCATAAATTGATGAGTACCTCTGTTAGCGCCCACTCATTCTTTGAAAACGTCCACGTCCCAGACCTTTTTAAAACCATTGATTGGGCCGGCTCAGATGATGGACACCATGTTTCACCCCGATATTTAAGAAAATACATATTGAGATCATGACTAATCTATTATACGGTCATTGTTTGATTTCATGTGTCACAGATCCCCAAACAATGTCCCTGAATTCACATTTGAGCGTGATGTGTACCATATGGGCTATTTATTATGGGATTTGTGACATATAGAGTAAAAAAATGATCATCTGATAGGTCAGCCATCATCTCAAGATCTATTATGTGGAATATCGGGTTGAAACACAATCTTCATCACCTGATGCAAAGCAATCAATGGTTTTGAAGGGGTTTGGGACGTGGGTTCTTTCAGAGAAAGTGTCGACGCAAACAGGGGTACCCCAACCAAAATGAAGTCTTTATTGTTTGGGATTTTGATTATATGTGTCACATATCCCCAAACAATGTCCCTAAATTCACGTTTGAGCGTGATGTGTGCTATATGGGCCATTTGTTTTGGGATCTATGACATATAGAGTGAAAAAATGACCATCTGATAGGTCAGCCATCATCTCAAGATCTATTATGTGGAATATCGGGTTGAAACACGATCTTCATCATCTAATCCAAAGCAATCAATGGTTTTGAAGGGGTTTGGGACGTGGGTTCTTTCAGTGAATGTGTGAACGCAAACAAAGGTACCCCAACTAAAATGAAGTCTTTATCGTTTGGGATTTTGATTCCATGTGTCACTGATCCCCAAACAATGTCCCTAAATTCACGTTTGAGCATGATGTGTGTCATATGGGCCATTTGTTTTGGGATATGTGACATATAGAGTAAAAAATGGCCATCTGATAGGTCAACCATCATCTCAAGATCCATTATGTGGGATATCGGGTTGAAACACGATCTTTATCATCTGATCCAAAGCAATCAATAGTTTTGAAGGGGTTTGAGACATGGGTTCTTTCAGAGAATGTGTGGACGCAAACAAAGGTACCCCAACCAAAATGAAGTCTTTATCGTTTGGAATTTTGATTTCATGTGTCACAGATCCCCAAACAATGTCCTTAAATTCACTTTTGAGCGTGATGTGTGCCATATGGGCCATTTGTTTTGGGATCTTTGACATATAGAGTAAAAAAATGACCATCTAATAGGTCAGCCTTCATCTCAAGATCTATTATGTGGAATATCAGGTTGAAACATGATCTTCATCATCTAATCCAAAGCAATCAATGGTTTTGAAGGTGTTTGGGATGTGGGTTCTTTCAGAGAATGTGTGGACACAAACAGAGGTACCCCAACCAAAATGAAGTTTTTATCGTTTGGGATTTTGATTCCATGTGCCACAGATCCCCAAACAATGTCCCTAAATTCACGTTTGAGCGTGATGTGTGCCATATGGACCATTTGTTTTGGGACCTGTGACATATAGAGTAAAAAAATAACCATCTGATAGGTCAGCCATCATCTCAAGATCTATTATGTGGAATATCGGGATGAAACACGATCTTTATCATCTGATCCAAAGCAATCAATGGTTTTGAAGGGGTTTGGGACGTGGGTTCTTTTAGAGAATGTATGGACTTAAACAGAAGTACCCCAACCAAAATGAAGTCTTTATCGTTTGGGATTTTGATTCCATGTGTTACAGATACCCAAACAATGTCCCTAAATTCACGTTTGAGCGTGATGTGTGTCATATGGGTCATTTGTTTTGGGATCTGTGACATATAGAGTCAAAAAATGACCATCTGATAGGTCAGCCATTATCTCAAGATCTATTATGTGGAATATCGGGTTGAAACATGATCTTCATCATCTGATCCAAAGCAATCAATGATTTTGAAGGGGTTTGGGATGTGGAATACCATCTAAATGAAGTCTTTATCGTTTGGGATTTTAATAACCACGTTAGTTTGAGATTTTTGGGAGCCCAATGAGGTCCCCAAAAATATAACATGGGAGCAACTAGGAGCAACAACTTGCGCACAAGATTTGTCCTATTGTACGTAGTTTTAAAAAGACTTGGTTTTTTGGGGCTTGTGTCACGTGGAATACCATCTAAGCCGTGTGGTTTAAAGGCCATGATGTAAAAATCCTTGGTACGAAAGATTGGCACGAAACTAGTTCTTGATCACCTGATTCAACATTGTCAATCAAATTTTGGAAATTTTGTTTCGTTCCAATCCATGGCACTAGGCATCTTATTAATATGGCCTTCAAATCCAACAACTTAGATGGTGTTTTATGCAGTACATGTTTCAAAAGGGAGCTACAGCTGCACACGAGATGTTTACTGTAGGATTTGGAATTTTTGGAACATGTGCCACATGGAGCATCATCTAAGCCGTCTGATTGTAAGGTGATGATGTAAAAACCTTTGATGTCAAAGATTGACATAAAACTCAATCTCTATCATTATATTTAAACACAGTCAACCATTTAATCAGGTGATGACCTTTGACTATGCTGAATTAGATGATACAAATCATATTTCGTGTCAATTTCTGCATCAAAGATCTTTACATCGTGGCCTTTAGATCAGACAACTTAGATGGTATTCCATGTGGCACAAGTCCCAAAAAGACTAAAGATTGACACAAAACTCAATCTCTATCATCGTATTTAAACACAGTCAACCATTTAATCAGATGATAGGCTTTGATTGTGCTGAATTAGATGATACATATTGTATTTCGTGCCAATCTTTTGCATTAAAGATCTTTACATCGTGGCCTTTAGATCAGACAACTTAGATGGCATTCCACGTGACACAAGTACCAAAAATACCAAGTCTTTCTTTTTAACTCATGTGCCATGATACACATGTTGTGGGTAAGTTGTAGCTTCCGTTTCAAAAAAATCTTTTTTCTTTTAAATGATGTGCAATGGAACAAATTTTATGTGCAAGCAGTTCTTCCCGGAACAACTACTCCTTGCAACTTGCAAGAGTTTTTTTCTCCTTTATGTGCAAAGGCTCCTCTGTCATCGGCCCGAAGCCCGAGAAAGTTCCAAATTTCGTAGCCACAACCAGTAATATTGGTTTATATTTGGCCACCCTTCACGGGTCCATTGACCATATATATGGAAGAAGACAGTTGACCGGTGGGTGGTGGCCCATACAAAAGTTGGATAACCAATTAGACGGAAATGGATCATTACAACCACACATGGACGGAGAGAGATGGATCGCACCATCATCTTTGATAAATACTGCCACTAATTTTAACTTTTGTTGGATGTGCCAATTCCCTATATTTGATGGTCCCCTTCACTGAATATGGGCTGCCCTAAAGACAGGGGAACCAAAGAGGGTGGGGCCACCAAAACTGACAATATAATTCTAAACCATCCCGTTTTGCATGGACAACAAAAATACATGTAATAGCCGGAGTTACCAAAATCCGTGCCTTTTTGAAGACTCATCAAAATCCGTGATTCTTTGAAGACTCATTTAAAACGTATTTTTTTCATAAAACGTTGAAAGTACTTTTAAAATGTGCCTTTTTGAAAAATACTCATATTTTTTTTTTATAAAATTATGAATTTTATGTTTTAAACTTATTTTTGTATGAATTTTTCGCAAAACTTTCCTTAATTACTTTAAATGTTTCCATTACTTTAACCCAAATGTTTTTTGATTTTTTTTTTCCGAAATTTACTCACTTTTTCTTGTTTTCTTCTTTTTGTTTTGCTTTGCCAATTTAGCCCTGGATTTCGACTTGATAATTATGGTAATACCCACCAAGGGATCGTCGCAACTGGCTGGTGGCTTGGGTTTGGTCCTAAGGTCACAGGCTCGAAATGACTCTCATCCCTTTTGTTAATTGGGTTTAGTGGGTGTGTATAAATCGTGAAATAATTGTGGCACGGGTGTGGGGCTCTCCACCTCGTAGGGATTAGTTAAATTGGGAAAACTCCTGGTTCCTCAATCCGCGAATCGTCTTGCAGAAGGCTGTGTTTGGGTTAGCTCTTTTGGGGTAAAGAGCAGCTCTCTCATTTTTTGGCTCCGGCAGAAAACTACTTTTACATTTGATGATACAGCTTCTTGCCTCATTTGCTCTGACAAAGAGTTATTTTATATAATAAAATTACTTTATGTTTGCTCTATCTAAGAGCAGAATTGATTTTATTTGCTCTGACAAAAAGTATGTAAAAAATTACTTCTACTCTTATAAGAGCTAACCCAAGTATATGGCTGGGGCTGTGCTTGGCCGCTCTGGTTCTGGGAAATTGGCATATTTTGTATTCTTGGCCGCTCTGGTTCTGGGAAATTGACATATTTTGTATTCTTTCTGTTTGTGAGGTTTGAGCAGCCCTCTCATCCTCATCTCTGTATTTTCAATCCTTTGTTGTTTTGAATAAATCTTTACCGGCACTAATAAAAAATAAAAGATAATAAATAAAAAAGCAAGCAACAACATATCAAAATCATTATATTAAAGGTCAAAATGGTGGTTAATCTATTAGTTAGAACTTCGAAAAAAAAAAATCTTATAGTTTCGATAAATTTCTTTCTAGTAAAAAAAATTAGTATTGCAAAATGAAAATTTTAAGGTCAATTATCCCTTAAATTTTTTATTTTTATTTTTGATTATAAGGACTATAGTGGAAAAAATAGAAATATTGAAAGCAATCTTAAATACCCTTTACTTTTAAAATAGATGAGAAATCTATTGTGTGGATGAGATTCGGTTTAACGATCATAGTAATTGGATGATCTCACTCATCTAATCAAGAGCTATTTAATAGAAAAATAAATCAGTTTGTAAAAAGTAGGGATGCACACCCTAAATCAAAACCCGAAACCGAAAACTGAGGACACCGAACCGCACAGAAAACCAAAGCGAAGCGAACCCCAATTAGGATAGGTTTCGGTTTAGGGTGGCAAAAACCGAAAACTGTTAGGGTAGGATGAGTAAACCTAAAAAAATCGAAGAAACAGAAAAAACTGAAAAAATACATTAAAAAACGAAAGAAAAATAAGTAAAATACCCACATTGAACCGAATCGGTTTCAAAAAAGAAAAAAAAAATACCAAACCAAAAACTGAAAAAGTCAATTTTTGGTGTGCGGGGTATCGAACCGAAAACTGAAAAAGTCAATTTCGATCCAGTACACTGAATTTGCATCCCTAGTAAAAAGTAAGTAGCCATCCTGCAGTGTCAAAGTCAATTTTTTTCACAAGTGGTCAAACATCAAAATATACACTAATACTTATTATTACGAAAATAAGCAAATGCATCATTTTGATCTTTCACTGATTTTATGGCAATTATGTGTATGCATGTCTAGATTTGTAGAAAGAGATTAGCTTATAGATTGGCCATGGTGTATGAGAAGCAGCTAATACCAACTCAAAAGAAAAAAGACGAGCATAAGCATATATTGTCTTACATTTCAAACATTGGGCCCAAAAAAAAAATTTTAGGAGATGTGAATCATGGGTCAAAAAATCGTCCGATACATATCATCCGATACGTATCGGTTTTGGACTTGGGCGATACGATACAAAGGCATTGTATCGTACCCCCTTAAAAATAATTTACTTATCGTCCGATACGAGCAATGGATCGCCCGTATCGAACGAAACAGACGATACATTGAAATTATCGGATGATAATTTCAATATATCGTCCGATAATATGTATATATATATATATATATATATATATATATATATATATATATATATATATATATATATTTTTCGATTATCTATACAATCAATGGCGACTGTGTAGACAATCGCCATCGATTGTATAGACAATCGGAAAAAAAAATAAAAAAAATTCAATATATCAAACCGATATATTCAATGTATCGCAGATACATTGAATGTATCAGCCGATACCCGATACGTATCGTCCTGGAGGTCAAGACGATACGTATCGATTTACCTATATTTTGATCCTTGATGTGAACCATTCGATTTATGCACTCTAACATTATCCCTATTCTATTCTATTTTTTTATCGATCGATAGTAAAGTTGAGTGATTGGATGGATCACGTCCGCCTATAAATGTGATTCTTTAGTTGAGATATGCTCCAATGATGGTATTATTTAGTCCTGTAACATAACAATAAATTATACTTTATTGGTGTAAAATCAAAAGCTCATTTAATAGTGTAAGATCATTTTAAATATGCACAGACCAAAGAGCCAACACTATTTGTACTTGCTCCATTCTTTGAGATGAGTTCCACGTGCAACCACCATGTGTTCGACATGATTTGATGCTCATGATCACAAGATCTTTGGTGCAAAAGATTGGGTTGAAATACGATCTACATCATCTGATTTAAAACTGTCCAAGGCCATATAATGAATGGTCATATGTTGTATTTACATTGCAGCCATTAATTTTATATGACATTTAGCTGGTTTGACTACGATGGCAAAGATCGTTCTTCTTCCAAATTTTGCAACTAAGGCCTTGTTTGATAACAATGAAACTCCAAAGAGGAAATGAAATCAATCTCTTAGTTGATTTCTTGGGAAATGATTTCCTCTATAAATGAATTTTTCACTGTTTGATTAGTATATTTGATAAATGAATTTCATTGGAAATTGATATCTCTTGTTTGTAGTATCTTTAAAATGAATTTGAAAATGAGTTTTAAAGTTTTGATCATTTATAATTAAAATTATAATTAAAGTCAAATACTAACCAATAATTTTTTTAATAATATTTTATTATGTTATAAATTAATACCATAGTAATCACTATTTATTACTAAGTTACATAAATCAGAGTTTGAAAAGCCGAACTCAAAATAAAAGTCAAACTTTGATCAAACTTAAAATTTTGATAAAAAAAAATATATAAAGTTGTAAATGCTAGTATCTAATGTAAGTTTATATGTTGAAATGAAATAAAATTTTTATAAAAGTCAAACTTTGATCAAAATTTCAACTTTGATCAAGAGAAAATTTTGCAATGTACCAACAAGTTACAAAAGTCCAATGGTAAATTAATATAGCAGTATTTATATATATCGTTAGGTTACACTAGTCAAAATTTGATCAAATATCTACTTTTAATAAAAGTCAAACTTTGACCAAACGTAAAACTTTGATTAATAAAAAATTTTAAGACTAAAGTACAAAGTTATATAGTAAATGCTAGTATATACTATAAGGTTTCATGTTGAAACAAAATTCAAATTTTAAACTTCAAAGAAAATTTAATTTTTTTAAAAGTCAAACTTTTACGAATAAAAAATTTGACAATTTACTTGCAACCTACAAATTAATATGACAGTATTTGTATCCATCATTAGGTTACACTAGTAAAAAATTTGACTAAATATCAACTTTTAAAAATGTCAAACTTTGATCAAATGTAAAAAAAATAAAAAAATATTTGGTAATGTACTACAAAGTAATAAATTAAAAAAATAATAATCTCATCGGGGGGATACAGAAGTTCAAAAAAATTAAATTATGTTAAAAAGTCAAAGTTTGACCAATTATCAAACTTTGACCGATAAAAATTTACATTACCAAAATATAAATAACAACAGTATTAATCACTACCTACTATCAAGATACACTTATCAAATTTTGACTATAGTCAAAATTTGAATAAAAGTCAAACTTTGAGTAAAGTCAAACTTTGACCAATAAATATGAGACAATGTATTTTCAAGTTATATATTAAAAAATAATGATAGATATTTTTAATTATAATATTTCACTAATAAAAATTTATAACATTTTATAGAAAATTAAACTTTGACCAAAAGTCAAACTTTGACAAAGAAAAATTTTTCATTGATACGGTATAAATTTATGTAATAGTAGACTCTATCTATAAGCAGATTTTGAGTTTGACTAAAACTAAATTTTGTATAAAAGTCAAAGTTTAACTAAAAGTCAAAGTTTGACTAAAGGTCGAACTATGGACTAATACAATTGAGAATCTAATATCAAATTATATATTAACACGATAATATCTATTTTTGGCCATCAAATTATTGGAGTCAAAGTTTGACCTTAAAATCAACCTTTGACTCCTAAAAATTTGATAATATATTATTAACTTACAACTTATTATCATGTTTCAGTAATCAAAGTTTGATCAAAAGTCAAAACTTTATATAACTTATAAATTCAATTAAAGTTTGATTAAATTCAAACTTTGACCAAAGTCAAATATTACCTGAAAAGAATATGATATAGATAATGTGGTGGTCCTAGTGATCATGCTGGTACAATGGTCATAGAAATTGAAGTTATTTTTTAATAGTTAAAAAATATTTTTTTTTGCTTTTAGGCTTTTTACAAGTAACTTTAGATTTGCAATAACAAAAATTTATTATTTTGTTAGTAGGAAACTCAATTTCAGTCACTTAAAAGGTTAAAATGATTTCCTCCTACAATGATTTGATGTATGAAAATTCAATTTCCATGCGGGACGACTTAATTTCATTTCCATCTCCTTAAATAGCTATCAAATAACAACAATTGAAAACTAAATTTCATTTCCACAATGAAATTACATTTCCATGTTATCAAACAAGGCCTAAGATATTTAGATCACGACACACCTAAATCTAAATCGATGATGATACAATATGGCACATCTCCGAAAGTAACCTGAGTACTAGATCACTTGGACTCAGGAGTTGGTATGCTTACTTAATACTAATTCTTATTTAAATAGGAAATAGAGCACATCATGATGGTGCTTACAAGTCACAACCATCACATTACAACAATCCTGCTATATAAATTTCATGTATTATCTTTAAGTATCTCTAAATCTTGTAACTCTCATATGTCCATTAATCTTCTCAGTATGACAGACTTTGCCCATGAATGATGCACAATTACCCTATTTTATCTAAAGCACTTTGTTGGTATTCTATAAATTTAACTCCTTCCATCTAAACTAATAGAAGACGCAAGAGCACACAACTTCCCTTTCATCTTCTCCTCTGACAACTCAATCATAGATGACTAGTCAAGTAGCAGCTAATTTGGCCATGAACAAGATCCATTTTCAGTTATGAACGACCATCTGATTTTGGGTACTACAATTTTTATTGGTACTCAGCATCATGGATTATCGGCCGAAATATAGTTCCTTTGATATCTCCTGAGAAATTTCAAAGGTAGCTAAAGAAGTCCATCAAGCATCAAGTTCTCCTTATGTGGAAGTTGCAAAGTTGGTTAGCCATGATAATATTTGGCAACAACCAATAGTATACTAGCCTTTATATATTGTAATTCTTGTGTACAAAATTTTCAATTACTTCTTTCTAAAGTAGTTGAAATACAACTTAGAGTGAAGATTAAGGAAAAATTAAGTATGTAGAATTAATAAATCCAGTAAATACAGATAGAATGTGTTCGCGAAGATGGAATGGTGATTTTACAAGATGGAACCTCTATTCTTGCAGATGTTATTTTTTATTGCACAGGGTATGGTTGCTCTACTCGTAATTCGGTTTCTTCGATTATTTCATTTTCTTTTCTTTTGTTGAATTGATTACTTTATCATGAATTAACCTAAAATCATGATTTCTCTTTTTTGAATGATTTGATCAACCTATGAATGCTCAAATTGGTATTGAAGTCTCACTATATTGACAATTTTTAAAGTTTTTCAAAGAGGCTTTTAGAAAAAAAAGATTATCTGTAAAATCTTTTTCGTAATTTCAAATTCACTCTTTCTAAAAAAGACTTTGTTAGCTGTAATTTTAAATCACCATTTTCCTCACACACTGATCGATTGACTTTTTGAGAACCTTGGAAATCGTGACAACCCCTTCTTTAAAAAAAAAAATCTGAAAAATTATAATACGCCAAAACTTTTCTTCAAGTAGTCCCGTTTTTCTAATTTTCTCTATGGGAACTCATTTCTTCTTGTAGGTATAAATATCATTACCCTTTCCTGGATATAGTTGGGATCGTAAGCGTTGATGACAACTGTTTTGGGCCTCTATATAATTAAGCATATTTTCCCACCACAATTGGCTCCTTACCTCTCTTTCATCGGAACAGTTAATAAGGTTGGTAAATGTTCAAAACCTACTACGAAAATATTTGCATTCACTTTTCTAAAAAAATTACTTAAAGATATTCTAACAATTGCGATTAAAATGAAGGGAACATTTTCTTACACTCATACTCATAATTTTAAAACAACATATCCTCCAATATTGATCACTCAATCTAAAATACACACAATCCTAAAAGATTTTGAAGTAACTTTCAAAATATATATTACATAAATATAACTCTATAAAGTAATAGAAAACATGATAAAGAATACTTTCATGTTTAGTCAGCCAACATCTATTTAATGAGACTAAGGAGGTTTACCTTTACCAGCTCTTTATCATAAGCCTCAGGTGAGCACCCATTACTCCTCAAAATTTGTTATTTGTTATTTTGGTACTCCTTGGTATATATAAAGGAGCTCAAGTCTTTTTATTAGCATAATATGGAATAATGCAATCTACCTTTATTTAAAACCCGAGATACTTTCTTTCCAACCTAGGTTCTAGCTGCAAAAATAATTGACTGCTTTGAATAAAATGGACATATTTTTTTGTCCCAATCTTTCATGCAATAGATTTTGAGATCATGAGCATATTATAAAGTTATCATATGTTGATTCCACATGGGACACATCCCAACAAGTCAACCACATTTTGATACACTATCTTCATATTCACTTTTTGGGATGTGTGCCACGCAAAATTAACATTTTACCGTCTCATATCAAACCTATTATCTCAAGATCTTTTATGTGAATAAATGGGACGAAAAAAGATGTCCATCATCTCATTTAAAGCCGTCAATGATTTTAGCACTTTAAATATGGGTTGAGAAAAAAGAATCTAAAGGTTTCCTCTAGTATTTTGTACATCTAGCATCTTAATAATTTACCTTTCCCTAATTATCTAATAATAAATATTTCTTTACGAATCCCTTTTCATTTTCTGATACCCAATGTTAATTATTTGTTGGATTTTTGCCGTGCTGACACTCGCCCATGTCCCTCGTAAAATCCCAATTGAGTACGATTTCTACAGCGACAATTGCCCCGGCCTTGTTGCAACTCGTCTTCAACGACTGCTTCATTAAGTAAGGTTAATTGTGTTTAATTTCTTAGCTTTCATTTGTGATTTGTTGTAAAAACTGAATAGTTTTTAGAAAAATTCATTATGGGTCTTTGTGATTCAATTAGGATTCATCGCTACGACCTCTTTTCTTCTGAAATCTCAGATCTGCAAATCTGAGATCATACTCTCTCTCTCTCTCTCTCTCTCTCTCTCTCTCTCTCTCTCTCTCGGAGTTAGGAAGTTCGACTGTGAGACAAACGGAAGGGTACCGGGATCGTCATTCACCGATAGGTTACATCTCAAACCAAGGTAATCTTCTTCTTCTTCCCCAACCAATCTCAATCTCAATCTCAGATCTAGAATTTGTATTCATGGAGAAATCTTGTAACTTTCTAATTCACTTCGACAAAGGGACTCCTGCTCTCGCTAACGAGATCAAGGAGTCTCTCGAAGGCAACGACATCTCTAACAAAATTGACGCCATGAAAAAAGCCATCATGTCACTTCTCAATGGCGAAACCCTACCCCAACTCTTCATCACCATCGTCCGTTACGTTCTCCCATCAGAAGATCACACGATCCAGAAGCTCCTGCTTCTGTACCTAGAGATCATCGAAAAGACTGATAACAAAGGTAGAGTTTTGCCCGAAATGATTCTGATCTGTCAAAACTTGCGAAACAATCTCCAACACCCGAACGAATATATTCGCGGCGTAACGCTTAGATTCCTTTGTCGATTGAGCGAGACCGAGCTCATCGAACCGTTGATTCCTTCGGTGCAATCTAATCTCGAGCACCGGCATCAGTACATTAGGCGGAATGCCGTTTTAGCTGTCATGTCTATTTATAAACTCCCGCAAGGGGAGCAGCTTTTGGCTGATGCACCGGAGATGATCGAGAAGGTGCTCTCTTCGGATCAAGATCCGTCCACCAAGAGGAACGCCTTTTTGATGCTCTTCAATTGCGCGCAAGATCGTGCGGTCAATTACCTGATTGCCAATGTCGACCACGTTCACGAGTGGGGCGAGCTGCTTCAAATGGTCGTATTGGAGCTGATCCGGAAGGTTTGCCGATCGAACAGAGGAGAGAAGGGTAAATACATAAAGATCATTATCTCATTGTTGAATGC
The DNA here is from genome assembly GCA_021018995.1 of Chloranthus sessilifolius. Lineage (NCBI taxonomy): Eukaryota > Viridiplantae > Streptophyta > Magnoliopsida > Chloranthales > Chloranthaceae > Chloranthus > Chloranthus sessilifolius. Next base: position 105,005,353 of record CM037595.1, on the reverse strand, counting down.
CCCTTCTATGGCTGTTATTTACGAGTGTGCCGGGACGTTGGTTTCTCTCTCGTCTGCACCCACAGCTATCAGAGCGGCCGCTAACACGTACTGCCAGCTTTTGCTCTCGCAGAGCGATAACAATGTGAAGCTTATCGTGTAAATGAATTGAAGTCTTCTCATAGAGAAATCATGGTCGATATGATAATGGACGTTCTCAGGGCACTGTCTAGTCCGAATCTTGATATCAGGCGTAAAACGATTGATATCGCTCTCGAACTCATAACCCCACGTAACATCGATGAGGTTGTCCTCACTCTGAAAAAAGAGGTTGTTAAGACACAGAGCACGGAACTCGAGAAGAGCGGGGAGTACCGGCAAATGCTTGTCCAAGCCATCCACTCTTGTGCGATCAAGTTCCCGGAGGTAGCGAGCACGGTTGTTCATCTCTTGATGGATTTCTTGGGCGATAGCAATGTGGCGTCTGCGATAGATGTGGTTGTATTTGTTCGCGAAATCATCGAAACAAACCCGAAACTTAGGGTTTCTATCATAACGAGGCTTTTGGATACATTTTACCAAATTAGAGCTGCCCGGGTTTGTTCATGTGCACTGTGGATCATAGGAGAGTATTGCCTTTCCCTTTCCGAGGTCGAAAGTGGCATTTCAACTATTAAGCAGTGTCTTGGCGATCTCCCATTCTACACTGTTACAGAAGAAAGTGATACCGCCTCAGATGCTTTGAAACGCCCTCAGCAAGTGAATTCTACGACAATATCTTCTAGAAGACCAGCGATTCTTTCAGATGGGACATATGCCACACAAAGTGCGGCTTCAGAAACTGCTGTGTCAATGCCAACTCTTGTTCCGGGATCATTGGCTTCGCCAGGAAATTTGAGATCTTTAATTCTTTCGGGAGACTTTTTTCTTGGTGCTGTTGTGTCGTGTACTTTGACTAAGCTCGTGCTGAGATTGGAAGAAGTTCAACCGTCCAAAGTTGAACTGAACAAAGCGGTCACAGGGGCATTATTAATAATGGTTTCAATGTTGCAATTAGGGCAATCTTCGTTTCTTCCTCACCCGATTGATAACGATTCGTATGATAGGATTGTGCTTTGCATGAGATTGCTGTGCAATACTGGTGATGAGGTGAGGAAGATCTGGTTGAAATCTTGCCGTCAGAGTTTTATAAATATGCTTGCCGATAAGCAGTTTCGTGAAACAGAGGAATTAAAAGCAAAGGCTCAGATATCGCAAGCCCAGCCTGATGATCTTATTGACTTTTACCATTTGAAAAGTAGGAAGGTAAGTTGGTCTTTCACATATGTTATCACGCTTGTTATGTATCTTTTGTTGACATTTCACTGAATTGACATGCAGAATAATCCATCAATTACAGCATGAGAATCTTAACTGTTATACTTAAATATTTTAAGACAATGTATTATCTTCTAGTAATTTAATTGTTGGTGTTCTATTAACAATATATCTACCCTAATTATTCTTTTAATTTTTATTTATTTTTTGTAATGAATAGTTTATTCTTTTGGTTTTGGTCTATTCTTCTTTAATTTATTATGTATCTTCTTTCGAATTAGATATCTGGATTTATCGTTTATGCACTTGGAGCTGACAAATTAATATGAACTTGCATTTTGCACTTTCTGCCATTTGCTCATTCTTCAAGGATAAATTGTAGATTGTTGCTTCCAATTTCATATTACAACCTTTCAAGCTTATATTGCTTTTAGATTCATGTGTATCTTGGTGCAATGTGTAAATGTTTTAGATAAATCTCCTGTAGTCTAGTGTATATTCGAGAAAATTATTTATTTAATCATTTTTCTGATCAATATTTCAATGCAATTTACTTTTCCATGAAATTCTGTAAAAACTATGCAGGATGTTATCTTGTTTGTATTTAACTCATTTGGATATTTCTTGTCGATTTGGATGGATATGATATGATTCTATCTATAGGAAGCATGGTATTAAGTATCAGCGATAAGTATTGGTTTCTGGACAAGGAGATACCAATATTGATACCTTTACCGGTATCAGTGGTGTCAACCGATACCAGGCAGTATCAACCAATACGCTTGCCAATACTGTCATTTTTTTTCCGATTTTTTTTCATAAAAAATAGTATCACTCTCAGTATCAGCAATTCGTATCGGTAAAAACGATTGGACCGATACCCATTACCGATTCCAGTTCGGTACCTTGATAGGAATGTAATAAACTAAATTTGATAGCTATTTCCTTCTATTATGAGGTGTGAAAATGTAAGGATTTGTTAAGAGACTAAAAACAGTGTTGATTTAGTGTAGATTAGGGACTCTTTCCACACTGAGTAAATGTTTTTGGTGGAAAATGAAAATTTATTTCTTAATTAGATAAAAGATGCAAGAACTACAGTGCTGGGTTTTTTTAAGCGATGTGTTTAAGGAACTTAAAGAACTCACATCTCAACTTCAAGCAAGCCCCCCGGGAATGGTTTGCAACAAAACAAAATTTCCTTTTTAAAGTGAATCTTTCTCCACAGCATCTCTTGTAATAGAATTGGCGGTGGAGTTAGCTTTATCTGCTACACAAATCTCTCGCTCATCTACCCAGTGTGCAAGTGTCAAGGATTGTCCACTTCACTTCTCCCTCACCCAATAACTTACGAAGAATCACCTTCAACAATAAGCTCTCCTGATAAGCAGCTCTATTTATGTAATCCTTCTTTTAATTTAATTTGTAAATTAGTTGACTGTTAAGTAGAAGATTATTTGGAGTGGGTCAGTTTTGCAAAACCAGATGTTTAAAGCATGTAAGTTCTGCAAGTCTTCCAAGCCTTTTGTTTTAGACCATCACATTGCTCTATATGTTTTCAGTTTAAAGATTTCTCTGTAAAACAGCTTTAGTTGTTACCGGGTGGTTTTTTATGTTTTTGGTTTTGAACTGGAAGGGTACAGCATAAGAGTATGGATGATGTGGAATATAGGGAGACCAATAAAAAAGAAATTACATGGAATCTAGAGGGGCATATTTGGAGTGAAATTGTGGAAGCAAACCACCTCACTATCCACCGAGAATGCCATGTGGACTACTTAAAATCCATGGCTGTTACATAAAGTTCTTCCAAGGCCATATGATCATATCTTGCCTTTGTTGGTCAGTCCTCACCAAATTTAGCTCATCTAACAAATCCAATATCTCCCCTTCCTCATCTTCTAATAACTTTTTGCGAAGTCTGATATTCCACATTGGCTCTGCGAGATCTCTTTCCCAAGCTTCCTCAATCTTCCCATTTATATTCAAGGCCAGCCCATAGATTCCTGGGAATCTCTTTTCGAAATAGTATATCACCTCACTAGCGAGCCCTCTAGAATCATACCTTATCCCCTTTCCCCACACTTAAATTGATGCCTTCCTCAACATTGGCCCATGCCTTGTGCACTCCTTTCTACCACCATGAGCCTAACCTTCCCTTAAGATCCCTCACTCCAGCCCATTCTTTTGTTCCATACTTGGCGACGATTCCCATTGCTCATCATGCATCCTCCTCATGATGAAATCTCTATAGCCAATTTCCCTTGCAAGTTATGTCTAACTTCTCAATTGATTAGATTCCTAGCCCAAGCTAGCTACATCCCAATTGATGAAATGGATTTTGTCTTTAATGTTCCCACCACTCCACAGAAAGTTCCATTGTATCTTCTCTAGCCTCCTAAGTCCTAACTACCATTTTGGAACTTGCATACTGACAGAAAATATATCTACAGGTTTGCCAATGATGATCTAATCAACGTTAACCGACCTTTTGACAGTAAAGCACCTTTCCATCCTATCAGTGTCTTATCAAATCTTTCAACTATCGGATCCTACATTGAAATGGGTGTTTTTCCGTGACCCAACGGATTTTCCCCGATATGTAGTTGGGAGATTACACCACCTACAGCCGAGTGTCATCCCTGGCCTAGCCACTATAACTTCCTCCATTTTAACCCCAAAACTAATCGTTTTCCCAATATTCATTTTTTGCCCCAAGATCGCTTCACAACTTTGGACAATTGCTTTTACATTATGAAGTTCCATTTTGTCAGCCCCATGGATGACCGTATCACCGGCATACTGAAATGTGTGACCTGCTAGTCCCCTCTGTTACTTAAAACCCCCCTGATCAATAGCCATTCACGACATTTTAGTTATGCCAAATAGGAATGGGAATAGGGGGTCACCCTCATCCCCCTGGAGCTCCTAAAGAAGCCTTTCAGTGCTCTATTCACAATGACATAGACCTTGTCATTGATACACAACTACCCACTCATTTTCTCAATCTTCTCAAATCCCATTCGTTGCAACATTAAGTCAAGGAATTTCCAATTCACCCGATCGTATGCTTCTTTCATGTCCAGCTTACAGGTCACACCAAGATTTCCCGTTCGTGACTGGAGTCTGCACTCGTGAGCCAAAACTGCCCTGTCCAGAATCTGTCCTCCATTCACAAAAGCACTTTGATTGGGCGAGATTAGTTTTCCCATCATGGGGTCTCCATCTGTTCCATTACCTTAGGAACGATCTTAAACACACTTCCCAAGAGGCCAATGGTCTATAATCCTCGATTCTCTCTGATCTATTTCTTTTTGGGATGATTGTTAGGAATACGTTGTTTATGCATTTTCCAACTGCTTAAATACTTCCATGGTTTGAGAATTTCCCAGAAATGCTTCTAAAATTGCATTGTGAAACCCCATCTGGGCCGGGAGTGCGATCCCACTTGATTCAAAGAATACCTTGCAGACTTTCTCCTCTGTGAATTCTTTCTCCAAATTATCACTCTCCTCATTCAATATCCCTTTGAATTCAATGCCATCTAGAGTAGATATCTTCCACCCTTCATCTTGGTTCAAGTTTTTATAATAGTTTACCATTTCCTCCCCAATTTCTTTTTGTCCCCACCCTCAATTGTTTGATCATTGTGGAAGAACTTTGTATTGCCATCCCCATGTTTCTGGCATTGCACTTTCTCCTTTTGCTTCCACATGGTCTCCTCTTTTGTTTTCTTTCTATATTCCTCCTTGGAGGTTTTCCATTTTTCTCTTTCCTCTGACGTAGTTGGGCTATGTTACATCAATCTCCTCCTGAAGATCATTGTCATTCGCAACTGGACATTTCCAAACACTTCGTGGTTCTTCTTTTAGTTTCTTTTTTTAGCATGCACATTGTGGAGATGAACTTTGATTGTGCTGAACCTTGCGGCTTACAGACGGCCCACCATGATTTTACCAAATTGTCAAATTCCTCATTTGTAACTATATATTCTTGATTCCGAATAATAACAACAACGACAACAACCACAATAATAATATTACTAGCTTTGAATGACTGTTAAGCACTCGTTTGCTGCTGGAACTTTGGATTTCGAGGACTGAAACAGTTGTATACTCAAATTGCCTTGTGTGACACAGGAGTCGCACCAAACCTCTCCCAGTTGGAAAGAATTTGACTTTGGCTAGTTGTCTTCATGGTACTTTTGCTTGAATTGATGATACTGTAGTATCATCCATCTTCTATCTTTTGCCATCCATGCAGCAAAAGGTTTTAAAGGGCAAACACACATTTCTATACAAGAAATTCGTTGGTTATCTAAAAAACATCTTATCCCATGGGTGTTAGCGACGTTTTCATTCTTAACCCCGGTTCTTACTAGTGTTTCCAAAGGTCGCTGGTTAGGTTTACCTGGGAAACATTCTAAAATAGGCATGTGAGTTTTCCTTTATAAAAGAAGAATCTATAATTAGCTATAGCGAGATTGTCCGAAGCATGAACAGAATCACCTTTGTTCCCGACCTTGCATTCAATAAATTGACGGTAGGGCACTTTCAGGCAGTAATCCAGTGAACCCCCGGCTAATATTTTTGAATCCCCTTCGAGGTAGCTCCTTGGAAATGGTACCACACCTTCAAAGCCCTTGCTTTGTCTTTAGATATACTTTTTGTTTCTCTTCTCTATGCTGCCTTTCTTGCAGATATTCAGTGGTCTTACATCTGGGAAGTGAGGGAGTGGTAACGTCCAAGGAAATTTCGTTTCTGATTTTGTCTTTCTACTTTATGCTTAGGTGGCAACACTGAAAATATTCATATAAGAAAGACAAAGCTCTCTTTAGTAAAGGGCAGGATAGATATTTCTCCATTATTGGAGTATGGGCAGAAATAAGTTAAATCGATAAATTGTTAATGCTTTCAAACATCTCTAGAGGCCCCTTCATATGTTTTATTTCTGGTAAGGTACGCTTCATTGGTTAATTTTAGGATTTTCTCATTGTTGTATCACTTGTACTTAGGAACAACTTAGGCCAGAACAATTTCAATGGGAATGTTTTCGAGAGATTTTTGCATAAAGTTCTAAGGTGTTGGATATAGGAAGATGTTTATATGATCAGTTAAATTTTGTTGGTACTGGTTTTAGAAATGCTTTGAAAAATAAGGCTACTAATACGGGATTATATTGAAAGGAAAGGTTTTAAAAGTATGGTTGCAGTTCTTAGTGGAGTTCGCTGGAGCAGACTCTAGGAGTCTAGGTAGGAGAGGAAGAAAATCAAAGAATAAAATAGGAAAAACCACAGTTTTACTTTACCTCTACACCGTAATCCTTTACACACATTAAGAGTGCATCAAACTTGAGGAGGTGTTTGTAGTTGAACCCACAATATTTCTAGGACCATGAGATTTTCGATTTTCTAGAACCAAGTCTTTTTTCATTTAAGATATCAAAACTAAAATTTTACTATATTTAAAGTGAACTAAACATTAGTATCCTAGGTTTTCTAATCTAACGCAACTCTTTAACAAAGTAAATAAATAGGAAATAACAAATTGTGTCAGTCAAACTTTCATAAAGGTCAGGAAGCTCATCACACTTCGACTTTTTTAGAAAATCTGAAGTACATGTCCTTCGTAACCTTGTAAAATCCTTCTCAGGATCTGACCTTTTAAGTGATTTTGTTTCCTATCAGAATAGAAACTTAGCATTCATTAGTGTGGAGAAAAAATAGGAGAGGTTCAACCTAATTTCGATTAAAGCGCTGTAGTACTTAAATTTCTGGTTTGCATCAGTACTTTTGTTGAGTATTAAATTCCATTGATTGTAGTAGCTGAATTGTTTGTTTATATTCTGAATCACAGTGATGCATTTTAATACACTTATTTATGATTATTTTTTCTATATAATTTTAGACACAATATTTAGATGAGCCTGTTGTGAGGATTTTATCTTTAAATGTTTCTTACGCTTTGATTTATGAGATGAAACAATGACAAGAAACCTTAGTATTATATCTTCCAATCCATATGAATTCTGGTGCTTTATTTTATGTACTTAGCACATGTTAGATTTTCTAATGCCTTTTTTTGTGTTTTGTTATCTTAGAACTGTTTTTCAAATTAATTAGCTTAAAATTAGATCTGTAATAAAGTATTCTGCTTTTGTTTATTAGGAGTGAGGATCTAAAATTGTTATGCCTGTGGGGTTGCTTTTCTTTGGAACTCCATAGACTACTATGAAAATTTTGTATTTACATGCCATTAATTTATGTTGGTAGTTTGTGGTTCCTTTTTATTCATACGTTGCTTGGATGATCATCTCATTGCCTTGTCCCATGCATTTAGGGTTGGCCTTGAGAGATTCCTATTTCTCCACTTATTTTTGTCTAGGGCTAAACTTTCCATCAATCCCCAATCCTTCATGGTACTTGTCACTAAAAAAAGGCAATTACCTAGTACTGGTCCCGTACGTATGGGTGTAGGAGCGGACGGGATGCAAACCTACCCTCTGGCTTTTTATACACAAATTTGCTGCTCTCCAGACTCAAACCCGCGTCTTCATGCTTGAGAGCCCAAGCCATTTACCACACCAAACAATGCTTGTATCGTACCAGTCCCTTGTACGGAGGCTGTATCAGGTCTTTGAAGGGCATTATGCCCAAACAATCTCAACCAACATTCCTTGGCTACCCCCTAACCTTCCTCTTACGGTCTTACTTGCTCACAAGGATTAAGGAGCTTAGATAAATTAGTTTTTATCAGTAAAAAGCTATGACTTCGTTGATACTTTTTTTTAGAAAAGCTATAACTTCATTGATAGATGAAAATTGCAACAGACCAAAGATCCAAGCTCGGAGCTCGGTGGGAACAAAAAAACAAAATACAACCGTAAAATGAAAAATAGGAAAAAAAATATAGAAATGCAATGAACGATGCCCAAGCCAAAATAATACATCCACCAGTACAATCATGGACCTAAGGAGGTCGGAGTAGCTCCAACTCTCTTACTATCACCTCCATCTATGAGGCGGAGCATTTGGGCGAGACCAAGCACCACCAAAAGAGGTCTTCAAACATCGAGTCTATCACCGCATTACGTGTTGGATTTCGCGTAAATACTCTCCTATTCCGTTTTTTTTCCAAATTTTCCTCAAGATTGCCATCAGAAGCAACCTCCACAAAATGGCTCCATTATCCTCAAAACGAAAATCACTCCACTCTGCAAGGATTATTAGGCCGATTCACCGAGACATATGGATGGCCCAAAGCTAGCCAACAATGAATCTCAAACTTGTTGAGCAAAAGGGCAGCCTATAAATAGATGTATGATTGTTTTCCTCCCCCACCCCGCAGAGTCCACACATCTTGGGGACCACCATACCCCTCTTACAAAGCTGGACACAAGTTAAAGATTCTTTGCCAAGCTACTTTACATGCCAAAAAAATTTACTCTCGGGGGCCTCTGCTTTCCACAACGAAACTCAAGGGAGATCAATTAGTGGTCTTCTTGTGAGATACCTGTATTAGGATTTAACAGTAATTTTTTTTCAGACTTTTCGTAGCGCCAAATCCTTTTATTTTGCCAATTACCGTCCACTCACCCTACCGAGTTCCTCCAGAAATTCTAAAATTTCCCTCTGCTCATCACCCTTTAAATTCCTACAAAGGACAATATTCCATGAATCTTCGCTTCGTCAGAAGGCTTCGTGTCTCATCTCGCTAATCCCTAACTTTGAAGTTTTGTTCCTAGCAAGATTAAAGAGCAAGGGAAACCTCCTCATAAATGGATTATCATCACGCCATCCTTCCAGAAGCTTTTACTCAATCGCCCACTCCCAGAAAAAATCTATACCCTCAAAGTTTGTCCACACTTTATACACTCCCTTCCACCACCAGAACCTAAGCGTCCTCTGGGACCTTTCGCTCTCCATCCCCTCTCATTTGCCCCATACAACTATACCACTAGCCCACCAAAAATCCTCCTCTTAATACACTCTCTATAAGCACTTCCCACGTAAGGCCCAGTTTACATCTTCAATGGATTTAATTCCTAAATCTCCCGCAGTCCGGCATCCAGTGGTAGTCTACCAACATCCCAATTTGTCACATGATAATTTGGTATTTATAATCTGAAATGACTTTTTACTAAACTTTAATAAATTTAATGTCTTAATGTTTGTAACTTTCAACTATAAAAAGGACAGTGGTGTTTTATTTTTTTAACACTGTCCATTTGGTGTTACCAATTCATTGTCATGTGCTCTTTAGTGGTATTTACATATGCATTACTAGGTCCAGTTGAGAGTTCCTTTTTTATTAACTTTTTACTGAAATTATGTTCTTTCCAGGGTATGAGCCAGCTCGAATTGGAAGATGAAGTACAAGATGATTTAAAACGCGCCACAGGAGAGTTCACCAAGGATGGGGATGATGCCAATAAGCTGAATCGCATTCTTCAACTCACAGGATTCAGTGATCCTGTGTATGCAGAAGCATATGTGACGGTTCATCATTATGACATTGTTCTTGATGTTACAGTCATCAACCGAACTAAAGAGACACTTCAGAATTTGTGCTTGGAGTTGGCTACCATGGGAGATCTGAAACTTGTAGAGCGCCCACAGAATTACACGCTGGCACCAGAATCAAATAAACAGATACGGGCCAATATTAAGGTCTCTTCAACTGAAACAGGAGTCATATTTGGTAACATTGTTTATGAGACTTCAAATGTGCTTGAGCGAACAGTTGTCGTCCTCAATGACATCCACATCGACATCATGGACTACATCTCTCCTGCAACCTGTGCTGATGTGGCGTTTAGAAATATGTGGGCTGAATTTGAGTGGGAAAACAAGGTACCACTATCAGCCATTACTTGATTTTTTTTGCCTACCTTATTTAAAGAATCTTGGTATTTTACCCCTATGGTTCATGTCTAATCATTTCGCGGTAAATAACACTAGAAGGATCATCTTGAAAACCAAAAGGATGCCAATAATAATTTTTTGGTTTTTTTCCTTTTTTTTTTCTGATTTGTAACAGTAATGGTTTTATTAGAAATAAAATTGGAATACAATTGGGAGGTGGAAGAAACCTGAATAGAAGAATTTTGTAACCGACAGAGAAATCTGTCAATCCCTAACTTAACCCATCTTGGGAAACACCCTCTTTGGTTAGGAAATCTTCTTTGGAGTTTGCTTCCACAGAATAATTTAGAAAAGCAGCCTTTATAATGTACATATAAGATCCACTAATATCCACTGTATGATTTCTCTATCACCATCGAGTGAAGAAATTAGAGGAATTGCCTTCAACCACAATCAATATGCTCAGGACTTCATGAGGAACTGAAACCCTTGTAGGAGGTTCTGGATCCCTGCCAAAGTATTATTTATGCCTTAAATTGGGAAAGCCAAGGATGACTGCTCCTAAAGCATTCGTAAAGAGTCCTCAATATCAGCCAAGCCCAGTTTGTGCTTCCCATGGATCAAAATATCGTCCGATATCGATACGTATCGGTTTTGGACCTCACCGATATGGTATATTCAAGGTACCGTACCGGTGCCTCCCATACAAAAACCCAAAATACTGGACGATACATACCAATGTATCGTCTGGAACCGCTACGTATCGTCCGGTATGTATCGGTTTTGGAGCTGGACGATACGTATCGGTTTTCCGTTTTTTTGACCAATGGTGCTTCCATTAAAATTGAGCTTATGAGCCCTCACTAGAGTAGGTGATCGTGTCTTCGCTATCCCCGATGAATCCAACCCATTATTTTCTAATGTCATCATCATCTCATCATTGAAGTGCCAAGCCTTTTGGTGTCGCCTTGTTGGCTTGCGAGTCTTTTCCAATTTCTGTGCATATATTTAGAACATACGATTATCTCATCATCCTCATTGCCAGTCCCATATGATTGAGGTTAAAATTTAAAACATACAATTATATAAAGGGCATAAAACGCCTGTCAGTTACTTTGCTCTTTTTATATTTTTGGTCTTTGGTGAACCATGATATGGCTTTTTCTCTGACTGCATTTCAGGTGGCTGTTAATACTGTAATTCAAGATGAGAAGGATTTTTTGAACCACATAATCAAGTCAACAAGCATGAAGTGCCTCACCGCACCGTAAGTTCTTAAGCTCCTCGCCTTGTTTGTTCCCAGTATTTCTGCACACCATGTTCCATATTTGAGTGTCCTTGAAATGGGTGATTGCTTTGCTTTTTTTTTTTTTTTTTTTTATCTTTTGCAAAAATAAAATTCAAAGCAGACATGACCAACCATTTACTTGCCATATAGTATTGGATGAACGATAATATCGTAATGGGAAATGCTAAAATCTTATGTGCGAGTACACAAAATTTAACCCAATAGATTTGGCCATAGATCGCCAATGCTTAGCTTTGTTGGGGCCACTATCACAATTTCCATTTTAGTTGGCAGCTTTCTCATAATATTGGCGACAGTTTTATTGTACTATTTGTCTTCTTGATTGCTTTTGGTTTCAGATCTGCGCTGGATGGGGAGTGTGGATTTCTTGCTGCTAATTTGTATGCCAAGAGTGTGTTTGGAGAGGATGCTTTGGTGAACGTGAGCATTGAGAAACAAGCGGACGGGAAACTCAGCGGTTACATAAGGATAAGGAGCAAAACACAGGGGATCGCCCTCAGTTTAGGAGATAAAATCACGCTCAAACAGAAAGGAGGCAGTAGCTAATAAATCAAACTTCCATACTTTATCTGTTTACAAAACTTCCTTATTCTCTACTGTCAATTTGAACTATGGTCTTGCGGGTATTTCCGCTCTGAGGATAAGGTTGGTTTTTTTTTTTTTTTTGATGAATGAGAGTAAGGATTTTTGGTTCCTTTTGATACTTATTGTATGAAACAAATACATTGTTTTTTATAGAATATCTAATCAGGTTCTGCGCCATTTTATTTTTTGTCGTGGCCTGTGCTTTCTCCCGCCAACGAGAGGTTGTAGCCACTCTGTTTGGACTTTGGAGGCCCCTCTACTTTATCATCAAGGAAGCTGAGGTTGTCATTTATTTACTTTTCGCTATTTTGCTATTTGATCAGGTTCCCACTGTCAATTGTCACACGGCAGGCAAGGACTGTGAAATTATGATTTTGCCCTTAGGTATGAAAATGTCTTAAAGTAGATGATGGCTTCTCCACCATCCCTACATTACCAATTTCGCCTTCCGGCTTACCTCCGCCCATCGCTACTGCTCCTACTCCTATCCAAGATGTACCAATCACTTTTACCAAACCACCCGTTACCACTGTTGCTTCTTCCGAAAATCAGATGATCAACAGACTAGGGGTGGTGATGGACCAGACTTGGGCTAGGCTAGGCAAATCCAAGCCTAGCCCAAGCTTTGGCAGGCTTATGACCCTAAGCCCAAGCCCGACTTATTTATCACAAAAATTAGCGAAAAGAGAGCCGGTTCTGTCCTCCAAGATCTCATGGAGTTCCTTGTGGCACCGAAAGTACTATTTGGGTACCAAGTGGAGCACGGGGAGATGGTTTTGATCAATTTTGGAAAAAAAAAAATCATTTAAAAAAAACAAAAAAGACAAGTCAAACTATAATTGATTTCAACGGTCGAAATTTCAATGCTCAAAAGATACATTAGAGATGAGTTTTGGATTTCTTTTTGAAAAATATGATCCAAGCGATGCACCATGTGACATTCAACCATTGTTTTGGGTGCCACATGGAACTCTTCGGGAACCTTGGAGGATGGTGACCATCCATGGGAGGATAACACCTTTTTCTTCATAAAAGCTAAAAGTAAAAACATTGATATATTACAAATATCTAATATCAAGTGAATTACACCTCTTCAACATGGAGATGGATCAAAACAGTTGCGTCACCAGATGTTAGGAACAATTCTCTCGTTTTGATGGTGATCCTCGCTCTGATCTCATATGGAGTACCAAAGCCTTATTGGGGCATTGTAATATTTAACAATGACCAAACCTGATCTTCCCTAAGCGGTCAACCAGGTTTGTTAATTCATGCACTCGCATGTACTCGCATGTACTAGGTGTGTCAATTCATGCATGATCGGGCTGGCTGTCCCCATGATCACCAATCGACCTCAGACTTTTCTATCTTCATTGCCACAAAGTTGGTACCTTATATGCTTGATTGTGAATCCCATCTTTCATGCTCGTACCAAACATATTAAAATTGATACTTTTTATTAAAACATATCAAAGTTAGTAAACTCATATTTCCTTCATTCCATGCTACCATTCAAGCTCACCACCACTCAAAAATCGTATTTGTCGTAATATCAACCATAAACATCGACTCGATTGGGGTGAGAGCCGATACATATCAGCCGATATCGATATGCATGGGACTCAACAAATTCTTAAAATTGTAGTTCCAATCTTCCACATAATGTATCTTGAGATCATCCATTTGACGATTGTACCCAATCAGATTTGAAAAACATGCCATGTGGACCCGACTCGTTTGCACCCACCAGCGTTATAGATTTTATGAACCTTGGAATTCGTGGAAGAATCTGTTGACCGGGCTTGGTGGCTGAAAGGCCTACAGTCCCATGACAGAGTAAAAGGTCAAGAATGCCCCAGTCTCCTCTCTGAAGCCCACAGATGACACCACCTTAAGTCACATATGATGCCTAATGGCAGCCAGTTTCTACGGATCTAAGTTTTCCAAGTGGCAAGGAACATTTTAAATTATGTCTATTGCAGGATTTGAAACCTAGTGTTCAAACACTTCAATATGAACTCTACATTAGATGTTAACTTTGTAATTCGGCAATTTGCATTGGCAAAAAAATCCTTCACATGACTCAAAAGTAGGACGAGTTCTATCGGAGGCTGAAGACAGATCTCATGAGCCGATTTATAAAGACTATGACTCATATATAGTAACATGTTAGAGTCACCCTGGGCTTGACTCTCTAGCACATTGGAAGGTTGACAACATTGCAACCTCAAGCAAAGTTGCAGGTGCAGCTGCTTAACTATTAAAAAACCAACTAAAATCACTTTCCCTTATTCCTTTTATTTTTAAAATCTGTGGTGTCCAAGATTAATATTTATAGTGGTTGATGCCATCAAGTTTGAAGGGCTAAAGATGATACAATCATTTGATGGCTTTAAATCAGACTATAAAGATCTTTTCTTGTCCCAAATTTTTGTACAATAGACCTTAATTAAGGTAATAGGTGCGACGTCTGATGGCTTAGAGCTGAGTCCATGTGACATAGGTTTTAAAAAGTGATGTCCATTTATACGGCCATTACTGCTTTTGAATTAAAAGATAATATCATTTTTCAACATTTGAGCCCATAATTCTGTTGTGCAAAAGATTGAGACAAAAAGTATCACGGATTTAAAGAAGTAATTGATTTTCTATTGGTGTGCTGTAGAGTTTTAGTGGGTGAGAATTAAACTACCCTTATTTGAAACTGCGTACAATAGACCTTAATTTACATGTAAAAGTATTCTCTTTCTTTGAAACCCTAGTCACCAAATTCTTAGAATAATTGAAGAATTGTGGATGGTTCGTGAATTTAAAGTTGCACGAATTAATAGAAAATTAATCACAGATTTTGGAAAAGCCCGTATGTTTTTTACAAACTCATGAAGTTCGTGACGAATAAGTCATGATTTTTTCAATAAATATTTGTTTTTCTCTTTCTGGAGTTCTTGACATGGAGGACACCATTGATACCGCCATGGAGGATCTACACGCAAAACTTAATCTTACTCTGAATGAACAAACTGAAGTTGTTGCTGAACTTGATGAGATAAATGAGTCTATTGGCCACTGCCTTTTGGGAAAAGTCCTTTGCCCCGGAAGATCAACTCTGAAGCATTCAAACATACCGTGGGACGGATGTGGAATTTGAAAAACGATTTAAAAATCAGGGAGATGACCGAAAATGTGTTTCTTCTTAGCTTCCCTAATCAAGCGAACTTAAGTCGTATTTGGAAACAAGGACCATGGAGTTTTGATAGCCATCTGATAGTTCTATCAGAGCTCTCGCTGGATAAATCAATCAATGAAGTTGAGTTCCACAAAGTTCCTTTCTGGATACGTGTCTTAGGCCTCCCTCTTGGTGCCATGAATTCTCATATAGGTGAAAAGATTGCGAAGAATTTGGGAGATCTTGAGAGAGTCGATTCAGACGATAATGGCAAATGTTGGGGTTCTTTTCTTCGAATTAAAATTTGGATTGACGTCACAAAGCCCTTACGGCGGGGTCTTCGTTTCAAACTCCCAAACCTCTCGACTAAATGGCTGCAAATTCAATATGAGAGGCTCCCTAGTTTCTAATACATCTGCGGCGTGATCGGACACACACAAAAGGACTGTTTTGCTTCTCCGACACCAAGTAGAGACTCGATGGAAACTCTCCAGTATGGACCTTGGCTGCGATCTCAGAAATCTCCTAGAATTTTCTCTAGTAGTGGTTCTTCTGCAAATTCCAGCGGCCCTGTTGAGGAAGGAGTTTCGGAGAAGACAACCTATCCACGGATTGAGAGATCCCCTGAAATCCGCAAAAACCTTGATGTAATGGTTGCTAAAGCTCAGGAGTTATCTTTGGAAACATTTAAATGCAATACCCCTCTTGAGGTAACTGTTGCACCACGTCCTCCAAATCCCTATTTTTAGGCATCTCTTTTAGCAAATCCCCCTAATTTGTTGGAACCACAACCATATTTGCAAGATCCCCTTAAATCCACTATTCCATTTTCTAGTAAACACCAAACCAAATCTCCATCTCATCTCCTATCTTCTGCTTCCACAACTGTTACACAATCTAGCCTTATTTCAAACAATCCTCCTTATCCCTCATATTCCAACCTAACCCAAGTAAGCTTGAACCCGCCCCTCGTATTTCAAAACCCGACCCAAGGTATCCAACCCACGTCTCAAGGTATCCAAGGTATCTAGCCCACGACTCTAGGTATCCAGCCCATGACCCAAGGTATCCGGCCCACGACTCAAGCTATCCAAAACTTGACGCAACCTATTTTGAACCCGAACCAGACCTTGTCCGAGACTCAAGCCAACTCGAACCTAACCCAAAAAACCCAGATCCCATACCAGCCCATTATTCTACCTTGCCAGTCCACGAATTTGAACCCCATACTTGATAGCCAAAACTCGATTCTAGTTTTCCAGAAATCGAACCAGTCCCCAACCGTGCCCCAAACTAATCCGAACCTGACCCAAAATTCCCAAACCCCATTCCAGCCAAATATCCTACCTTGCCAGGATGATCCTGTGGTGGAAACCTCTCCACTTCCCTTACCTCCTATTGAAGCCCAAAATGAGCCCATTTTGATCCTAAAAACGTATCCTGACGCTGACTCTTTGGCTGATAACTCTACCCCTAAACCCAAGCCGTATCCTACCCCACCTTTCCAACCAATATCTATAGCTTCCAGCCCAAGACCCATGACAACAAGCTTGACCCATTGCAGCTCTAAACATTGTCCTTGTGGGGGGGGGGGGGGGGGAATTTTCAAATCTTCAAAAAAAGGCACAGAGATATATCAAATACCGATGTTGAAGATAATGATGTGTTATTATCAGCAATGGTTGCCCAACAACCTCGCCAAAAGAAATGAAAATACTTTGTTGGAACTATTGGGGGCTTGGGAACCCCCAGACAGTTCGTGCTCTATGCCTTCTTTTTCTAGAAGTTTGGAGTTTATAAAGTTCAAATGAGGATTTTCTAATGGTATTTTTGTTGATGCGATTGGTAAATCGGGTGGCTTGGCTTTATATTGGAGAGAGGAGTGGAATATTGGTCTACAAAGCCTATCTAAAAACCACATTGAAGTTATTGTTGGGGATTCGTGATGATTGATCGGCTTTTATGGTGCAGCAGAAAATCATAACAGATCTCTCTCTTGGGATCTCCTATCTCTCCTTGGGCATCATAATGACCATCTGTGGCGTTGGAGACTTTAACGAAGTTCTCTTTCACCATGAGAAGAGGGGTGGTGCTCCTAAATCACAGACTCAGGTGGACCTATTTAGAAATGCCATCGACTCTAATGGCTTGCAAGATCTCGGTTTCTCTAGGTACAAATTCACTTGGTTCAATAAACAACATGGATAAGATCTGATTGAAGAAAGATTAAACAGAGGCCTTGCTAATAGAGAGTGGCAGGATTTATTCCCTTCGGCATCTGTGTGACACTTAATTTCCTCAAAATCCGATCACGCTCCTATCATCATATCGGATACGACTTTAAATTGTGAATGGGGAAGGGGACCCAGGAGGTTTCGTTTTGAGGCTATGTGGTCATTCCAAGGAATGTATCGAGGTTGCTGAAAATTATTGGAATTTGCTGCAGTATGATCATGATCAATTTTAAATTGTACCCTTGCAAGTACACAAGATCTATTGAAGCACAACGAAATCAAGGGTGTCGAACCCACAGGGAAGCGTGAAATTTCATTAATTTTTAGAAGCGTAAAACAAACCTAAGGAAGTATCAAAGGTAAGATTTATCTATGAGGAAGACTATCAACTATATACAATGTGATTAATAAAATCTAAGCAAAACTTATGCAGGGACAACAGTGAATAACCAAACAATGATGAAAAGATGATCAATGAGTCTGCTAACTCTAAATTTATAATTTTTCTACCAATAATCAATCACACATTTCAACGTCAAATTATTTGCCCTCATTTAACTACAAGAAAAATGAATCGTAAAGAGTGCGATTATTGATCTGATATACCCTATCCAAACACTATGACTCATCCAACCACGACATGAATCATGGGAAAGACATAACGTATCTCACATTTAAAATCACAGCAGTAAGAACCAATCAGACGACATCCTAGATCAGTCTACAAGATCAGATCTAGGTGGAATAACTCGTTTATTTTCGCCAATCATACGGTCAAAGGCTATAAACGAGTATTCGATGATAAAATAATTTGCTCAAACTAAAAGCCGTACGATTCAATAATTATGACAATAAATACAAATATTAATTCTTATTTTACTACAAGCAAAATGATTCAAAAAAAATATGATTATTGATCCGATATACCCTATCTAAACACTATGATACATCCAATCACGGTATGAATCATGCGAAAGGCATAGCGTATCTCACATGCGAATTCACACCATTAATAATAAATCGTATGATATCCTAAATCAGTCTACAAGATCAGATCTAGGTAGAATAACTATTTTATTGTCACCGATAACCAAGATCGACCACTATAAATGAGCATTCGATAACACGATAAAGCACATACTAAAAGCCATACGATTCAATATTTGTAAAAAGAAATGATTGAAATAAAAATAAATAATTACTCATCTACGGTTCGCTTCCTCTTGAATAAGCGAGTTTAGTCGCTCATCTCCGATCCACACGCAATGCACAAATTTGAAACCATCATAAAAGTACTCTTTGATTTATCCAATATTTGGATCTTTTAGGAAAAGATTCGAAACCTTTCAAAGCTTTGATTCCTAATTTCATTCTAATTAAAAAACTAAAGCTAAATCAAAATGAAAAATTAAAGAGAAAAACTATTAGAAATTGGCCAAAAAAGATCCACATGCAATGCACAAATTTGAAACCATCATAAAAGTACTCTTTGATTTATCCAATATTTGGATATTTTAGGAAAAGATTCGAAACCTTTCAAAGCTTTGATTCCTAATTTCATTCTAATTAAAAAACTAAAGCTAAATCAAAATGAAAAATTAAAGAGAAAAACTACTAGAAATTGGCCAAAAAGGCCCAAAAAAAGCATGCCCAAACCCTAAACACTGCTTTGTTTATATAGGGCTTGGATTGAAAATTTGCCATATATAGGTCAATCGATTGAATTCCAAGATTCAATCGATTAAATTCAAAATCTGATTTTTGGCAGATTTATTTGAATTTAAAATCAATTGATTGATTTCCATATCTCAATCGATTGAATTCAAATTCAAATTTAAGAGGGAAACAGATGTCATCAAACTCAATCGATTGATTTATGAAATTCAATCAATTGATTATGACATGTGACATTTCCATTCTCTTGCTTGTGGCTGGACCAATCAATTCTTTTTATGGATTTCAGTGTTTCTATTGGCTCCATGGTCCAATGCTCTCATGTAACCTTAATTATGTACTTTCATGCTCTTGTAGGATCCAACGGTCACGAACACCTGAAACCACTAAAACTAAATAACAATAGTCAGATAGCCTTCATCGGATAGCCAAATGTTGGTATTAGGGTACGAAATATAATTATATTTCGGTACAGATCACACCCCCAAACCTACACTTTGCTAGTCCTCGAGCAAAGAGAATGATAAATATGTCGATAAACTAACAACTTAAAGAAAATAATAAATGTCACTTTTGTAGGGAGCACGATTGCATTTAACATATGCAATAAGCCTTTAAACCCCTAGGTGATCCCTAGTGGAGGAATTGTGTCTCCTGAGGGTTTACAGTGAAGATACCTACAAACTTCTAAAAACAATTTTCAAAACCATCAATAAAAGAGTTTTCAAAAATCAATTTATATAATATATATACCTTTAAAATCAAAAACCAGTAATCATTTCATCAAGTAAATTCTCAAATACCGATGCTATGATAATTCCACTGTTGCTTATTCCAATTATCCCAATGCTCCGATTCTTAGACCAAATTTTCATTCATGCCTAGAGTGTCATGTTTGCATGTGCCAATGCTTAAATCATTCTATCACCGGATTAATCCAAATCGGGAATCATCAGATCCCAAGTCTCGACTCAATCCTCACCTTAGGTATACACTCACAACAGAATCGCTCTGATGAATGGGCTACATTTCACCCACATGTGAGATGAAGTTACAACACGAATTAAAAAAATCTCATACGAAATGATGCTTGTATCCGAAGCATATTATTCCAAGTACTATAGTCATTGCATCATCACTCTCCACGAGGCATTTACCAATTGAGATTGGATCACGAAGGTCTTTTCTAAGGTTGTAACAGGGATCGGGTGAAAGTTATGAAAGAAAGGGGAAATTAGATTCAAATTTCTCTGAGAAATCGGAAAAAGAAACACATTTGATTTTCGCATTTTTCAAACTTTCTTTCTCGAATTTTTCAGAACTTTTTCTTTCTATTTTTTCTCAATTCTCTTCTTCTTTTCATTCCTTCCTTTTCTCTTTTGGGTATCACCTCATATTTTTTATTCATTTTTTATTTTTCTACCTCTTGCACACACACACACACACACACACACACACACACACACACATATATATATATATATATATATATATATATATATATATATATATCTTTTTCTCTCATCTTTTTCAAGTATATTTCTGTCATATACTCCCTGCAAACATTACTATCATGTCTCTCTTGCTCTTATCCCTCTTTCCTAATTTCTCAGAGATTGAAGGGTACGATTTTATATCTTTTAAACTGGTGTGAGGTATGGTTAATATAGTTTAACAAGAAATATTTAAGGTAAAAATTTTCAACAAGACTTAAGGGGGTGTAAAAAGGTAAACCAGTATAAGGTGGGTATTTTAGGTTCAAACGAGCCAAGGATGGCCTTTGATCATTTCCTTTCAAGATGGTAATGATGCCTATTTGTCTTGAGTTTAAATATAATGAGTTCTAGCACAATGATATAAAACATGTAAAATAAACAAACCAATAAAAAATGTATGAGATTTCATCAATTAAGCATGAATTCCAAAGATACTTCAAATTTATTTAGCACTCATTAAGAACGAGGAAAAAATTCTGAAGCTTTCCGAGTTTAGTCTTTCTTAGGATCCTAGAATTTTATATTTGAACTAATCTTTTGATTTCCGGACCTAAGCATGACAAAGGTGCAATTTTTTTTTTTCTAAGCATGAAATTCAGACCAATCTTCAAATGTTCACAATGAAATTAATTATCCTAAACAATAACAATTTTATCATGGCATGAATATTTAACAATTAAAATTTTACATGCATCAGTGATTAAAGTTTGAAAACTACGCCAAAAATAAATTATGATGATTTTGTTTTTTTTTTGTTTTTTAACCATGGTATTGAGGGTGCATGTGGTTAAATGTATAATATAAAAAAAATTAAAGAACATGAACTACGCATTTGAGTACACCACCCCCAAACCTAAGTGGTGCTATGTCCTTATTGCATAAAATCATAAATATTAAAACAGGTCTTGCGAGGTGTTAATTGGTTGGCTAGGCAAGGTATCTGCTTTCCTAGCCATGGCAACGGTCAAAAACCTTATTTGATGTTCATGTTCCTCAAGAGACTGGTTATATAATCTAAAATAGTTGACCAATTGGGAGAGGAATTGTTTTATCATAGTTAAAATCTGGTCTTTTAAATCAGAACTCCATTGTTCTTGCGGAATATAATTGAAATAGTTGTCTGCGATATCGGCTCATTGCCTCCTTAGATGATTAACTTTCACCCGAGACTGGATATATAATTTATAATAATTGGCCGATTGGGCGCGGAGTTCTATCACCTCAATGATCAAATTCCGCACTAAATCGGAAATCCATGAGGATTGTGAATATTGTGGGTCAAATTGAGGTTGGTCAGAAAAATTAAGCATATAAAGCTTATTTAATTTACAACCTTGATCTGGTTCCCACCAATTAAGATTATTCTCCCCATATTCATCCCAATTTTGGTATGAAATCTCATAATTAAACTCATCAAAAGATGAGGGCATTGGATTTGTGGGAAACTCCATATCACATAATCATAAACTAAGAAAATGAAAATACAACTACAAAAATCTAACTAAATTTAGAAACAAAGGTATGTACCTTGGCCTCTCACGGACGTCCACTTTGAAGCTTTGATAGATTCGGACCTCGATCTCCAAATCTGGCAACAAGTAAACAATAATTAGAAAATTACTAACACAAATAATCTAAAAAAGCAATAAACTTTAAGAAACCTACAAATCCTAAAACAATCGTACAACTCCTAAAAAAAAATTCTACAGATCCCCTACAAGAAAAGAAAGAAAATCCAACAAATCCCACTTAAGAAAAGATAAAAAGAAAAGAAAATCCTACAAATCTTACAAATCCTACAAAAGAAAAGAAGGAAAAAAAATAAAATCCTACAAATCCTACACAATAAAAAATTCAAAATTCAAATTTCAATTTCATAATTCAAATTCAAAATCAAAATTCAAATTTCAAATTTCAAAATCAAAATAAAAAATTCAAAATCAAAATAAAAAATTCAAAATCAAAATTTGAAAATCAAAAATCAAAATTCAAATTTAAATTCAAATTTCTAATTCAAAATTTCTAATTCAAATTTCAAAGTTCAAATTTTAAAATCTAAAAAAAATAATCCTACACATCTAAAAAAATCTTAAAAGATTATTATTATTATTATTTTTCTATATAAAAACAAATTGGACAGTTCACAGTTCAGAATCGATCGATTGATTTTCACAAATCAATCGAACTGGCAAAATAGTGAACAAAATTTACAGTTCGAGCAAATATATATATATATATATATATTAAAAATAAAAAATAAAAACAAAACTAAACACTAATAAAAATTAATAAAATTTCGATGCTTCCCTGACAGAGACGCCAAAAACTTGGTCGATTTTAAATTGTGTCCTTACAAGTGCACAAGATCTATTAAAGCACAACGAAATAAAGGGTGTCGAACCCATAGGGAAGCGTAAAATTTTATTAATTTCTAAAAGAGTAAAACGAACCTAAGGAAGTACAAAATGTGAGATTTATTTATGAGAAAGACTATCATCTACACACAATGTGATTAATAAAATCTAAACAAAGTTTATGCACGGAAAACAATGAATAATCAAACAATGATGAAAAGATGATCAAGGAGTCTGGTAACCCTAAATTTATAATTTTTCTACCAATAATCAATCACACATTTCAATGTCAAATTATTTGTTCTCACTTAACTAGAAGAAAAATGAATCATTGATCCGGCATGCCCTATCCAAACACTATGACTCATCCAATCACGACATGAATCATGCGAAAGGCATAGCGTATCTCACATTCAAAATCACAGTAGTAAGAACCAATCAGACGACATCCTAGATCAGTCTATAAGATCAGATTTAGGTAGAATAACTTGTTTATTTTCGCCAATCACACGATCAACGGCTATAAACGAGTATTCGATAATAAAACAATATGCTCAAACTGAAAGCCGTACGATTCAATAATTATGATAATGAATATAAATATTAACCCTCATTTTACTACAAGCAAAATAATTTAAAAATAATGTGATTATTGATCCGACATGCCCTAAACACTATGACACATCTAATCACAGTATGAATCATGCGAAAGACAGTGTATCTCACATGCGAAACCATACCATTAATAATCAATCATATGACATCCTAAATTAGTCTACAAGATCAGATCTAGGTGGAATAGTTTTTTTATTATCTCTGATAACCAAGATCGACCACTATAAATGAGCATTCGATGATTACACGATAAAGCACACACAAAAAGTCATACGATTTAATATTTGTAAAAAGAAATTATTGAAATAAAAATAAATAATTAGTCATCTAGGGTCCGCTTCCTCCTTAAATAAGCGATTTTAGTCACTCATCTCCGATCTACACGCAATGCACAAATTCGTAACCATTATAAAAGCACTTTTTGATTTATCCGATGTTTGGACCTTTTAGGAAAAGATTCGAAACCTTACAAAGCTTTGATTCTTAATTACAATCTAATTAAAAAACTAAAGCTAAAATAAAGTAAAAAACTAAAGAGAAAACTCCTAAAGAAAAACTACTAAAAATTGGCCAAAAAGGCCCAAAAAGAAGCATGCTCAAATCCTAAACACTGCTCTGTTTATATAGGGTTTTGATTGAAAATTTGTCATATATAAGTCAATCGATTGAATTCCAAGATTCAATCGATTGAGTTCAAAATATGATTTTTGACGGATTTATTTGAATTTGAAATCAATCGATTGATTTTTATATCTCAATCGATTGAGTTCAAATTCAAGTTTAAGAGGGAAATAGATATCATAAAACTCAATCGATTGAGATATAGAAATCAATCGATTGATTATGACATGTGACATCTCCATTCTCTTGCTTGTGGCTGGACCAATTAATTCTTTTCACAGATATAAGTGTTTTTATTGGTTCCATGGTCTAATGCTCTCATGTAGCCTTAATTATGCACTCTTATGCTCTTGTAAGATCCCACGGTCACGAACACCTGAAACCACTAAAACTAAATAACAGCAGTCAGATGGCCTTCATCGGATAGCCAAATGTTAGTATTAGGGTCATATTTCGGTGCAGATCAAATCATAGTTCAAATCTTTGTAGCAATATTGATTTTCTCTCAAAGCGCTTAATGCAGTGGAACAAAGAATTCTTTGGTGACATTCAACGTCATATCTTTAGGCTATAAATTTCGTTAAAAATTAAGAGAACCTCGGATCTGTCTTTTATCAATAGTGAGGAGAAGAGGAATATTCTTAGGGAGATTGATGATCTTCTGAGAAAGGAGGAACTGATGTGGCAACAACGATCAAAAGATTTATGGATCAAGAACGGGGATAAAAATACAAAGTTTTTTCACTCTGCCGCATCCCAAAGAAGAAAGATAAATTTCATCAAGGGCCTGAATGATGAATTTGGCATTTGGCACACTTCTCGGTTTGACATCGAACAAATCATCTCAACTTATTTCTCAAACTTGTTCACTTCCTCAAATCCGAACAGAATTAATGAGGCTCTTCAGGGTGTTGATGCTACAATTAAGGATGAACAAAATGTGTGGTTAACTCGCTAGTTCACAAGTAAGGAAGTCCACGATGCTCTTTTTCCACTCAAATCCCCGGGACCTGATGGTATGTCTCCTCTTTTCTTTCAAACTTATTGGAATATTGTGGGTTAATCTGTTTCTAATTTTGTTCTTTCTAATCTTAATGGCTCTACTAATCTTTCACCTGTTAATTCCACTCATATTATGCTTATTCCTAAAATCAAGAACCTGAAACACCTTTCGCATTTTAGGCCGATAAGTCTTTGTAACGTCATTTATAAAATCATTGCTAAAGTTTTAGCAAATCGGCTTAAAGCTATCCTTCCCAACCTAATTTTCGAACATCAAAGTGCTTTTGTTCCTAGTAGGATTATTTCTAATAATTCTTTTCTTGCCTATGAAGTTGCTCATTTCTTTCATAATAAAAGAAGTGGTAAAAAAGGTTGGTGTTCTTTGAAACTGGATATGAGTAAAGTTTATGACCGTGTGGAATGTGGTCTTTCCTTGAAAAGACTCTTTTGAAAATGGGCTTTAGTCATAGATGGGTCTCATTGATTATGGGGTGTGTCAAGACTGTTTCTTTTGAGTTCCTTGTGAATAGACAAGTCATTAGCAAGATGATTCCTAGTCGAGGTCTCCGGCAGGGTGATCCCCTCTCTCCCTACCTCTTCATTTGGTGTGCCGAAGTCTTCTCAAATCTCATGAACTTCTAGAGTCAATTGTAGGAAGATTTCTGACATCCGTATTTGTAGGGGAGCATCGACCATTTCCCATTTATTTTTTGCTGATGATAGTATTCTATATCATTCGAAAAACGAACAAGAATGTGGGGAAATTGTGAATATCCTCAAACTTTATGAAGGAGCTTCGGGTCAAATTATTAATTTTGACAAATCGAAGATCTCTTTTAGTAGGAATGTTCCAAATTCTGTGAGACAAAATATTCTCAATGTTCTTCAGGTTAAAGAGGCTGGTTCAAATGAGAAATATTTGGGTTTGCCTATGATGGTGGGTAAATCCAAGAAAGTTGCGTTTGTGTCCATTAAGGAACGGATCTGGAAAAGAATCATGGGTTGGAGAGGAAAGTTTCTCTCAAAAGACAGAAAGGAAGTACTGATCAAAGTTGTTGCCTAAGCCATTCTCACAGACATGATGAGCTGTTTCAGACTGTCAACTTCATTCATTCATGAAATATCGACAATCATTGCGAAGTTTTGGTGGAGTCATAGTGGAAAAGAGAAAGGAATTCACTAGTGGGCCCGGAAGGAGATTTACAAATCAAAAGGTGAGGGTGGTTTGGGTTTTAAGGATTTAATATCTTTTAATGCTGCCCTCCTTTTTAAATAAGTTTGGAGGTTGTGCTATAATCCTATGGTTATTGTTACCCATGTCCTTAAAGCTAAGTATTATCCAAATAGTACCATTTTTGCAACAAAAGTGAAGCCAAATTCCTCTTTCATGTGGACTAACATTTTATCTGCTAGATCTACTATGGAAAAGGGGACTATCTGGAGGGTTGGAAATGATGAACTTATATCAATCTGGAGTGACAAGTGGATTCCTAAGCCTACCACTTTCAAAGTTATCACTCCTTCAGCCGAAGTTGCTGAAAAAGTGTCGAGCCTAATTCTCGAGGATCCTATCAGGTGGGACGAGTCTAAAATTAGAAATATATTTTATGAGGAAGTTGCCAAAATTATTTTATCTATTCCTCTTCCCATGTCCGATAAACAAGACAGATTGGCGTAGGCCTTCTCTAAGGATGGTTCTTTTTCTGTCAAAAGTGCTTACGGTGTAACCCGGGAGCTTGTTGAAAATAATGATAAGAGAGCTTCTTCCAGCTTCTCTCCTTTGTGCCCTCTTTGGAAGCACCTTTAGAACACCCAAATCCTAAATAAAATTAAAATATTTGCGTGGCGAGCGTGCTCCAACATCCTTCCTGTGAAGAAACTCCTCCATAAAAGAATTCAAAGCATTCTACCTATATGCGATGTTTGTGACAACACTGTAGAATATATGGAACACGCTCTCAGAGATTGCCCAAAAGGAGTAGTTACGTGGTTTAGTTCCCCCTAGGTATTAGGCCCCACCTTCTCAGCCATGTTAGTTTCAAAGAGTGGGTTATGGAGTTTCTGTCTATGGCGAAGCCTTCTCACTTGGATCTCTTCCTTACTCTGACTTGGGCATTATGGAATGAAAGGAACAAAATCCTCCATGGAGAAAAATCGAGGGATCCCCAGTCCATTGTTTGCCTAGCAACAAACCTTATATTTGACTTCCAATCGGTTGTCGTGAAGCCCACTACTATGTCAACTGTCCCGGTCCGGGTTAGCCTCAGAACCTGGTCTCCGCCAACCATGGGTACGTACAAGGTTAATTTTGATGGTGCGTGGTGCTTCTAAAATGGGGCGGCTGGTATAGGTGTTATCATCAGAGATCACTTGGGGCGTGGGATGGGTTCCCTAGCAAAGAATTGTAAGAACGTCTCTTCGGCTGATCATTGTGAGGCTATTGGTCTACTTGAAGCGGTTCAGTTCACTGCCGATATAGGATTTAGAAGAGTAATTTTCGAAGGTGACACTTCTAGGATTGTTCATAGTGTTGATCGTTGGGGCAATGACTTATCGAAACTTGCAAATATTTTCGATAATATCAAAAGTGTTTCCATAATGTGTTCGGCGTGCTCTTGGGTGTTGGTGAATAGATCAACAAATGGTGCTGCCGATGTGTTAGCCAAACTAGGTCTTAACGATGGATGTAATGAGATCTGGCTGGAGGATGCCCCTCCCTAGGTCTTTGATATTGTTATTTCCGATTTCCCATGATTAAATAAAATGCTATCTTCTATCAAAAAAAGTATACTCGATGAAATCATATGCCACATGTCATAATCTACTCACCCGTTCCTCATCACCATGTCGAAGGGGTAAGTTACGCTATAAAAAGTCGGAGGCTATTTGTGCCATTTGCATTTTCGCTCTCTAGGACCTCTGTTCTTATGAAATCTCAGATCTTCAGATCTGAGATCATACTCTCTCTCTCTCTCTCTCTCTCTTTGAGTTAGGAAATTCTACTGTGAGACCAACAAGAGTCGAAATTGGTATCAGGATCGTCATTCACCGATACGTTACATCTCAAAACAAGGGAATATTCTTCTTCTTCCCCAACCAATCTCAATCTCAATCTCAATCTCAGATCTAGAATTCATATTCATGGAGAAATCTTGTAACTTTCTAATTCACTTCGACAAAGGGACTCCTGCTGATCTAGAATTCGTATTCATGGAGAAATCTTGAAACTTTCTAATTCACTTCGACAAAGGGACTCCTGCTCTCGCTAATAAGATCAAGGAGTCTCTCGAAGGCAACGACATCTAGCTCTAACAAAATTAATGCCATGAAAAAAGCCAATATGTCACTCCTCAATGGCGAAACCCTACCCTAACTCTTCATCACCATCGTCCATTACGTTCTCACATAAGAAGAGCACACGATCCAAAAGCTTCTGCTTATGTACCAAGAGATCATCGAAAAGATGGATAACAAAGGTAGAGTTTTGCCTGAAATGATTCTGATCTGTCAAAGCTTGCAAAACAATCTCCAACACCCAAACGAATATATTCGCTGCGTAATGCTTAGGTTCCTTTGTCGATTGAGCGAGACCGAGCTCATCAAACCGTTGATCCCTTCGATGCAATCTAATCTCGAGCATCGGCATCAGTACATTAGGTGGAATGCCGTTTCAGCTGTAATATCTTCTTCGTAATTTCGAATCACCCTTTATAAAAAAGACTTTGTTATCTATAATTTCAAATCACCCTTTCCCTCACACATTAAGAACCTTGGAAATCGTGACAACCCCTTCTTTAAAAAAAAAAATCTGAAAAATTATAATACGCCAAAACTTTTCTTCAAGTAGTCCTATTTTTCTAATTTTCTTAATGGGAACTTATTTCTTCTTGTAGGTATAAATATCATTACCCTTTCCTGGAAATAGTTGGGACTGTAAGCGTTGATGACAACCATGTTGGGCTTCTATATCATTAAGCATGTTTTCCCACTACAGTTGGGTCCTTACCTCTCTTTCGTCGGAACGGTTAACAAGGTTGATAAATGTTTAAAACCTACTATGATAATATTTGCATTAAGTTTTCTAAAATAATTACTTAAAGATATTCTAACAATTGTGATTAGAATGAAGGGAACATTTTCTTACACTCATAATCATAATTTTAAAAAAGCATATCCTCCAATCTTGATCACTCAATCTAAAACACACACAATCCTAAAAGATTTTGAAGTAACTTTCAAAATATATATTACATAAATATAACTCTATAAAGTAATAGAAAACATGATAAAGAATACTTTCATGTTTAGTCAGCCAACATCTATTTAATGAGACTAAGGAGGTTTACCTTTACCAGCTCTTTATCATAAGCCTAAGGTGAGCACCCATTAATCCTTAAAATTTGTTATTTGTTATTCTGGTACTCCTTGGTATATATAAAGGAGCTCAAGTCTTTTTATTAGCATAATATGGAATAATGCAATCTACCTTTATTTAAAACTCGAGATACTTTCTTTCCAACCTAGGTTCTAGCTGCAAAAATAATTGACTGCTTTGAATAAAATGGACATATTTTTTTGTCCCAATCTTTCATGCAATAGATTTTGAGATCATGAGCATACTATAAAGTTATCATATGTTGATTCCATATGGGACACATCCCAACAAGTCAACCACATTTTGATACACCATCTTCACATTCACTTTTTGGGATGTGTGCCACGAAAAATTAACATTTTACCGTCTCATATCAAACCTATTATCTCAAGATCTTTTATGTGAATAAATGGGACGAAAAAAGATGTCCATCATCTCATTTAAAGCCGTCAATGATTTTAGCACTTTAAATATGGGTTGAGAAAAAAGAATCTAAAGGTTTCCTCTAGTATTTTGTACATCTAGCATCTTAATAATTTACCTTTCCCTAATTATCTAATAATAAATATTTCTTTACGAATCCCTTTTCATTTTCTGATACCCAATGTTAATTATTTGTTGGATTTTTGCCGTGCTGACACTCGCCCATGTCCCTCGTAAAATCCCAATTGAGTACGATTTCTACAGCGACAATTGCCCCGGCCTTGTTGCAACTCGTCTTCAACGACTGCTTCATTAAGTAAGGTTAATTGTGTTTAATTTCTTAGCTTTCATTTGTGATTTGTTGTAAAAACTGAATAGTTTTTAGAAAAATTCATTATGGGTCTTTGTGATTCAATTAGGATTCATCGCTACGACCTCTTTTCTTCTGAAATCTCAGATCTGCAAATCTGAGATCATACTCTCTCTCTCTCTCTCTCTCTCTCTCTCTCTCTCTCGGAGTTAGGAAGTTCGACTGTGAGACAAACGGAAGGGTACCGGGATCGTCATTCACCGATAGGTTACATCTCAAACCAAGGTAATCTTCTTCTTCTTCCCCAACCAATCTCAATCTCAATCTCAGATCTAGAATTTGTATTCATGGAGAAATCTTGTAACTTTCTAATTCACTTCGACAAAGGGACTCCTGCTCTCGCTAACGAGATCAAGGAGTCTCTCGAAGGCAACGACATCTCTAACAAAATTGACGCCATGAAAAAAGCCATCATGTCACTTCTCAATGGCGAAACCCTACCCCAACTCTTCATCACCATCGTCCGTTACGTTCTCCCATCAGAAGATCACACGATCCAGAAGCTCCTGCTTCTGTACCTAGAGATCATCGAAAAGACTGATAACAAAGGTAGAGTTTTGCCCGAAATGATTCTGATCTGTCAAAACTTGCGAAACAATCTCCAACACCCGAACGAATATATTCGCGGCGTAACGCTTAGATTCCTTTGTCGATTGAGCGAGACCGAGCTCATCGAACCGTTGATTCCTTCGGTGCAATCTAATCTCGAGCACCGGCATCAGTACATTAGGCGGAATGCCGTTTTAGCTGTCATGTCTATTTATAAACTCCCGCAAGGGGAGCAGCTTTTGGCTGATGCACCGGAGATGATCGAGAAGGTGCTCTCTTCGGATCAAGATCCGTCCACCAAGAGGAACGCCTTTTTGATGCTCTTCAATTGCGCGCAAGATCGTGCGGTCAATTACCTGATTGCCAATGTCGACCACGTTCACGAGTGGGGCGAGCTGCTTCAAATGGTCGTATTGGAGCTGATCCGGAAGGTTTGCCGATCGAACAGAGGAGAGAAGGGTAAATACATAAAGATCATTATCTCATTGTTGAATGCCCCTTCTATGGCTGTTATTTACGAGTGTGCCGGGACGTTGGTTTCTCTCTCGTCTGCACCCACAGCTATCAGAGCGGCCGCTAACACGTACTGCCAGCTTTTGCTCTCGCAGAGCGATAACAATGTGAAGCTTATCGTGCTCGATAGGTTAAATGAATTGAAGTCTTCTCATAGAGAAATCATGGTCGATATGATAATGGACGTTCTCAGGGCACTGTCTAGTCCGAATCTTGATATCAGGCGTAAAACGATTGATATCGCTCTCGAACTCATAACCCCACGTAACATCGATGAGGTTGTCCTCACTCTGAAAAAAGAGGTTGTTAAGACACAGAGCACGGAACTCGAGAAGAGCGGGGAGTACCGGCAAATGCTTGTCCAAGCCATCCACTCTTGTGCGATCAAGTTCCCGGAGGTAGCGAGCACGGTTGTTCATCTCTTGATGGATTTCTTGGGCGATAGCAATGTGGCGTCTGCGATAGATGTGGTTGTATTTGTTCGCGAAATCATCGAAACAAACCCGAAACTTAGGGTTTCTATCATAACGAGGCTTTTGGATACATTTTACCAAATTAGAGCTGCCCGGGTTTGTTCATGTGCACTGTGGATCATAGGAGAGTATTGCCTTTCCCTTTCCGAGGTCGAAAGTGGCATTTCAACTATTAAGCAGTGTCTTGGCGATCTCCCATTCTACACTGTTACAGAAGAAAGTGATACCGCCTCAGATGCTTTGAAACGCCCTCAGCAAGTGAATTCTACGACAATATCTTCTAGAAGACCAGCGATTCTTTCAGATGGGACATATGCCACACAAAGTGCGGCTTCAGAAACTGCTGTGTCAATGCCAACTCTTGTTCCGGGATCATTGGCTTCGCCAGGAAATTTGAGATCTTTAATTCTTTCGGGAGACTTTTTTCTTGGTGCTGTTGTGTCGTGTACTTTGACTAAGCTCGTGCTGAGATTGGAAGAAGTTCAACCGTCCAAAGTTGAACTGAACAAAGCGGTCACAGGGGCATTATTAATAATGGTTTCAATGTTGCAATTAGGGCAATCTTCGTTTCTTCCTCACCCGATTGATAACGATTCGTATGATAGGATTGTGCTTTGCATGAGATTGCTGTGCAATACTGGTGATGAGGTGAGGAAGATCTGGTTGAAATCTTGCCGTCAGAGTTTTATAAATATGCTTGCCGATAAGCAGTTTCGTGAAACAGAGGAATTAAAAGCAAAGGCTCAGATATCGCATGCCCAGCCTGATGATCTTATTGATTTTTACCATTTGAAAAGTAGGAAGGTAAGTTGGTCTTTCACATATGTTATCACGTTTGTTATGTATCTTTTTTTGACATTTCACTGAATTGACATGCAGAATAATCCATCA
This sequence comes from Chloranthus sessilifolius, assembly GCA_021018995.1. Taxonomy (NCBI): domain Eukaryota; kingdom Viridiplantae; phylum Streptophyta; class Magnoliopsida; order Chloranthales; family Chloranthaceae; genus Chloranthus; species Chloranthus sessilifolius. Next base: position 104,972,544 of record CM037595.1, on the reverse strand, counting down.
ATTACAGCATGAGAATCTTCACTGTTATACTTAAATATTTTAAGACAATGTTTTATCTTCTAGTAATTTAATTGTTGGTGTTCTATTAACAATATATCTATCCTAATTATTCTTTTAATTTGTATTTATTTTTTGTAATGAATAGTTTATTCTTTTGGTTTTGGTCTATTCTTTAATTTATCATGTATCATCTTTCGAATTAGATATCTGGATTTATCATTTATGCACTTGGAGCTGACAAATTAATATGAACTTGCATTTTGCACTTTCTGCCATTTGCTCATTCTTCAAGGATAAATTGTAGATTGTTGCTTCCAATTTCATATTACAACCTTTCAAGCTTATATTGCTTTTAGATTCATGTGTATCTTGGTGCAATGTGTAAATGTTTTAGATAAATCTCCTGTAGTCTAGTGTATATTCGAGAAAATTATTTATTTAATCAATTTTCTGATCAATATTTCAATGCAATTTACTTTTCCATGAAATTCTGTAAAAACTATGCAGGATGTTATCTTGTTTGTATTTAACTCATTTGGATATTTCTTGTCGATGTGCATGGATATGATATGATTCTATCTATAGGAAGTATGGTATTAAGTATCAGCGATAAGTATTGGTTTCTGGACAAGGAGATACCAATATTGATACCTTTACCGGTATCAGTGGTGTCAACCGATACCAGGCAGTATCAACCAATACGCTTGCCAATACTGTCATTTTTTTTCATAAAAAATAGTATCACTATCAGTATCAGCAATTCGTATCGGTAAAAACGATTGGACCGATACCCATCACCGATTCCAGTTCGGTACCTTGATAGGAATGTAATAAACTAAATTTTATAGCTATTTCCTTCTATTATGAGGTGTGAAAATGTAAGGATTTGTTAAGAGACTAAAAACAGTGTTGATTTAGTGTAGATTAGGGACTCTTTCCACTATGAGTAAATGTTTTTGGTGGATAATGAAAATTTATTTCTTAATTAGATAAAAGATGCAAGAACTGCAGTGCTGAATTTTTTTTAAGCGATGTGTTTAAGGAACTTAAAGTAACCAGAACTCAACTTCAAGCAAGCCCCCCTGGAATGGTTTGCAACAAAACAAAATTTCCTTTTTAAAGTGAAGCTTTCTCCACGACATCTCTTGTAATAGAATTGGCAGTGGAGTTAGCTTTATCTGCTACACAAATCTCTCGCTTCATCTACCCAGTGTGCAAGTGTCAAGGATTGTCCACTTCATTTCTCCCTCGCCCAATAACATACGAAGAGTCACCTTCAACAATAAGCTCTCCTGATAAGCAGCTCTATTTATGTAATCCTTCTTCTTTTAATTAAATTTGTAAATTAGTTGTTTGTTAAGTAGAAGATTATTTGGAGTGGGTCAGTTTTGCAAAACCAGACGTTTAAAGCATGTAAGTTCTGCAAGTCTTCCGAGCCTTATGTTTTAGACCATCACATTGCTCTATATGTGACGGGGACGCCACCAACAATGACCTAGGGTTCAGGCCGTACAAGGTGTACCAGCGGCGAAAGAAGCGATGGAAGGACCAAGGAGCGTCAAGAACCATCGAGGAAGGGTCCTAGAGGTAAGCCCATGAGGTACAAAGGCATCAGGCGACGGACGTCTGAAGGCTTTTGGACATACGTCCGAATTTTAAGGGTCTCACTGTTTTTGTACGACGGACATCCGTGAGCATTACGGACATCCGTGGATAGGCGATGGACGTCTGTGAGCCCCAAGACGGACGTCAGTGGAAATCCCTGCCCCAATGGCTTAAATGACGTATTTGTCCTTTTTGTCTTTAAATTTTATTTTTTTGTGTCCAAGTGTAAGCTATCACTTAGGATAACATAGTATTTTTCTATTTTAGGGTATTCTCTTTATAAATGCTATAAAGCACAATTTTGTAAGCCATTTTTGGCACTCGTTGATTTAATAAAAAGATGCATTGCATTTGAGGTTGAGAGAAGCTTTGAAGAGTGAGTCTTATTCCCCATTTGGGGTTTGGTGTGAGGCCAAGGGTGAGATGCTCATTTATCTTTGATCTTCTACTCTTTACCTTTGTTTGTTCTTCCTATTTTCCCATTTAATCCTCTACATCCCATTCTTTCCCTTTTAATTGATTTTCCCATTTCCCAACCCTAGATCTAGAGTAACCTTGATGTCCATCCTTATGGATCGAATCCAACACTAGCCCGTCGATCCATAACCGTTGTTGGACTCTAGCTTGCTCTATTTTAGTCGTTAGCCGTTTCAATTCCAAAGCCTTAGCGAGGAGCTATCGATTCCACCGCGAGCTATGATCTAACGCCCCGACCTAGACGAAGCGAGAGTTTTATCTCTCGGATCGCTCTTTTGCCATCCTAACGGATCTCTCGCGCGTCGGATTGGACCCTACGTGAACCGAGCACGGTCGTCTAAGCGAAATCCCCCGAACTCCTAAGGTATCGCTTTAATTTGTGGTTTAATTGCTCAATTAATTAGTTTAATTTCGGTAAATTAGCATATCATGGGCATACACGGATTTTAGGGTCGTTATCCCGCGTCAGTTTTGGTATCAAAGCAAAGTTCTAGGTTAGGGCATACTTGCATGTCATTTTAATTTTATTGCGTTTTGTTTTATTTGTGTGTTCAATTGCATGTACGTCACGTGTTCGACAAAGTCACCCACTCATTTGTGTGTTCATATTAGTGTGCTCATTTGTGTGCACACCGTGTGTTTGGTAAAATTCTTCACTCATTTGTGTTTCATAGTTGTGTGTCATTCTAGAACCCGCATAGTGAGTCGTGGTCATCATGGACACGAATGTGCTTGCCGATGCTCTTAAAGGTATCCAAGCCTTGATGATCACCATGAACGAGAGGTTGAACACTATGGAGGGGGCCCAAACCGCTATGGCCGCCACTAATGAGTTGCTCCTCGACCGCTTGGGTCGATTGGAAGAGAATGAGGAGCTCCGCGACCGACGCAATGGGCGTCATGGTACGCGTCTTGAACACGATGATCGATCCGAGGGTCGAAACTGGAACCAAAGGGAAATAGGTCATCGTGGAGATGATTACGATTCGGATGAGAAACTCCTCAAGAATGTTCGAGTTGAGTTTTTGACATTCGATGGAAGACTGGACTCTAAAGTCTTCCTCGATTGGGTCTCCCAAATGGAACACCACTTTGAGTGATATGGCATGGACAATGAGCGATGTGTTAGACTCGCCAAAATGAAGCTCATTGGTCAAGCTCGACTCTTTTGGGTCAACGTCGAGCGTATGCGTGCGAACGCGGGTCGTGCTCTCATTACCCGTTCCTTTATCATACTACCACTGCCCGCTTGACCAATGACAAAATTTGCGCCAAGGTAGTATGCTTGTAGCCGAGTACATTGGCAAGTTTGAGGAGTTCATGATGAGAGCCAATGTGTCAGAAGATCCTCAAGTCACTCTTTCAAGGTTTCGCACCGGGTTGCAATTGGACCTCTAAAAAGAGTTGATCTCTCACCCTGTCGACACTCTTGAAGAGTGTTACGCCGTTATGCAAGACCTTGAGAGGTACTTGAAGACGACGATGGTGTGACGATTTGAGCTACATGTCTGTAGCCATAGAGTCGGAGAAGGAAGGCTTAGTGCTGGAAATCCACCTCCCAAACCGACACAACCCACTCCTACAAATGTTCGATTTGACAAAGGAAAACGTGCGGTAGGTGAGTCCTCAAAGGGTGTCACTCAAACCAAGTGTTATAAATGTCATGGGTTTGGCCACTTTGCCGCCCAATGCCCTACAAGAGACCCCCAAAGGACTCTCTTGGTTGAAGGAGAAGTTGATGAGGGAGAAGGTGAAGAAGAGGAAGTGTATGAACCGGAAGTCACGCTTAACGATGAGGAGGGTGACGACGATAACCGAGCACTAGCTTGCATCAAAGAGTGCTTGGTTGTGAGGTGGGCCGTTGCACAACCTCAACGTGAAAATAAGGGTGATTGGCACGAATGTCGTGTCAACACACACCATTACCCGTTTAGGGCTCACACCCGAGCCCCACTCGAGACCGTACAAGATCGCATGGGTCGACTCCTCTTCCATTCCCGTGTCCCAAAGGTGTCGTGTGCCGATACAATTAGCTTCGTATTCGGACACCTTATGGTGCGATGTGGTGTCAATGGATGTGGGCCATATCATCTTGGGAAGGCCATGGCTCTATGATATGGACATGACCCTCCTTGGGCGGTCAAATGGGTGCACGTTCATGCATGAGGGCAAGAAGATAAAATTAAACCCCTTGCCTCCCAAGACACAATTTGACAAGAAAGTCGAGAAGAAGGACGGTCAATTTAAGATCATCAATATCCTGAGCCGTTCGGAGTTTGAGAGAGCGTTGTTAGATGAGAGCGTGGTGTATGCTGTCATCACTGCTGAGTGTGCTCTCGAGTCTATGGGCGACTACCCAAGGAGGTTGAGCCAGTTTTGAGAGAGTTTGTGATGTCTTCCCGGAAGACTTGCCCTATGAGCTCCCTCCCATGCGTGACATCCAACACGCAATAGACTTAGTTCTCGGATCTACCCTATCGAACCTACCTCATTATAGGTTGAATCCGGTTAAACATGCCGAGTTAGCGCAACAAGTTGATGAGCTCCTTCGGAAAGGGTTCATCTAAGAGTGCTTGAGCCCATGTGCCGTACCTGCACTACTCACACCGAAGAAAGATGGCACGTGGCAGATGTGTGTGGATAGTCGAGCAATCAACAAGATTACGGTCAAATATCGGTTCCCTATACCAAGGCTCGATGATATGCTGGATATGATGGTTGGTGCCACTATCTTCTCTAAGATAAATCTCAAGAGTGGCTACCTTCAAGTTTGAATCCGCCCCGGTGATGAATGAAAAACCGCCTTCAAGACCAAAGATAGTCTTTATGAGTAGATGGTCATGCCTTTTGGGCTTTCAAATGCCCCGAGCACCATCATGAGACTCATGACCCAAGTGTTGCGACCATTTATCGAGAAGTTCCTTGTGGTATATTTTGATGACATTTTGATCTATAGTCACGACAAGGAGCAACACTTGATCCACCTTTGGTTGGTTTGTGAAACATTGAGGGGAGAGAAACTCTATGCGAAGTTCAAGAAGTGTACGTTCATGCAACGATCCGTTGTCTTCTTAGGGTTCATTGTCTCGGCCGATGGTATAGTTGCGGACCCGGAAGTAAAGGCTGTTGTAGAGTGGCCCGAACCTAGGAACATACATGATGTCCGTAGCTTCCATGGGTTGGCCACCTTCTATCGTCGCTTCATTTGAAGCTTTAGCACCATTATGATTCCCATCACATATTGTATGAAGAAATGGGAGTTTCAATGGAGCAAAGTCGCGACGAACGCCTTTGTCGAGATAAAAAGGAAAATGTCTAGTGCACCCGCCATGCACCTACTGGACTTTTCGAAAGTCTTTGAGGTCGCTTGCGACGCTTCGGGTGTAGGAATAGGAGTGCTTAGCCAAGAAGGCTACCCCGTGGCCTACTTTAGTGAAAAACTCAATGAGGCAAAGCAAAAATACTCCACCTATGATAAAGAGTTCTATGTTGTCATCCGATCTCTTTGGTATTAGAAACATTACCTTGGACCGCAGGAATTTGTGCTATTTTTAGACCATGAGGCCTTACGCTTCCTTGCTTTCCAAAAGAAGTTGAACCTAAGGCACGCGACGTGGGTCGAATACCTTCAAAGGTTCACATTTGTGTTGAAGCACAAGGCCGGTGCTGAGAACAAGGCGGCTGATGCGCTTAGTCGCCGGGTACCAACTTTGCAAGCCGTGAGCACTGAGGTCGTGGGGTTTAAGCAATTGGTTCAAGAATATCCCGAGTGCCCAGATTTTGGGGAGCAGTATGTTGCTCTATGAGACAACTCACCCAATGCTAACTCCAAGTATACCCTTCAAGACGGGTATTTATTCATAGACAATCGCCTATGCATTTCTCACACTTCATTGCGTGACTTCCTCATTTGGGAGTTACATGCTGGAGGGATTGCTAGTCAATTTGGGCGCAACAAGACAATTGCGCTCATTGAGGATATATTTTTTTGGCCTAGTCTTATGCGAGATGTCGCCCAGATACCGGCTTGTCGTTGTGCGACAATGTTGCACTTGCCAAGTCTCCAAGCAAAGGAGGCAAAATACCAGCTTGTACACTCCTTTGTCGGTACCACACACGCCTTGGCAAGACGTTTCAATGGACCTCGTGTTTGGGCTCCCCAAGACATTGAGAATGCACGACTCCATTTTTGTCGTTGTGGACCAATTTTCAAAATGGCCCAATTCATACCGTGCAACAAGACTACCGACGCAACTCATGTTGTGATGTTATTTTTAATGAGGTAGTGCGCCTCCATGGATTACCCAAAACCATTGTGTCGGATAGGGATGTCAAGTTTACAAGTTACTTTTGGAAAACCCTATGGCACATGATGGGTACGATGCTTAACTTTTCATCGGTGTATCATCAAACCAATGGTCAAACGAAAGCTACCAATAGGAGTTTAGACAATCTCCTTCGTTGTTTTGTCGATGATCACATTAGGACCTGAGACTCCATTCTACCACTAGTTGAGTTTGCATACAACAACTCCGTCAATAGGACCACAGGTAAGAGTCCATTTGAGGCGGTGCATGGTCACAAGCCAAGAACACCCTTAGATTTGATTCCTATGTCCGCATCTCACCGCACATCTGAGTCCGCGGATACATTTGCACAACATATTCACAATTTGCATGCCGAAATTAGACGTAAAATTAATTCGAGCAATGATAATTACAAATTATCGGTGGATTCCCACAGGTGTTTCAAAGAATTCCAAATAGGTGAGCATGTAATGGTTTGGGTTAGACCTGAACAATTCCCATCGGGAATAGCAAAGAAACTCCAAGCCCGCAACGCCAGACCTTTTAGGATTCTGGCAAGGAGTGATCCGAATGCATATGTTCTTGAGCTTCCTCAAGATGTGAGGGTTAGTTCAATGTTCAACGTGGAAGACCTAGTTCCTTATCTAAGCTCCACCCCACCCCCTTGCAATCCTTTCCAAACATCCTGTACTCATGAGCCAACCCAAACCTTGCAGCCTATACCACCTCCTCCTTCAAATGAACCTAAAAAATGTGATTGAAGAGATCTTAGACGATCATGTGGTCTCCACCCACGATGAGGGTTTCAAAGGTACTTGGTGAAGTGGATCCATAAGCCGGAATCCGAAAATACGTGGATCACTGAAGACGAAGTCCGCCGCCTAGACCCCAACATGCTTGATCTCTTTCATGACCGTTCTTCATCGGTGATGAAGCCCTTTCGGTCTAGGGGAATTGACGGGGACACCACCAACAAAGACCTAGGGTTCAGGTCGTACAAAGTGTACCAGTAGCGGAAGAAGCGGCGGAAGGACCAGGGAGCGTCAAGAACCATTGAGGAAGGTCCTAGAGTTCAGCCCATGAGGCATAAAAGCATCAGGCGATGGACGTCCGTAGGCTTTGGACGGACGTTCAGATTTGGAGAGTCTCACTGTTTTTGTGCGATGGACGTCCGTGAGCATTACGGACGTTCGTGGATAGGCGACGAACGTCTATGAGCCCCAGGACGGATGTCCATGGAAATCCCCGCCCTAATGGCTTACGTGATGTATTTTTCCTTTTTGTCCTTAAATTTTGTTGTTTTGTGTCTAAGTGCAAGTTACCACTTAGGGTAACATAGTATTTTTCTATTTTAGGGTATTCTCTTTGTAAATGCTATAAAGCACAATTTTGTAAGCCATTTTTGGCACTGTTGATTTAATGAAAAGATGCATTGCATTTGAGGTTGAGAGAAGTTTTGAAGAGTGAGTCTTCTTCCCCATTTGGGGTTTGGTGTGAGGCCAAGGGTGAGATGCCCATTTATCTTTGATCTTCTTCTACTCTTTATCCTTGTTTGTTCTTCCTATTTTCCCATTTAATCCTCTACATCCCATTCTTTCCCTTTTAATTGATTTTCCCATTTCCCAACCCTAGATCTAGAGTAATCCCTGATGTCTATCGTTATGGATCGAATCCAATCCTAGCCCATCGATCCATAACTGTTGGTGGACTCCAGCTTGCTCAATTTGAGCAGTTAGCCATTTTGATTCTAAAATCTTAGCGAGGAGCTATCGATTCCACCGCGAGCTATGATACAACGCCCCGACCTAGACTAAGTGAGAGTTCTATCTCTCAGATCACCTCTTCCGCCATCCTAACGGATCTCGCGCGTCGGATTGGACCCTACGTGAACCGAGCACGGTCGCCTAAGCGAAATCCCTCGAACTCCTAAGGTGTCGCTTTAATTTGTGGTTTAATTTCGGCAAATTAGCATATTATGGGCATAAACGGATTTTAGGGTCGTTGTCCTGCGTCAATATGTTTTCAGTTTAAAGATTTCTCTGTAAAACAGCTGTAGTTGTTACCGGGTGGTTTTTATGTTTTTGGTTTTGAACTAGAAGGGTACAACATAAGAGTATGGATGATGTGGAATATAGGGAGAACAATAAAAAAGAAAATACATGGAATCTAGAGGGGCATATTTGGAGTGAAATTTGTGGAAGCTAACCTGTACCTCACTGTCCACCGAGAGTGCCATGTGAACTACTTAAAATCCATGGCTGTTATATAAAGTTCTTCCAAGGATATATGATCATATCTTGCCTTTGTTGGTCAGCCCTCACCAAATTTAGCTCATCTAACAAATCCAATATCTCCCCTTCCTCATCGTCTAATAACTTTTTGCGAAGTCTGATATTCCACATCGGCTCTGCAAGATCTCTTTCCCAAGCTTCCTCAATCTTCCCATTTATATTAAAAGCCAGCCCATAGATTCCTAGGAATCTCTTTTCGAAATAATATATCACCCCACTAGCGAGCCCTCTAGAATCATACCTTATCCTCTTTCCCCACACTTAAATTGATGCCTTCCTCAACATTGGCCCATGCCTTGTCCACTCCTTTCTACCACCATGAGCCTAACCTCCCCTTAAGATCCCTCACTCCAGCCCATTCTTTTGTTCCATACTTGCCAACGATTCCCATTGCTCATCATGCATCCTCCTCATGATGAAATCTCTGTAGTCAATTTCCCTTGCAGGGTTTCTCAATTGATTAGATTCCTAGCCCAAGCTAGCTACAACCCAATTGATGAGATGGATTTTGTCTTTAATGTTCCCACCACTCCACAGAAAGTTCCATTGGATCTTCTCTAGCCTCCTAAGTCCTAACTGTTGGTTTGAGTGATTGAGATGGCACTTGTACAAACCCTAGGGTGTGCGTGATATACACCGTATAACATCCATATTAGGGTTACCTATTAATATGTGGCTTTAGAGATTGTATTACGGATGTGAAAATCTTCTTTCTCACAAGTTCTCCCTTCTTCTCTAAGCCTAAACCCTAGAGTTGTGATTATCCTTCTATGGTGCCATCAATCACCGTCAGATCCACGTAGCGTGTAGATAATGCCGTCTTCTCTGGTAGTTGACGGCTCAGATCAATGAGCATTAAATTATCTTAACTTTTCTCGAAGTGTGTAGAATCGATTGCCATCCACCCATTGCTTCTACGCGATTTGGGATCTCAAATCCCAACAGTGGTATCATAGCAATCATATCGATTTCTCCGCTTTTGTAAATATAAATTTTTTTATATCTTATTTTATCATTAGATTCCGGCGTTGTTTTTGTTTAATCTTATATCAATTGCCAGTATTAAAAGATGAAAAGGGTGATGAAGGGAAAGAATTATAAAATTCGATATCTCATTTAACTTGGTCGGTTGTCGGGGATGTCACCGGCCGGCCATGTAGCTACCATTTCTGGGTGGGCTTTCCCCTTTCCCATTTCTTCTTTCTTGTGTGCTAGGGTTTCCTAGTGCACATGATTTCTATATAGTGGACCTATTGGGTCTGGGTCCATGCTGGGTATAAATGGGTCCGGCTCAATACTGGACCAAGTTTTTGATCGGGTCTAGACTGTTTTGGGCCGGGTCCATCGGGTAGCTATTGGGCCAGATCTGGATGGGTCTTGGTTCAATAATGGACCAAGTATAGATCGGGTCGGGCTGGTTTTTGGATCGCTCGCTAGCAGTTTGATCTTCTCAGAAAATTGTGAATATCATTCATAATATTTAATTATGATATTTAATTATCGTCAGCCCCGATGATTAAAAATTTAATTTTTTTTATTCTATTATGAGATGTGGATGAGTGATCATTTACAGTTGATTGATTGTGGGTTATGCAGATCGTTGTGTTATCGAGTATAATATGCATCCTAAGATGTTTTATTAATTGATCAAATTGTATTAGATCGAGTCCATGTATTTTTTTTAATTTCTTCATTTTGTAAATTGGTGAATACATGAATACAAACTTGCACCCTTATAGAGATGCACCTATGGCACAAACGATCAAAAGGCGCGATGGAGCTCTTAGAAGATGTGTGCCAATTGATGTGAAGGAGCAGTTCTATTAATTTTACAGGGTGTTGCATTCATATTATGACTAGAGTTGTAATAAATGGTTCTAGTTGTGGAAGAATAGTTTTATCGCTTAAACTATAGATCCACATGGGAACTATTCATGAGCTCAAGTCATGTCAAGATTACTCGATAACGCAACTTTGTGTTCGTAAATATTTTATCTTATTATTTTTGTGAGATGTAATTGGTTGAATAATTGACTCGTTTATCTTGATAATCTTCGATGATCCTGTTGAGATTATCTTACATAATTCACCCATCATATATTTGGATACACACCTAGATGAGTAGGTCATGTTTGTCATTGAAACTATTAATGGTGAGATACTCAATAATTATGTGATTAATCTTGATTGTTTTTGCAACGCCCAATTGGGTATATGATACTTTCAGACCGATCTAATAACTGCTAAAGTCATCTCAACATCGAGAAATCCTTTTGATATTTTGGAGAATACTGATGGAGATTACGCATAAAATGTAATATTATTGTCCAATAATTAATATATTTTTTTGAAATAGTGGTAAAAATGGCTGTCAAATCCCTATTTGCTACTTGATTAAGACTGAGAAGTTAGATGACAATAATTACGATGATTGGTTTCGTCTGATAAGAATCCTCCTGGATGAGAAGGATATCCTATATGCCATAGAAGAAATCATGGACGAGCCCAATGAGGATGTACCCATTGTGGCTATGAAAGCTGTAGATGAGAAATACCAAAAATGGTTGAAACATAATCGCACAACTCGGAACCTTATCCTTCTGAGTCTTTACAAAGAACTCCTTCATACATGAGTCTTATCCTACCGCGAAGGAGTTATGGAACGCTCTTTATGAGGCGTATGCTAAAAAATCTAACGCAAAGATTCGTGCTATGGAAATGGAGTTTCAAGCATATCGTATTCCTCAGGGGTGTATGATTAAAGACCACATTCGTAAGATGAATAAGATGATAGCAAACCTTAGGAATGCAGGGAGTAACTTGAGTGAAAATCAGAAAATTAATACCATGTTCGGCTCCTTACCCTCTTGGGATCTTACTAAGAAAATTCTCAATCACAATGAGTTCCATCAAAACCTTCAGAGATTTATGTCGTCACATGGAGCACGAGATAGAAATGAACATAATTCTACCAAAAGCTCCTCTTATCCATTACATCGAGGATCAAAAACGCAAACTCCCACTGACAAATTCTGAAAGAATAAGAAACCTCAAAAGGATAAGAGAAAAGGTGACACTGATCCACCTCCATCTACTAAAGTAAAACCTAAGAAGCGTCCTTACCACAAGAAAAAGTCTCGTGATCAGATCAAGTGTTTCGTCTACGGTAAGGCCGACCATTATGCCAGAGAGTGCAAGATGAGGAAAGATGTTGCAAAGGTTGTATCTATCCTTTGTCCTCCCGTTTATTCCTTTGTTTGTTTCAAAGTTCTTATAGCTAATACTTCATCTTTTCAATGGATTATAGACTCTGGAGCAACCAAGCACATCACGAGGGACCGCGTAGGATTTTCTGACTTTCATCCCGTTGTTGGTAGCTATAAAGTCTATATGTGAAATAACTCGTTCGAAGACGTCCTCGGAGTTGGTGCATACCACCTTCAGACGCGAATTGGACAAATGTTGGTTCTTCAATGCACCTTATATACTCCAAGGATGAGAAGAAACTTAATATCTATTCCTTGTTTAGTTAGAGATAATTTTGATGTTAGATTTTGTAATTCTAGAGTGCTTTTTCGTAAAAATAATATTTTATTTGGTTGGGGCAATTTAGTTGGGGACCTCTTTGCTTTAGGCATTGCTGATTCATCTATTATTAATTCATCATCTTTACTTCTTGTTGTTCCCTTATCTGATGCCTTTATCACTTCTGAATCCCTTAAATGGCACGCTAGATTAGGTCACATAGGTAGAGATTGAATGGCTAGATTGGCCAAAGAATGTTTTTTGGGTTCGTTAACTAAAATTGATTTGCCCACTTGCAAATACTGCATAACTGGTAAGGCCTCTAGAAAACTCTTTCCTAAGGCAATCACATCTCAAGGTCTTCTTTAAATTGTATATACAGATATATGTGGACCTTTCAATGTACATGCTAAAAATGGATGCCAATACTTTATAACTTTCATTGATGATTTTTCTCCGTATGGGCATGTATTTCGTGTATCACAAAAATTTGATGCACTTTGTGTGTTTTCAAAGATATAAAACTGAAGTTGAAAATCAATTGGACCGTAGAATCAAAGTGCTTAGATCAGATAGAGGTGGTGAATACACTTATGAAAATTTTAAACTATTTTGTGAAAGTGTCGGCATCCTTAGGCAGTTCACCATGACCTATACTCCACAACAGAATGGAGTGGCTGAGAGAAGGAATAGAACTCTTCTTGACATGGTCAAATCGATGATGACACATGTTAATCTCTCTGCGAGCTTTTGGGGTGACGCGTTGCTAACGGCCGTTCATGTCTTGAATAGAGTCCCTTCTAAGTAAGTTCCAAAATCTTCGTATGAACTTTGGATAGGAAGGCCACGTTCTCTGGGTAATCTATGCCATTGAGGATCTCTAGGTCATGTACTGATCCCTGCGCCCAATCGAAATAAATTACATAGTCGAACCGTCGAGTGTATTTTTGTACGTTATCCAGATAATTCAAAGGGTTATATCCTAGTCTATGAAGAGCGTGGAGGTTCGATTGAGGTCGAATCTTGTAATGTTACCTTTATAGAGGATAAATATCCCAGCAGGAAGCGTCCCAGGATCGATAGTGAGTTATATGAATTGCCGAACGTAACTCAGGATAGTGAGAGCTCATATGAAATTAATGAGAATGCCCTTGTTGATCCCGTAAACAGTGGGAGCATTCTTCAAGGTGATCCTGAGGTTCAAAGGAGTACACGTGGTAGAATTCCTCGCAATTTTTTTAGATTGAAGGGGAATTATTCTCGTGTGTAGCCATGGATGATGATGAACCTAAAACTTATCAGCATGTCATGACTTTTCCTAATTGCGACAATTGGGTAATTGCAATGAATGAAGAAATGAAATCTATGAGGAAGAACCTTGTGTGGGAGCTTGTTGATTTACCTCCTGGTCGTAAAGTCATTGGTAATAAATGGGTCTTTAAAATTAAGAGAAATGCAGATGATTCCATAGATAAATTTAAGGCCTGTTTAGTCGCCAAAGGATTCACGCAGATTGAGGGAATTGATTATGATGAAACATTTTCTCCTGTGTCTCGATTTCCCTCAATTCGAATGATCTTATCTTTGGTTGCGTGCATGGACTTAGAACTCCATCAGATAGATGTTAAGACCGCTTTCCTAAATGGTGATCTAGAGGAAGAGATTTTCATGCAATAACCCATTGGTTTTACTGAGAAGGGTAAGACCTCTAAAGTGTGTAGACTTTTAGAGTCTCTTTATGAGTTGAAGCAATCCTCTAGACAATGGTACATGCGTTGTCATACGACGGCTATCTCGTTTGGCTTCCTTGTGAGTGAGGTTGACAACTGTGTGCATATTAAACGGTATGGTAGACATTTCATCATTTTGTCATTATATGTCGATAACATCCTCGTAGCTGGTAATGATAAGTGCTTACTTGCTTCTACCAAAGAATGATTGCCCTCTAACTTTGAGATGAAAAACTTAGATGAGGCCCATTTCATTTTGGGCCTTAAAATCGTTAGGAATCGTTTTAAAAGGTTTTTATGTCTTTTTCAGACTTCTTACATAGAAAGAATCCTTGAGCGTTTTCGTATGAGTAATTTCAAACCGGTAGAGACTCCAATGGATAAATATGCGAAGTTGAGGAAGGATATGTGTCCCAAAACAGATGCTGAGAAATTGGCTATGTCTGTTGTCCCTTATGTTAGCGCGGTTGGTAGTCGCATGTATGTCATGCGGTGCACACGTCCTGATATCTGTTATGCAGTTAGATTGGACAGTCGTTACCAGAGTAATCCAGGCCAATTACATTGGCATGCTGTCAAACGGATCTTTCGATATCTTAGAGGCACTTAGGATTTGATGTTATGCTATGGAGGCACTGATTTGAGAGTGCATGCATACTCTGATGCTGCTTATGGAGGTGATCTTAATGAGGGAAAATCCACCTCTGGCTTCATATTTTTAATGGGAGGTGGAGCTATTTCATGGATTAGCAACAAACAAGCATGTAACGCGCTCTCCACCATGAAAGCTGAATATTGCTTCTTGTGCTGCGGTTTAGGAAGGAGTTTGCATCCTAAGATTTTACAGAGGCTTGGGTGTTATTCCTCATGTCTAAGACCCACTTTCTCTCAGGATGGATAACAAATCAGCCATCGATTTAGTAAAGGATCCCAAATTCCACAATAAATCGAAGCACATCGAAGTCAAATATTATTACATCAGAAATCTTATCAGGGACAAGCAGGTCATTATGCATCAAATTCCTTCTAGAGAAATGTTGGCAGATCCTATGACAAAACCCATTGCGAGAAATGTCTATGAGATATATGTTAGGCATATGGGTTTATGTAGACTTTGAGTGAGTAGACTCAAAGTTTTGCAGGTGTCAGTGGGAGTTATGGTTCCATTACTATTATATATTTTTCATTTATACATGGTTGTTATTTATTGGACACTGACATTATTTTATAATTGCATTTTATTTTTGCATTACATTTTAGTTGTTTATACGCAATGTGGATAATTTATTATCTTTATCAGTATTTATATATATTCTTATGTTGATCATTGTGTGATTGCGGGAGTAGGTGTGATCACCTCTACGTTGGAAAAATAATCTTTCGTCAACAGACCACTTGTCCACTCGCACGGGCTAATGACAAGTCTGGAGTAGCAGAAAGCGATAGGTTACACGAGTAGGTGATAACCACCTCCAAACGACTCCATACGCGAGTAGCACCTGTTAAACACCATTGCACATGGGTGTGAGCTATGTTTGGGGATGAGACCTAGAGTCGAATGACGCATTCACTGGTATAATCAAGTGATGATGTCATAGCCTGAATGGGAATCAGGCTAGTGTTGCTGATAGATGTGAGTTTGCCTACATATTGTAGAACTGACGAGCACTGATTGAGTTCAGTTTGTCTACTTTACGACGTGGATGAACGATCACGTGTTCGGAGCATCGAGTGCTCCTGAACTTCCTTACCTACTGTTGTCTGATCCAATTTGATCAATGCATAGTGTGAGCTGTCAGTCTCGGAGGTGACTCTCGTGCCCTTAGCTACCCACCTTTATATATATGAGGATTAGATTGGGTGTCGCTACTTTAGTGTGTAATAACGATGATTTGACTAATATGATCGGGTGCATGCACTACTAGGAAAGCGACTTAGTCGAAATCTGAACTACGTAGTTGCGTGGGGAAGTTCCTTGACATCAACACCAAGCTCCTAGGACCAATGATACGCACTTGTAAGATTTATCTGCCGGCATCATAAATTACAAAATATTTAAACGATAGTTTTTTTTTTAAAATGTATGTATTTATTAAATATTTTATTTTCAAAATGGATTCGAAGAAACTGTTTCAAAATTCTTTTGATAAGTTAAATAAGTGCGTATAGTATGAGATTGCGATTTTAGATCGAAAGTTGTATATTCCGGTGTGGTCATGCGAACTAGGGCAAACATAGGAAAGCTTGGGTGATGGTGCACTAGAAAGATGACAACTTAGTGCGCACACACCTGTGTGAAAGATAGGCGATTTCTGCTGGTCCCACTCCACAGGTCCTTTGTTCTGTAAGGACTATCACGATTCTATTTTTGAGCTCTAGAGAACTTGTTAATCATGACACTACTTCCTACGGGGTTGAGTGGGAAATGTTGGTTTGAGTGGCTGAGATGCCACTTGTACAACCCCTAGGGTGTGCGTGATATACACCGTATAGCAACCATATTAGGGTTACCTATTAATATATGGCTTTGGAGATTGTAACTTGTAGATGTAGATGTGAAAATCTTCTTTCTCACAAGTTCTCCCTTCTTCTCTAAGCCTAAACCCTAGAGTTGTGATTATCCTTCTACGGTGCCATCAATTACCGTCGGATCCACGTGGCGTGTAGATAACGCCGTCTTCTCTGGTAGTTGATGGTTTGGATCAACGAGCATTAAATTATCTTGACTGTTCTCGAAGTGTGTAGAATCGATTGCGATCCACCCATTGCTTCCGCGCGATTAGTGATCTCAAATCCCAACACTAACTACCATTTTGGAACTTGCATACCGACAAAAATTATATCTACAGGTTTGCCAATGATGATCTAATCAACGTTAACCGACCTCCTTTCGACAGTAAAGCACCTTTCCATCCTATCAGTGTCTTATCAAATCTTTCAACTATTAGATCCTACATTGAAATGGGTGTTTTTCCGTGACCCAACGGATTTTCCCCAATATGTAGTTGGGAGATTACACCACCTACAGCCGAGTGTCATCCCTGGCCTAGCCACTATAACCTCCTCCATTTTAACCCCCAAACTAATCGTTTTCCCAATATTCATTTTTTGCCCCAAGATCGCTTCACAACTTCGGACAATTGCTTTTACATTATGAAGTTCCATTTCGTCAGCCCCATGGAAGACCGTTTCACCGGCATACTGAAATGTGTGACCTGCTAGTCCCCTCTGTTACTTCAAAACCCCCCTGATCAATAGCCATTCACAACATTTTAGTTATGCCAAATAGGGATGGGAATAGGGGGTCACCCTCATCCCCCTGGAGCTCCTAAAGAAGCCTTTCAGTGCTCTATTCACAATGACATAGACCTTGTCATTGATACACAACTACCCACTCATTTCCTCAATCTTCTCAAATCCCATTCATTGCAACATTAAGTCAAGGAATTTCCAATTCACCTTATCGTATGCTTCTTTCATGTCCAGCTTACAAGTCACACCAAGATTTCCCGTTCGTGACTGGAGTCAATGCACTCGGTGAGCCAAAACTGCCCTGTCCAGAATTTGTCCTCCATTCACAAAAGCACTTTGATTGGGTGAGATTAGTTTTCCCATCATGGGGTCTCCATCTGTTCCAATACCTTTGGAACGATCTTAAACACACTTCCCAAGAGGCCAATGGTCTATAATCCTCAATTCTCTCCAATGTATTTATTTTTGGGATGATTGTTAGGAATGCGTTGTTTATGCATTTTCCAACTCCTTAAATATTTCCATGATTTGAGAATTTCCCAGAAATGCTTCTAAAATTGCATTGTGAAACCCTGGGCCCGGAGCACGATCCCACTTGATTCAAAGAATACCTTGCAGACTTTCTCCTCTTTGAATTCTTTCTCCAAATTATCACTCTCCTCATTCGATATCCATTTGAATTCAATGCCATCTAGCGGAGATATCTTCCACCCTTCATCTTGGTTCAAGTTTTTATAATAGTTTACCATTTCCTCCCCAATTTCTTTTTGTCCCCACCCTCAATTGTTTGATCATTGTGGAAGAACTTTGTATTGCCATCCCCATGTTTCTGGCATTGCACTTTCTCCTTTTGCTTCCACATGGTCTCCTCTTTTGTCTTCTTTCTATATTCCTCCTTGGAGGTTTTCCACTTTTCTCTTTCCTCTGATGTAGTTGGGCCATGTTACATCAATCTCCTCCCGAAGATCATTGTCATTCGCAACTGGACATTTCCAAACACTTCACGGTTCTTCTTTTAGTTTCTTTTTTTAGCATGCACATTGTGGAGATGAACTTTGATTGTGCTGAGCCTTGCGGCTTACAGACGACCCACCATGATTTGACCAAATTGTCAAATTCCTCATTTACAACTATATATTCTTGATTCTGAATAATAACAACAACGACAACAACCACACTAATAATACTAATAGCTTTGAATGACTGTTAAGCACTCGTTTGCTGCTGGAACTTTGGATTTCGAGGACTGAAACAGTTTTATACTCAAGCTGCCTTTGTGTGACACAGGAGTCACACCAAATCCCTCCCAGTTGGAAAGAACTTGACATTGGCTAGTTGTCTTCATGGTACTTTTGCTTGAATTGATGATACCTTAGTATCATCCAACTTCAATCTTTTGCCATTCATGCAGCAAAAGGTTTTAGAGGGCAAACAAACATTTCTATACAAGACATTCGTTGGTTATGTAAAAACATCTTATCCCATGGGTGTTAGCGACGTTTTCATTCTTAACCCCGGTTCTTAGTAGTGTTTCCAAAGGTCACTGGATAGGTTTACCTGGGAAACATTCTAAAATAGGCATGTGGCTTTTCCTTTATAAAAGAAGGAAGAGTCTATAATTAGATATAGCGAGATTGTCCGAAGCATGAACAGAATCACCTTTGTTCCCGACCTTGCATTCGATAAATTGACGGTAGGGCACTTTCAGGCAGTAATCCAGTGAACTCCCCGGCTAATATTTTTGAATCCCCTTCGAAGTAGCTCCTTGGAAACGATACCACACCTTCAAAGCCCTTGCTTTATCTTTAGATATACTTCCTGTTTCTCTTCTCTATGCTCTGCCTTTCTTGCACATATTCTGTGGACTTACATCTGGCTAGTGAGGGAGTGGTAACGCCCAAGGAAATATCGTTTCTGATTTTGTCTTTCTACTTAATGCTTATGTGGCAACACTGAAAATATTCTTATAAGAACGACAAAGCTCTCTTTAGTAAAGGGCAGGATAGATATTTCTCCATTATCGGAGTATGGGCAGAAACAAGTTAAATCGATAAATTATTAATGCCTTTAAACATCTCTAGACGCCCCTTCATATGTTTTATTTCTGGTAAGGTACGCTTCATTGATTAATTTTAGGATTTTCTCATTGTTATATCACTTGTACTTAGGAACAACTTGGGCCAGAACAACTTCAATGGGAATATTTTCAAGAGATTTTTGCATAAAGTTCTAAGGTGTTGGATATAGGAAGGTGTTTATATGATGGTACTGGTTTTAGAAATGCTTTGAAAAATAAGGCTACTAATACGGGATTATATTGAAAGGTAAGGCTTTAAAAGTATGGTTGCAGTTCTTAGTGGAGTTCGCTGGAGCATACTCTAGGAGTCTAGGTAGGAGAGGAAGAAAATCAAAGAATAAAATAGGAAAAACCACAGTTTTACTTTTCCTCTACACCGTAATCCTTTACACACATTAAGAGTGCATCAAACTGTGTTTGCAGTTAAACCCACAGTATTTCTAGGACCATGAGATTTGAGATTTTCTAGAACCAAGTCTTTTTTCATTTAAGATATCAAAACTAAAATTTTACTATATTTAAAGTGAACTAAACATTCGTATCCTAGGTTTTCTAATCTAACGCAACTCTTTAACAAAGTAAATAAATTGGAAATAACAAATTGTGAGAATCAAACTTTTATAAAGGTCAGGAAACCCATCACACTATGACTTTTTTGAAAACTCTGAAGTACATGTCCTTCGTAACCTTGTAAAATCCTTCTCGGGATCTGACCTTTTAAGTGATTTTGTTTCCTATCAGAATAAAAACTTAGCATTCATTAGTGTGGAGAAAAAATAGGAGAGGTTCAACCTAATTTCGATTAAAGCACTGTGATACGCAAATTTCTGGTTTGCATCAGTACTTTTGTTGGGTATTAAATTCCATTGAGTGTAGTAGCTGAATTGTTTGTTTTTATACTGAATCACAATGATGCATTTTAATACACTTATTTATGATATTTTTTTCTATATAATTTTACACTCAATATTTAGATGAGCCTGTTGTAATGATTTTATCTTAAAATGTTTCTTACGCTTTGATTTATGAGATGAAACAATGACAAGAAACCTTAGTATTCTGGTGCTTTATTTTATGTACTTCAGCACATGTTAGATTTTATAATGCCTTTTATTGTGTTTTGTTATCTTAGAACTGTTTTTCAAATTAATTAGCTTAAAATTAGATCTGTAATAAAGCATTCTGCTTTTGTTAATTAGGAGTGAGGACGGTACTAGCTTATCTTGGATCTAAAATTGTTATGCTTGTGGGCTTGCTTTTCTTTGATATTCCATAGACTACTATGAGAATTTTGTATTTACATGCCATTAATTTATATTGGTAGTTTGTGGTTCCTTTTGATTCATATGTTGCTTGGATGATCATCTCATTGCCTTGTCCCATGCATTTAGGGTTGGCCTTGAGAGAGTCCTATTTCTCCACTTATTTTTGTTTAGGGCTAAACTTTCCGTCAATCCTCAATCCTTCATTGTACTTCTCACTAAAAAAAGGCAATTATCTAGTACTGGTCCCGTACGTACGGGGTGTTGGGAGGTGTGGATGGGATGCAAACCTACCCTCTGGCTTTTTATACACAAATTTGCTGCTCTCCAGACTCGATCCCGCCTCTTCATGCTTGAGAGCCCAAGCCTTTTCCACACCAAACAATGACCCCCCTACTCGTTGTGCTTGTATCGTACCAGTCCCTTGTACGGAGGCTGTGTCAGGTCTTTGATGGACATTGTGCCCAAACAATCTCAACCAACATTCCTTGGCTACCCCCTAACCTTCCTCTTACGATCTTACTTGCTCACAAGGATTAAGGAGCTTAGATAAGTTATTTTTTATCAGTAAAAAGCTATGACTTCGTTGATACTTTAAAAAAAAAAAGCTATAATTTCATTGATAGATGAAAATTGCAACAGACCAAAGATCCGAGCTCGGAGCTCGGTGGGAACAAAAAAACAAAATACAACCGAAAAATGAAAAATAGGAAAGAAAATACAGAAATACAATGAACGAGGCCCAAGCCGAGATAATACATCCACCAGTACAATCATGGACCTGAGGAGGTCGGAGCAGCTCCAACTCTCTTACTATTGCCTCCATCTATGAGGCGGAGCATTTGGGCGAGACCAAGCACCACGAAAAGAGGTCTTCAAACATCGAGTCTATCACCGCATTACGTGTTGAATTTCGCGTCAAATACTCTCCTTTTTTTCCAAATTTTCCTGAAGATTGCCATCAGAAGCAGCCACCACAAAATGGCTACATTATCCTCGAAAGGAAAATCACTCCACTCGGCAAGGATTATTAGGCCGATTCACCGAGACATATGGATGGCCCAAAGCTAGCCAAGAATGAATCTCAAACTTGTTGAGCAAAAGGGCAGCCTATAAATAGATGTATGACTGTTTTCCTCCCCCACCCCGCAGAGTCCACACATCTTGGGGACCACCATACCCCTCTTACAAAGCTGGACGCAAGTTCAGATTGTTTGCCATGCTACTTTCCATGCCAAAAAAATTTACTCTCGGGGGGCTCTGCTTTCCACAACGAAACCCAAGGGAGATCAATTAGGGGTCTTCTTGTGAGATACCTGTATTAGGATTTAACTGTAATTTTTTTCAGATTTTTCGTAGCGCCAAATCATTTTATTTTGCCGACTACCGTCCGCTCACCCTCCTGAGTTCCTCCAGAATTTCTAAAAATTCCCTCTGCTCATCACCCTTTAAATTCCTACAAAGGACAATATTCCATGAATTTTCACTTCGGGTCTCATCTCGCTAATCCCTAACTTTAAAGTTTTGTTCCTAGCAAGATTAAAGAGCAAGGGAATCCTCCTCATAAATGGATTATCACCACGCCATCTTTCCAGAAGCTTTTACTCAATCACCCACTCCCAAAAAAAATCAATACCCTCAAAGTCTGTCCACACTTTATACACTCCTTTCCACCACCAGAACCTAAGCGTCCTGTGACCTTTCGCTCCCCATCCCCTCTGATTTGCCCCATACAACTATACCACTAGCCCACCAAAACCCCCCTCCTCTTCACACTCTCTATAAGCACTTCCTAAGTAAGGCTCAGTTTACTTCTTCAATGGATTTAATTCCTAAATCTCCCGCAAGTCCAGCATCCAGTGGTAGTCTACCAACATCCCAATTTATCACATGATAATTTGGTATTTAGAATCTGAAATTATTTTTTACTCAACTTTAATAAATTTAATGTCTTAATGTTTGTAACTTTCAACTATAAAAAGGACAGTGGTGTTTTATTATTTTAACACTTTCCACTTGGTGTTACCAATTCATTGTCATGTGCTCTTTAGTGGTATCTACATATGCATTACTAGGTCCAGTTGAGAGTTCCTTTTTTATTAACTTTTTACTGAAATTATGTTCTTTCCAGGGTATGAGCCAGCTCGAATTGGAAGATGAAGTACAAGATGATTTAAAACGCGCCACAGGAGAGTTCACCAAGGATGGGGATGATGCCAATAAGCTGAATCACATTCTTCAACTCACAGGATTCAGTGATCCTGTGTATGCAGAAGCATATGTGACAGTTCATCATTATGACATTGTTCTTGATGTTACAGTCATCAACCGAACTAAAGAGACACTTCAGAATTTGTGCTTGGAGTTGGCTACCATGGGAGATTTGAAACTTGTAGAGCGCCCACAGAATTACACGCTGGCACCAGAATCAAATAAACAGATACGGGCCAATATTAAGGTCTCTTCAACTGAAACAGGAGTCATATTTGGTAACATTGTTTATGAGACTTCAAATGTGCTTGAGCGAACAGTTGTCGTCCTCAATGACATCCACATCGACATCATGGACTACATCTCTCCTGCAACCTGTGCTGATGTGGCGTTTAGAAATATGTGGGCTGAATTTGAGTGGGAAAACAAGGTACCGCTATCAGCCATTACTTGATTTTTTTTGCCTACCTTATTTAAAGAATCTTGGTATTTTACCCCTATGGTTCATGTCTAATCATTTCGCGGTGATCGTAAATAACACTGGAAGGATCATCTTGAAAACCAACAGGATGCCAATAATAATTTTTTGGTTTTTTTCCTTTTTTTTTTTCTGATTTGTAACAGTAATGGTTTTATTAGAAATAAAATTGGAATACAATTGGGAGGTGGAAGAAACCTGAATAGAAGAATTTTGTAACCGACAGAGAGAAATCTGTCAATCCCTAACTTAATCCATCTCGGGAAACACCCTCTTTGGTTAGGAAATCTTCCTTGGAGTTTGCTTCCACAGAATAATTTAGAAAAGCAGCCTTTATAATGTACATATAAGATCCACTAATTTCCACTGTATGATTTCTCTATCATCATCGAGTGAAGAAATTAGAGGAATTGCCTTCAACCACAATCAATATGCTCAGGACTTCATGAGGAACTGAAACCCTTGTAGGAGGTGTTCTGGATCCCTGCCAAAGTATTATTTATGCCTTAAATTGGGAAAGCCAAGGATGACTGCTCCTAAAGCATTCGTAAAGAATCCTCAATATCAGCGAAGCCCAGTTTGTGCTTCCCATGGATCAAAATATCGTCTGATATCGATACATATCGGTTTTGGACCTCACCGATACAGTACATTCAAGGTACCGTACTCGTGCCTCCCATACAAAAACCCAAAATACTGGACGATACATACCAATGTATCATCCGGAACCGATACGTATCGTCTGGTACGTATCGGTTTTGGAGCTGGACGATACGTATCGGTTTTCCGTTTTTTTTTACCCATGGTGCTTCCATTAAAATTGAGCTTATGAGCCCTCACTAGAGTAGGTGATCGTGTCTTCTCTATCCCCGATGAATCCAACCCATTATTTTCTAATGTCATCATCATCTCATTATTCTCATCATTGAAGTGCCAAGTCTTTTGGTGTCGCCGTGTTGGCTTGCGAGTCTTTTCCCAATTTCTGTGCATATATTTAGAACATACGATTATCTCATCATCCTCATTGCCAGTCCCATATGATTGAGGTTAAAATTTAAAACATACAATTATATAAAGGGCATAAACCGCCTGTCATTTACTTTGCTCTTTTATATTTTTGGTCTTTGGTGAACCATGATATGGCTTTTTCTCTGACTGCATTTCAGGTGGCTGTTAATACTGTAATTCAAGATGAGAAGGATTTTTTGAACCACATAATCAAGTCAACAAACATGAAGTGCCTCACCGCACCGTAAGTTCTTAAGCTCCTAGCCTAGTTTGTTCCCTGTATTTCTGCACACCATGACCACCATTTACTTGCCATATAGTATTGGATGAACAATAATATCGTAATGGGAAATGCTAAAATCTTATGTGTGAGTACATAAAATTTAACCACCCCATAGATTTGGCCATAGATCGCCAATGCTTAGCTTTGTTGGGCCACTATCACAATTTCCATTTTAGTTGGCAGCTTTCTCATAATATTGGCGACGGTTTTATTGTAATATTTGTCTTCTTGATTGCTTTTGGTTTCAGATCTGCGCTGGATGGGGAGTGTGGATTTCTTGCTGCTAATTTGTATGCCAAGAGTGTGTTTGGAGAGGATGCTTTGGTGAACGTGAGCATTGAGAAACAAGCGGACGGGAAACTCAGCGGTTACATAAGGATAAGGAGCAAAACACAGGGGATCGCCCTCAGTTTAGGAGACAAAATCACGCTCAAACAGAAAGGAGGCAGTAGCTAATAAATCAAACTTCCGTACTTTATCTGTTTACAAAACTTCCTTATCCTCTACTATCAATTTGAGCTATGGTCTTGCGGGTATTTCCGCTCTGAGGATAAGGTTGTTTTTTTTTTTAAATTCTCTTTTGATGAATGAGAGTACGGATTTTTGGTGAGTACAGATTTTTGGTGCCTTTTGATACTTATTGTTGAAACAAATACATTGTTTTTTATAGAATTTCTAATCAGGTTCTGCGCCATTTTATTTTTTGTCGTGGGCTCTGCTTTCTCCCGCCAATGAGAGGCTGTAGCCACTCCGTTTGGACTTTGGAGGCCCCTCTACTTTTAACATCTCTTTACAAGGAAGCTGTGGTTGTTATTTATTTACTTTTCGGTATTTTACTATTTGATCAGGTTCCCACTGTCAATTGTCACACGGCAGGCAAGGACTGTGAAATTATGATTTTCGGCTCGCCCTTAGGTATGAAAATGTATTAAAAGGAGATGATAGCCTCTCCACCATCCCTACATTACCAATTTCGCCTTCCAACTTACCTCCGCCCATCAGTACTGCCCCTACTCTTAACCAAGATGTACCACTCACTTTTACCAAACTACCCGTTACCACTGTTGCTTCTTCCGAAAATCATATGATCAACAAACTAGGGGTGGTGATGGACTGGACTAGGGCCAGGCTACGGTAAATCCAAGCCCAGCCCAAGCTTTGGCAGGCTTATGACCCTCAGCTCAAGCCTGACCTGTGTATTAATGACTTTACAAAAATTAGCAAAAAGAGAGCCGATTCCATCCTCCAAGAGCTACATGGAGTTCCATGCGGCACCGAAAGCACTGTTTGGGTGCCAAGTAGGGCACGGTGAGATGGTTTCGATAAATTTTGGAAGAAAAAAAATTCATTTAAAAAAAATAAAAAAGACTAGTCAAACTATAATTGATTTCAACAGTTGAAATTTTAGTGCTCAAAAGATACATGTTAGAGATGAGTTTTCGATTTCTTTTTGAAAAATAGGATCCAAGCAATGCACCATGTGGCATCCAATAATTATTTTGGGTGCACATGGAACTCTTCGGAGAACCTTGGAGGATGGTGACCATCCATGAGAGGATAACACCTTTTTCTTCATAAAAGTTAAAAGTAGAAACATTGATATATTACAAATATCTAATAAGAAGTGAATTACACCTCTTCAACATGGAGATGGATCAAAACAGTTGCGTCACCAGTTGCTAGGAACAATTCACTCGTTTTGATGGTATCCTATAGTATTTTGTACATCTAGCAGTTTAATAATATACAATTCCCTAGCTATGTGATAATAAATATTTCTTTATGAGCCCCTTTTTCATTTTCTTATACCCAATGTTAATTATTTTTAGGACTTTTGCCGTGCTGACGCTCACCCAACTCCCTCCCTCCCTCCCTCCCTCTTTCACATGGTTTCATTACCTTTTCAACAACAAAACCCAGCCTAAAATCCCAATTGAATACGATTTCTACCGCGGCAATTGCCCCCGGCCTTGTTGCAACTCGTCTTCCATGATTTCTTCATTAAGGTTAATTGTGTTTGATTTCTTAGCTTTCATTCGTGATTTGTTGTAATAACTCAATAGTTTTAGAAAAATCCATTATGGGCCTTTGTGATTCAAGTAGGATTCATCGCTACAATCATAGATTATGTTTCTTTATATAGTTTATAGTTAATTAATCATGATTAATCGAGGCAGAAAGAATTCATAGATAATGTTTCTTTTTTTCAGATATATATATATATATATATATATATATATATATATATATATATATATATATGAATAAAGTAATCTTAAAAGAGTTATATGGTAAACTAATCAAGGCAGATTCCATGACTGCAACCATAGATAATATTTCTTTTTTAGCTATATACATGACCCATGTGTTTCTTATAGAATTATAGCTAATTAATCGAAGCCGAATCCATGGCTAAAACCATAGATTTTATTTCTTTCTTAGTTATATGCATAATCTAACTTAGTTAATCAATCGTCTTGCTCCTCGAAGGAGTGTATCATATAAGCATAAACTCTGTCACGAAATTCCCTGAATTACACAAAATTTTGCTGATTCTTTTTGCCAAATATTCGTTTGATTCGTAGCTTTTCTGAATTTTTCTTGAATTTGAAATTTCTTTTCTAGATTTTCATCTTTGTGACACGTGTTTGAATCATACTTTGTATTGTTTTCTTATGATTATTATTGTTGATGCATTGAGGGCCGGCTCACCCCAGGCGAGTTAGGCGATTGCCTAGGGCCTCCATATTTGGAGGGGCCTCCAAAATCTATATCCTTTCTATAAAAGAGGAATCATTTCCTATCTTTTTTCCTATCTTATATTTATGGTTGTAGAGAATATGGCAATCAAAAAATAGACGCAACAAGCAAAATACAAACACAAAATTTACGTGGAATTATAACTTTGAAAACAATACCATAAAGTTAAATTAAAACAGCATATATATATATATATATATATATATATATATATATATATATATATATATATATATATATAAACCTCAAACTCGGTTGATCGAATTCGCTGATAAACAAATTCTGCACTGTGAATTCTTTCACCTCGAATTCCTGCACTGTAGAATCCTGATTGCATCTTCTTTTGCATCGAATTGACATAGTTTCCATCGAAACTCCCATAAAAGATCATAAATTTAATGTCAGCAATATTAAAAAATATTAAAATATCATGCCTCAAATCTAACTCTACTTTTGATTGATCTCTTCGTTTTAAAAAACCCAAAAGCCCTTAAGATCACATTTTAAATATGCTATAATCATTAGTATTCAAAGCTATGCTTCAAAAACAGAGACCATTGAATTAGACATCTCCTCTTTATGAAAGCCCTCTTCTTTCTTTCAATCCATATTACCCACATAACTGCAAAAACAACAACGCTCCTCAAGTCTCTTTTATTCCCATCAAACATCACAACATTCCATTCTGCAATTAATTGGTCACAGATTTTCGGAAAGACCACAGAACCCCGAAAGTAAGATCGGTATCCCACAATTCTCCTTAACCACTCAATAATCGATAAGAAGCTAATCTATGGTTTCCGGTTCATGAAAACACATGTGACATGTATTCCGCATTCGCACCCCCTCATTATCAATTGATCACCAACTAATGAGATGAAACTTCTTATCCTCGCTTTTTCTCGAAAGGAAATTTCTAACAATTGTGTCCAATATATTGATGAAAAAAAAAAACCTTAGCAGACAGTTTAAACATAGAAAGATAATAAATAGGCAACGAGAATAGTGTAGAGTTGATGAGATTTACTATACCATCGCTGCTAAGAAGACTACTCTTCCAAGTTGCGAGCCTTGTCTAAAATATCTTAGTGACTGGATCCCACAGAGAGGCCCTCCGCTTACCCATTCCATCGGGAAGATCTAACTACGGCCTAATACAAATTTACTTAGAATGAGAAATTATATAATGAAAACTAATACAAATATAATGAAAAATAATGAAATTAGAATAAATACAAATAAAATGAAAAATAATGCAAATAGAATCCAAAATAAGTCCACTATCACTATCAAATCCTAAATTTGCTTTGAATGAAAAATAATATAATAAAAATGAGTACAAATTGAATGAAAATTTATATAATGAAAACTAATATATAATAGAAAATGAATATAAATAGAACGAAAAAAATTTTATTTACCTGTGCAGGAGGTTGTGATTTTGTCCGAGGGAGTTTGGTGAACTCCAAATCATCATTGTATGAGAGTAGCTCTTCGAAGCTATCATCCGCGATTTTCGAACCCATATCGAAGCCAAAATGAGAGGAAGAAGAAAGTATGTGAGTGTATCGAAAGGAAGAAAAAGACGGTCGTAGGTGTTGAACTAAGCGAAGAAAAACGAGCATGGGAGCGTGGGGAATGCTCGGTGTTCAAAGATGTCGTAGCGCGTGAACGAGAGGAAGAAGAAGAAGAAGAAGAGCTCGAGAGCGTGGGGTTTGCATGCATGAATAGGTGGGTGAAAATAAAGGAAATGGTGAGTGTATTTGGCTCACAAATTTCAGGGGGACTTTTTGATTTTTTTTATTACACGTTGGAGCATGGGTGGATGGAAAGAATCTGAGGGTCAAAATAAATGTATTCTATTAAAGTTCATAGATCACCAGCTGTCATCTAGTGCTTGCCCCGTATGTACTGGGTGCTGGGAGCATAGTGACCAAATTTGTAGAGTTAAATTTGTAGAGTTTTTTAAACAGTTCCGAAATGCGCAATATTTTGAAGATATTAAAATATTATATATGTTCTAAATAAATAACGAATTTTGCAAAATGCAATTTTTTTTACTTTTTCCTGATCTTTTTCTTTTTTAATAAAAAATTTCTTTTCTTATTTTCTTTTATTTGTAATTAATAATTTTTTTATTTTTTTTCTTTCTGAAATTTGCCATATTTTTTCGAAGCCGATTTCTTCCTGAAGCCCAACATGGTCAACATAGTTAGGAGTAGGGCTCTCAATGGGCCAAGCCACCCTGAATTTTGGCTCGCACCCAGCCCGAAAAAGTGATATTTTTTATTAAGTAAATCCGGCCCGGTATCCGGACCAGGCTAAGCATGTTACAACCCGAATAAATCCGGGCAGGGCTTAGGTTGAGTGTTGCAACATCCGGCCCGCGCCCAGCCCGAATATTTTATATATATATATATATAATTTTTTTTATATAGTTAAATATGATTTACTTAAATACCCTGAGATTAAACCGTTGAACGGTTTAAACTTGGGGCAGTTAAGTCAAAAGCGCAATAACCTTTTGCATATATTTTTTGGTTAGACAAATTAGATAACTTATTTTATTTTCAAGCAATCGTTGCATGACTTTTTAGCTACACAGCTTGGATGATTTGTTAATAGATTTTTAAGCAACCATTGTCCGTTATAACCATTATGCAACAAATTAAAATAAAATATTTGAATAAAATCATATATCTGAGCCTCTATAATGGTATTAGAATGATTTAATTAAATTTTTAACCTTCTTCAAACTTTTATTAAAAAAAATTAGAAAAAACAACCCCAAAAAATAGTCCAACCAAGTTTTATTAAAAAACAATGTAAAAACTTGAAAACACTCAAACTCCAGCAGAGGGGCTGTGCTTAATGAGCACATCGTAGCTCGGGTTAGGGCCGGATTGAACCCCAACCTAGCCCTAATCCTGCCCATTGAGCCCTAGTTGGGAGGGGTAGATGGGAAAATTATAAATGGTGGACAAGTCTTGATAGACAATGTTACAAACAACTTATGTGGCACAACGTGACTAGCTCTGCAGTGCTTGGGCCCCACTATATGTGAACCACTCACATTGCACCACATCAGCTACGTGTAAAATTGTCTGACTCTATAACACTCTCGGGGAAGATGGGATTCAAATCTAACTCGTGAGTTTTACACAATATGCAAAGTGACCACCCTATCAACCAAGGTGTCAAACTCGGTGTCGGTCCATGGAGGACCGATACGACTCGGCTGATACTGATACAACTCGGTAACTTTCAAAAAAAAAACACACACACACATATTTCTCGGCTCAAATTGATACGCATCGGCCGATACCCGAAATCGATACCAAGTTGAAGGACCGATACATATCGGTTTGCCGAAAAACATGTACGTTTTGGTTTACTGTATTTTCAAACTTGACAACTCAAGTTTTCTATAATGGCACCAAGCGCCCCTATTAGAGCTTGTTACATGGTGGTGACGAGGGCATCCTAAGGGATTAGTCCAAGCATAAGCTTGAGATTACCCTAAGTTATAAAAATAAAATATATAAAAAATGGCCCCTATTAGAGTTCACTGATCATATGAACCATATAATCATAGATCATATGGTTAAAAAGATCATAAATAATATCACATAAAAATAGACCTACCAGTTTGATGGTTTGGATTGCTTACATCGTATACCTTTAATAGTGTAAAATCATTTAATCACGATTTTGGTGTTTAAGTGACTCGCACGCTAAACCAAGGATCAAAATTTTGGTTATAATTTTGGTTTTCGAGGGGACTCAAACCGAAATTTTGGCCAAAAATTTGACCCCCACTCAAAAATAAAATTTCAGTTTCGGTGGGAACCGCAATCGATAATTTCGGCCGAAACTTTGATCCTTGCACTAAACAAATTGGTATCAGATGCGTGCGTTTTACAAGTGACCTATCGACTTACCCACACGCAAACCAACCGTCACGTACTCCTAAACATCCGTAAAATGGAAATTTCACCTTTACCCAAATCGAATAAGGATAGCAAAAAGTCCAAATTACCCCCTTTCTTTAACACACAAAAACATCATCTTCTTCCTCATTTTAATCTGGTACAGTTTTTAAAAGTCAGAGGTGGCGAAGGTGACGACGTCTTCTCCTCAATCCAAATTATTCTGATATGCTATTTGGATCGACTCAGATACACATTTTTCGTCAGAGACTATAACAGATTAGAATGAGGAAGAAGAGGATACACCTATATAATTTAAAATTTTAAATATTTACATTTTTCTATATTTACGCGATGTGAAACGAGATCTATGCCGTCTGATTTGAAAGCTACAATATAAAATCGATAGTTCCAAAGATAGATATGAGAAAAAGGCGATATCGACTCTGTACATAATCGATATCAACTCTGTACATAGTCGGTACCGATCATTTTTAAGAGTCGTCATCGACTCTGTACAAAGTCGCCATCGATTATATATATATATATATAAATTATGTAATCAATGACGACTTAGTACCGAGTCGATGACGACTCTGTACTGAGTCATCATCGATTATATAAATATATATATATATATATATATATATATATATATATATATATATAATTTTTTTTTTTTTTTTTAATGTAATCGATAACGACTCTATACCGAGTCAATGACGACTCTGTACTGAGCCGTCATCGATTATATAAAAAAAATAAAAAATTAAATTTTTTTTTTTGATGTAATCGATGACGACTCTGTACCGAGTCAATGACGACTCTGTACAGAGTCGCCATCAATTCTGTACAGAGTCGATGACGACTTTGTATAGAGTCGATGACGACTTTTAAAATGATCGGTACCGACTATGTATAGAATCGATATCGACTGTATACAGAGTCGATATCTCCTTTTTCTCATATCTATCTTTGGAACTATCGATTTTATATTGTAGCCTTCAAATCAGACGGCATAGATCTCGTTTCACATCGCGTAAACATAGAAAAATGTAAATATTTAAAATTTTAAATTATATAGGTGTATCCTCTTCTTCCTCATTCTAATCGCTATATTTAAAAATATCGGTCGATCCAAATAGATCGAATAGTTTGATTGAGGAAGACGCCACCTTCGCACCTCCCGACTTTTAAAAATTGTACCAGATTAAAATGAGGAAGAAGATAATTTTTTTGTACGTTAAAGAAAGGGGGTAATTTGGGTATTTTGCTAACCTAAGGGCCGGCTAGGCTTGGAGCTGGTCGGTTTGGGTAAAGGTGAAACTACAGGGCCTCTAACGTAAAAGGCCTATCTGACAGGGCCGATCAGGTAAATTTCCCTCCGTAAAAACTGGTATCGAGTGCTCTAACCGGACACCAAAGTTTATGTTCTGATCATCTAGAGCCGCATGATAAATGATGTCATTTGGATTGGACTCAAATCCTAAGAGAAATCATAACAATGGTCCATATATGAATCGATCTAACGGTAACAAAACAATTTTAGTCCAGTAGACATGCAGATCTTCTATGTGACTGATCTAGATGAATGTTAACAGTGCTAAGTGTGCGGCATGGATGAACCAAACACCATTCTTCGTGCTCAGGTTGATCACTTGATAAATACTCTTATTAAAAGTAAGAAACTGGAGGGTACCTTTATTTTCAACCATCATTCTTCTTTTCCAACCAGAAGGTTCACACATGATTAAACCGTTGATTGCTTTGAATCAGAAGATGGAGATCAATTTTCTTCCAATCTTTGAGAAAATAGATCTTGAGATCATGATTCTACCATCAGAGGGTCATTTTTTCTTTCACGTCTCACACATACCGAAAAGTGATTTTGATGTAGGCACATGATTATGTTCATGTTTTGGGATAGTGGCCATGCAGAATCAAAATATGACCGTATGATATTAGATCCATGATCATTAAAACTAACCATCGTATGATTGGGATGAAGTAAAATCTCCATAGTCTGATTCAGTTCAGTCAAAGTTTAAGTAAGTCAAACGTGGATTGCAAAAAATGAAAAATCCCAAACAGTACACGAATCTGAAACGCACTCTTAGAAGTTTGAAAAAAGGCGCCCTTTACTTAAACATCATATAAAGCCCTACATAATACTAAAATTCCTTGGAAACCCAAGTGAAACTTATAAAGAAATACAATTTGTGCAACGGGTAAAATGGTCTTTTCCCACCATAAGAGTCGATGAAAAGGATAACGAACTTAAGAAACTGCCAGATTGTAGAGAGAGAGAGAGAGAGTAAAACTGTAAATGGCGAAACGATATGCAGTTTTGGAGAAGAAGGTTGAAGAGTTGGAAACCGAATTGAAGGAAGATTTAATTTTTAAAGGCGAGGACATTAAACGAAGGTTCGAGTTCTTGAAGAATCTGCTAAGCATAGAGATGGATTCGGAAGCCGAACCAGAGAAGTCGCACCACCTTCAGCACATCGAAACACGTCTCAACGATCTCGAGACCGCTTTTTTAAATTCATTCGATATTGGCACATTTGATGGGTGTTTGTGCACCAACTCGTGCCTCAATGACGACGTCAACGGAGGAGGAGAAGCCGCAAACGATGACGACCCAGATCTATTCTCCGTGCCAGAATTTGATGAAGCGATGCTACCGGCATTGGAAGAAAAGACGGCGCCGGTGCCGGTTCCGGTTCCTGAAGAGGGTGTTAAGGAAGAAGAGAGGATAATTTTGGATGGTAAGAAGAATGGTGGGTTTATGTCTTTGGTGGTGTTTGGTGTTTCTGTGGTGATGAGTGCTGGGTTTTCAATTTGTTATTACTATTATCAAGAAGACGACGTTTTCTTCACACCAACTTAGGAAAATCTAAAATAGTAGACTTTGTTTTTTCTTATATGAGAGATTCTTGATGGAATTTTTAGTAGAATTGGTTCGATAGATCTGATTTTCAAAATTAATTTTGAGATTTGATCATAGAATGTGGTTAGTTCTGGCTGTGTGTTGAATGGGGCTCTTTTCTTTTCTTTTTTCCTGTTTTTTTAGAATCGATCATCTAGATATTCGTTCATTTGTAAAAGGAAATTTTGTTATAATCTACTATGAAAAATACCATCTCAGCCATGAAACTCACTTTAATCTGCTATTTAAATCGCCATTTTCAGCCATAAAATCCACTTTAATCTGCCATTAAAGTCATCGCGGTTATTTAAACCACATCTCAGCCATCAAACCCACTTTAATATCCTATATGGTCTATATGCATAATGATCTATGTTTAAAAGGAAATTTGTTATAAAATCAGTTTATTATTAGCATTATTATTAAAGAAGATGATGTTCCCAACTCTCCACACCAATGGACTTGTATGTTTAACGATCTCGACTGTCTAATTAACCCCTTGGATGATGGCGTACCCTAGCCTAGAAACTGCATAGATTGTACCATCATAAGCCACCATTTTAACTGTGTGTGCCCCTACCGAACAACTGAGGGTGCCTATGCTCAAAAATTACGACTGCCTTGAATCAGATGTTGGAGATTGGTTTTCATCCCAATCTTCTACAATGAATTTTGAGATCATGGGTATACCATCAAACCGTTAGTTTTTTATTTCAAGCGGAACGGATCCCAAAAAAGTAACAAAAAACATGTGACACACATCACGCTCAAACATTATTTGAGGGTCAATTTTTTAGATTGGTGCCATGTGGAAATAAAAACTAACCATCTAATGGTATGCCTATGGTCTAAAGATCCATTGTGTGGAATAGGGCTCTCAATGGGCCTGGCCAGCCAGTATTTTGGCCCGCACCTAACCTAGAAAAAGCAAAATATTTTATAAAGCCAACCTGACCCGGTACTCAAGTCACGCTAAGCATATGGTGGCCCGGAATGATCCGGGCCAAGCTTGAGATGAATGTTTCAACACCCAGCCTGAATAAATAAATAAATATGTTATATATATATATATATATATATATATATATATATATAGAGAGAGAGAGAGAGAGAGAGAGAGAGAGAGAGAGAGGGGGGGGGGGTGGGCCGGGTGATATGAGTGCAACACGTAGTACCTTTTTTGTAAAGTGATGGGTAACATGAGGCCCACTATACTAACTTAGGGTTACACTTTTAAAAGATAAATACCATTTCAGCCGTCATTCTTAACTCTTTTTTTTTTTGAGATGTCATTTTTGACTTTTTTAAAGTCTCTTTCTTTTCTCTTATTTTTCTAAGAAATTGTCCGACATATTTTTTTATGTATATTTTACTCAAAAATGCTACCGACAAAGAAAGCACTAGCACATCGAAACGGCGTTAACAGACGCCCCTAAAACAAAGTGTTAGTGCTTCGTTTAAGGACGATGGCGCTTCCATAAAAAAAAAAATAATAATAATAATAATAAATAATAATAATAATAATAATAATTTTTTAATCAAAGCGTCGGCGCCCTTAAATGAATCGCTGATACTTCGTTTTAGGGGGGCGCTAGTGCTTCCATAGAAAATTAAATTTTTTTTTTTTTTAATCAAAGCGTCGGCGCCCCTAAAACGAAGTGTCAACACTTCTTTGCAGAAGTGCTGGCGCTTCACTACCGAGCGCTCATATTTTTTGAATAAAATATACCTGAAAAAATAAATTTGACACTTAGAAAAAGAGAGAAGAGAGAAAAGAAAGAGGCTTTAAAAAGACTTCTAAAAAGATAAAAAATGGCGGCTAAAAAGGAATATAACTTCTAAAATATTTTAAAATATGAGTTTTTTGCAAATACCCCCGGGAGTTATGTTGATATTATAAATAACCCCCCGAGTTATAGCTATTTGCTTTAAACCCCCTGAGTTAGCATTTTGGTGTTCATAAAACACCCTCTTTAACATAAGCTACTTTAAATGGTTAACCAGCCGTTAACGAATAGCCTAAATACCATATTTACCCTTTTAAAAATTAAATTACTAAATTGCCACCCTCTACACATGGTAAGAGTAATTTTAAATCCACCCCTCCACTTACAAAAAAGAGTAGTTTTAAATCCACCCACCAAATATTTGAGTTCACCCACGCTGAAAAATATTGACTGCATTGAATCGGACGATGGAGATCGTTTATCGTCCCAACCTTTCTGATGGATCTTGAGATCACGGAGGCACCATTAGACGGTTGACTGCATTGAATCGGACGATGGAGATCATTTATCGTCCCAACCTTTCACACGATGTATCTTGAGATCATGGTGGCACCATCAGACTGTTGACTGTATTGAATTGGACGATGGAGGTCGTTTATCGCCCCAACCATTCACACGATGGATCTTGAGATCATGGTGGCACCATCAGACGGTTGATTGCATTGAATCGGACGATGGATATTGTTTATCGTCCCAATCTTTCACACGATGGATCTTGAGATCATGGTGGCACCATCATATAGTTATTTTTTATTTCATGTGGTACACACCCAAAAAAATGACCTTAAAATTAATTTTTACCGTATACGTGATGTTAAGGTTACTTTTCTGAGATGTGTGCCACGAAATAAAATACTAAGCGTCTAATGGTATGCCTAAACGATCTCTATCGTCTTATTCAATGCAATCAATGTGTTTTAGCATGGGTGAACTCAAAGATTTGATGGATGGAAGCAGACGCAGTTAGGCAATCCAATTCCTAAAAATGGGTCTTAAATCATATAGGAAATTGGAGGGACGAGTATTTTGAGTAGAACATGTAGATTGAAGGTTTTTTTTTCAAGAATAATTGCATCGTTTGCCACAAATTCTCTATTGGTTGAGTATTCATCCAAATGTTGGCATGCTTTAATGAGGGAATCACCTTTCAGATGAGTCTTGAATCTGATGGGTGAATGAAGGGCCTTTTAGAAGAGTACCTTTAAATCCACCCACTGAATCTTTAAGTTCACCCACGCTGAAACACGTTGATTGAATTGAATCGAACAATAGAGATCATTTATCCTCCCAATCTTTGACATGATGGATCTTGAGATCATGATCATACCATCAGACGGTCAGTGTTTTATTTCACATGGCACACATCTCAGAATAGTGACCTTAACATCACGTGCATGCTTAAAATTGATATTAAGGTCACTTTTAGGGGTGTGTACCACATGAAATAAAAAATCGGCCGTCTGATGGTACACCCATGATCTAAAGATCGATCTCATTAAAGATTGGGACGATAAAAAATCTCCATCGTTTGATTCAATGCAGTCGATGTGTTTCAACGTGGGTGAACTCAAAGATTTTGTGGGTGGATTTAAAGGTACTCCTTTTAAAATAGTGGCCAATTATAATGGCATGACTTGTAAATAAAAGTGAATGAAGGGCCTTTTAGAATGGTGATAAACTTTAATGGCATGACTTTTAAATGTAGATGAATGAAGGGCCTTTTAGAATGGTGGTATTTTTAAAATATTGATTTCATTAAGGGCAAAATAGGCTTTCCGTCCATAAACTCACGACTAGTTAACCGCAGGGGGTTATATGAAACAGAAACACAAAAGTAGGGACTGCAGAATAAATACCCATAACTCAGGAGGTTTCTTATAATATTAGCATAACACCGGGGGGGTATGTAAAGTGGCCCCATGCCACCCATCACTTCACAAAAAATGCGCTACATGTCGCGCCCATATCAATTGACATAAAGATATCTCTACACTCGAGTGTATATATATTGAAAATTAAATATTATATATATATATATATATATATATATATATATATATATATATATATATATATATATTAAGTTGAAAACATTTTAATTAAATTTGCTTAGATTAAACAATTGAAAGGTTTAAAATCAATGACATCTAAGTAAAAATGCACTTGCAATTTCAATCGATACTAACTTCATAAATAGAAACCCTAAAATAGGATTATTTTATTGTAATTTCTACCATCTTGAGTTTCAACTCTAAGCAAGTCTCGCTCCCTCACACAATCTCTCATTGAAAATTGATTTGAAATTATTTTTTTTAACCAAATTTTATTATAAAAAAATCGCCCAAAAAAAACTCGAAAAAAAATCGCCCGACTTGTTATGGCCAGGCTTGGGCTGAGTACATCGCAGCCCGAGTTAAGGTCGGGGCTAAAAAAATTGGGATCCCAGCTCGGCTCGCTATGGCCGGGCTTGGGCTAAGTACATCGTAGCCCAGGTTAAGGTCGAGCTAAAGAAATTGGGATTTACCCGGGCCGATTGAACCCCAGCCCGACCCTAACCTGGCCCATTGAGAGCCCTAGTGGGAAAATTGGGATGAAAACCGATCTCCATTGTCTAATTCAAAGCACTCAATGGGTTTTCAACTTAGGCTCCTTACTAATTTAGTTGTGTTGAATTAGACGATAGAGATCATTTTTCACCACAATCTTCCACCCAATAAATCTTATAATCGAGTCTTACCATCAAGCACTAAGATTTTGATTTCTACATGCCAGACAACCCAAAAGTTTAACATGATCATGGTTGTATGTCAAACATGATCCTTGGATCACTTTCGAGATGCGTGCCATGTGAATCCAAATCTGACAAAATAAACTTTGGCTGTTTTAAATAAGATAGATCTTTTCGGCCTGATCTTGGTCCTAGTAGATCGTTAGATCATGAGCCTACAAGAGAGTCTACTGCAGAATGAGCTAATTTACTAAACACGTTGGAGCAAGAATCAAAATTTCGGCCGAAATTATTGGTTTCGGCCTCCACCGAAACCGAAATTTTGTACCGAAATTTCAGTCTATTTTGAATGGGGATCATATTTTTCGCAGAATTTCAAAATTTCGGTTACGGTCCCCTCCGAAACCGAAATGAAACCCAAAATTTTGATCCTTGCGTTGGAAGCCTAAGAACCAGGGTAAAAAAATTGGACTCGGTATCGGGTATTGGTCCTTGGAGGACCGATACGTATCGGCCAATACCGATACGTAACGGCCTATTTAAAAAAATTAAAATAAATAATAATAATAACTATAGGTACCAGCCAATACCGATACCGAGTGCTATCGGCCGATTTTTTATACCACGCTAACAACACCGTGCCAAAGTCCAAAAGCTGTTCTTAGGCCCGAGGGCGCCAAGCCAAACGCACCTTATATTTGAAGAGTATAAATGGTTTGACTGATCTTGTACAGCCGGTGGTACAGTTACCATGTCCAGTCCTGTTGTATGAATGAACATTCCGATGTGCACATATTTCTAGCCTCCATGAAATCTGTGTTGATATACTTTTGACTAAGGAGATGGACTGCAATTGATTCATGTACTGCCAGCAACACATGACCCTGTCTAACTAATACAAACTCATATTTTCATATTTGCGGCTCATGGATCACTCAGGAGCTGATCAATTTATCATCATCACAGTCTTATATCATCTATTTTGACATCCAAATAGATAAGCAAAAATGACATCTAAGTTCATTCAAGTCTTTTTTCCTTCCTACTTTATCTCCTACTAAACTCACCGGATTGGAACCCCTCTTCAAATTATTGCTGAGGCTCCTCTTAGTTGGGGAGTTTTAAGGCTAGGCTTTACGGCTGCGGGCACGATAAGTAAAGCCACAGCCGGTTAATACCCCTCAATTATATTCAAATTAATAGAGTTAACCAAACATGCAATAAATCAAAGGGTAAATGGCAAATGACTGCCTCTTTAACCTTTATAGATTGGAGCATGCCTGCGCCAATTTGTCGCCAAGTGGCCTACCATCTAATTCATCAAACTGGTAGCTTATATTGGAACAAACCATAAGCCTAAGATCAAACACAGCAGCCGATTTGACCATCCCATCTATTTACTCTAATATGGATGGTTGTACATATTTTCAATAGTTGATATTAAAGCGCACCTATCTGATTGTTCCAAAGATCTGTAGGCTTGATTCTTTGGCTGAGGCACGCCAATAATGGGCTACTAGTTGGACCACCTGGAATGACCAAAGATGCAGTGGGGGCTGCCATCTATCTAATCTGTGCAAATGAGGACAATAGAGGATTCTAAATTGAATTACCACTTGGAATGATCAAAGATTCAGCCTTGATGATGCCTGCTACCCATATAACTGCTCATTTGAAAAGCACTCGTACCAGATGGTCAGTTAGTCAAATGTGTGTGCCAAATACGAATGGACTGGATCAGTGAACAGGCCGACACGAGCTGATCATCACGAGTACCATCCTTGGCACGAGTACACTATACTTGCCTGCAATTAAGCCAGCCTCACAAACGGATTGTGTTTTGTTTCGTAACCGTGAGGCCATAGATTCAATACCAGCTTTCTTATAAGAGAATATTTAATATTAACATGTGGTCATAAAGTCAAGGGATTAACTCTCCTCATCGACATCGTAAGATTATCAAGCTTATGAACAGCCTTTCTGCCTCTGAACCCCATCAAAAATCTGATATTTGCAATTTTGGGTCCCTGGTATTTTTGAAATTCAAAGCTTGGCAATTGGCGAGATAATGTTGTTCATAAGCTTCAAAATAATCTGACGCCGGAGATGCCACATTGATCCTAAGATTAAATGCTCATTGGGTCACAAAGATCTGATAGCGATTACAAGGAATCAATCTAAAGTCATACAAAATTAAAATAATTTTTTCACACTACCAAGAAGCCTAGGTATCTGTGAAGATGGGTAAAACAAACAGCTCCTGATGGTGGACAACAAATAATAAGAGGGATTGAGAATAGGTGACCTGTTTTACATGTCATTTTTTCAATCCTTCGGAGTCAGTTGAAGAGGTATCCGATCAGGACACCCAGAAAAGCAATCGCTAACACAAACAAGAAAGAAAAGCCATGTGCACGACTTTTGTTGATTTCACTTCTTAACAGCTCCTGCTCAACAATATAACAGTAAAAGATCTCATCATAACAGGATACAGTAGTCTGACTTACTTTTTTATAAGAGAAAATTTTAAAAATTACATCACAGTAAGTCGGTGAGCTCTTTCAATTTAGGGATCAGTCTTAAAGTTGCGCCGCTATTAGATTGATGAAGCATTCATGATGGTACCAAGCAAAAAATGAAAATCAAACTGAGCCAAAAAAAGAATGCATATGGTTTTAAACTCGAATACTTGCAATGTGGGAAGCAATTCCATTTTTTGTCACACTTCTAATTCTGGGTTCAAAAAGATGGTACGGGAAAAGTGGAATGGATAAGTAATCATAGCTGTCATAAGGAAAACTTTTTGAAACAGATAAGTTCAAGCATTGGTCCATCTATTAGTAGTGCCAAGCTTCTACCTAATGTGCTGCTCACATGGTTTAAATTTAAAATACTGGTTTCCCGGTTACGTATCGTCCAGCTCCAAAACTGGTACGCATCATTTGATACCGAATCATATGACTTCGAGTGAGGCATTCTGACACTTAGACTGATATGGATGCAGTTCTCTCATCATGAAACAACTAACGAAAGGGAAGCCCCAGCCTGGTCAAACCGCATTCATTTTCTTTGTTGTCTACATTGGCTAGAAGCCAATGCTCTAACAACAATGCATTCTAGCCATAGATGTATCATTAGGTGATATGCTGAGACAAATATGCTCAGCTTTTTTCTGTAGCGGAAAAAAGATCCCTCACCCATGCCGTAAAAAATTATGAAAAAGAAGTCCAAAAGGCTGCACATACTATCAATCCTCTGACTCCCAATTGGTTGCCCTCCCGAGACTCGCTGGTGTGGTAGGTCATGATATGTCCCCTTACGAGTGGAGAATCTGCTTTTGGGTGTCGCTAGCTGGACACTGACACCGAGGGCCTAAGTTTCGGCCCACACAAGGTGTGTACCGCCGGAAGAAGAAGCAACGAAGGAGCCATGGAGCGCAAACATCAACCGAGGAAAGGACTTGAGGAACAACAATGAGGATCACTGCCTATGTTCGCTCGAGCGAGAGTGCTTCAGAAAAACAGGCCAACTTTCGGCCATCAGTCGAGCGAGCGAGAATGCATCAGAAAGCATGACGAAAACTTTCGGTCAAACTTCGCTCGAGCGATCCCTGATTATTGCTCGAGCGACCCCTTTTAAGATTCCCGCTCGAGTGAGAACCAAACCCGCTCGAGCGAGCCGGATGACGTGTTTGCCCGATTGGGGCTTATTTCTTCTTTTGTTTTCTTTTGTTTTCAAAAGCTTTTAGGTTACCTTTTAAGGTAACTTGTACTTATCTATTTTAGGGTTAGAACTTTTGGATACTTGCTATAAAAGGTTATGATGTAAGCCATTTTTGGCATTGGTTGATTTTATGAAAAAGTGTAAACACTTGAGCTTGTGAGAAGCATTAATGTAAAGTGAGTCTTCTTCCCCATGTGGGTTTGGTGTGAGGCCAAGGGTGAGATACCCATGTTAGCTTTGATCTTCTCTTTATCAATTGTTCCTACTTAACTTGCTAATTTCTTGCTTTTATTTCCATCTATTCGAATGCCTAAAGCCCCAAAAACCCTAGATCTAGAGTTATCTTGATGTCCATCCTTGTGGGTTGATTCTCTTCGATACCCATCGATCCACAACCGTTGTTGGGCTCGAGATCACTCCAATCGTGCAAATTGATTGCTCACTTCAAAGCCCTAGCAAATAACTAGTAGAATCCACAGCGATCAACAAGCGAGCGCCCCGACCTAGAGGATGCTAGAATTCTATCTCTAAGATCACACCTTCCGCAAATCTAACGGATCTAGTGCACCGGATTGAACCCTAGCCGAAACAAACACAGTCATTTAAGGGGAATTTCACAAAACCCTAAGGTATTGCTTTAACTTGTGTTTCATTGTCCAATTAATGAGTTTAATTTTGAAAATTTTGCATATCATGATCATTCACGTGTTTTAGGGACGTTGTCCTGCGTCATTTTTGGTATCAAAGCTTAGGTTCTAGGTTAGGGCATTTGTGTGTTCATTTGCGTTCACATTTCGTGTTTGATAAAATTACTCATTCACTTGTG
Source organism: Chloranthus sessilifolius (assembly GCA_021018995.1). NCBI lineage: Eukaryota > Viridiplantae > Streptophyta > Magnoliopsida > Chloranthales > Chloranthaceae > Chloranthus > Chloranthus sessilifolius. Next base: position 104,929,356 of record CM037595.1, on the reverse strand, counting down.
GTTCATAGTTGCTTGTCATTTTAGAACCCATGTTAGTGAGCCGTAGTAGCCATGGATACGAACGTGCTTGTCGATGCTCTTAAGGGCATCAAAGCCATGATGATCAAGATGAATGAAAGAATGAATGCCATGGAGGAAGCCCAAACGATCATGGGTGTCTCTAATGGTAGACTTCTCGACCGATTAGATCGGTTGGAACGAGTTGATGAGCGACGAGACCGACGCCATGAGCGTGACGGTCCGCGTCTTGAGCATGGTGGTCGACCTGATGACCGGAACCGTAGGGAAGTAGTTCATCGCGGAGATGACTACAATCCGAATGATAAACTCCTCAAAAATGTCTGAGTTGAGTTTCCAACTTTCGATGGAAGAATGGACCCTAAAGTCCATGGGTTAAAATCTCGAAAAAACGATACGTATCGTCCAGCCCCAAAACCAATATGTATCAGACGATACGTCAAGGTACCGTATCGGTGAGGTCCAAAATCGATACGTATCGTTCGATACGTATCGGTATCTGACGATATTTTGACCCATGCTAAAGTCTTTCTCGATGGGGTTTCCGATATGGATCACTATTTTGAATGATATGACATGAACGATGAGCGATGTGTTAGACTCGCCAAAATGAAGATCATCGGTCAAGCTCGGTTCTTTTGGACCAACGTCGAACGCATGAGGAGTAATGCGGGTCATGTTCCCATTATCCATTGGGAGGACATGAAGAAGCGACTTATGGAGAAGTATGTTCCTTTATCATACTACCATCGCCTACTCGACCAATGACAAAATTTACGCCAAGGTAGTATGCATGTACTTAATACATTGGCAAATTTGAAGAATTCATGATGCGAGCCAATGTGTCGGAAGACCCTCAAGTCACTCTCTCTAGATTATGCACCGGGTTTCGATTGGAATTGCAAAAGGAGTTGATCTCTCACCCCGTTCACACTCTTGAAGAGTTACGCCATTGTGTAAGACCTTGAATGGTATTTGAGAATGACCGTGGTAAGGCGATTTGAACCACATGCCGATGGCCATCGTGACGGAGAGGCGAGGCCTAGTGTCGGGAACCCACCTCCCAAACCTACACAATCCACTCTTACGAATGTAAGGTTTGACAAAGGGAAAGGTGTGGCGGGTGAATCCTCAAGGGGTGGTTCTCAAACCAAATGTTATAAGTGTCATGGGTTTGGCCACTTTGCTACCCAATGCCCTATGAGAGATACCCAAAGAAATCTCTTAATTGAAGAAGAGGTTAGCTAGGGAGGGGGTGTTGAAGAGGAAGTGTATAAACCGAACGTCACACCTAGTAATGAAGAGGGTGATGACGGTGACCATGCACTAGTGTGCACCCAAGATTGCTTGGTTGTGAGGTGTGCCCTTACACAACCTCAACGTGGTGATAGAGACGATTGGCGTAGAGATAACATTTTCTACACTTTCTCCAAGTACGATGGGAAGAGTTGTAGGGTTATCGTGGATAGTGGGCATTGCACGAATGTGGTGTCAACACACACACTCTCACCCGCTTAGGGCTTACACCCGAAGCCCACCCGAGACCCTACAAAGTCGCATGGGTCAACTCCTCTATTCCTGTGTCCCAAAGATGTGTACCGATACAATTAGCCTCGTATTCGGACACCTTGTGGGGCAATGTGGTGCCGATGGATGTAGGCCACATCATCTTGGGAATGCCTTGGCTCTATGACATGGATGTGACCCTCCTAGGGCAGTTTAATGTGTGCACGTTCATATATAAGAGCAAGAAGATCAAATTAAACCCCTTGTCTCCTAAAACACCATCGGGTAAGAAGGTTGAGAAGAAGAGTGGTTTATCTAAGACATCTACGACCATCAATATTGTGAGCCCTTTAGAATTTGAGAAAGCTTCTTTGGATGAGAGCATGGTATACGTTGTCATCACCATCGAGCATGCTCTCAAATCTATGGGCGAGCACCCTAAAGAGGTTGAGCCGATTTTGAAAGACTTTGTGGATGTCTTCCCGAAAGACTTACCCGACGAACTCCCCCCGATGCATGATATTCAACACACCATAGATTTAGTTTCCGAATCCACTCTATCAAACCTACCTCATTATAGAATGAATCCGGTTGACCATGCTGAGTTGACGTGACAAGTCGATGAGCTCCTTCGGAAGGGGTTCAGCCAAGAGAGCATGAGCCCTTATGTCGTACTCGCATTACTCACACCCAAGAAGGATAGTACTTGGCAAATGTGTGTGGATAGTCGGGCCATTAACAAGATTACAGTCAAATATCGATTTCCTATATCGAGGCTCGACATGTTGGATATGATGGTTGGTGTCGCTATCTTCTCCAAGATAGACCTTAAGAGTGGCTACCATCAAGTCCGAGTCTACCCCGGTGATGAGTGGAAAATCGCCTTCAAGACCAAAGATGGTCTTTATGAGTTGATGGTCATGCCTTTTGGACTTTCTAATGCCCCGAGCACCTTCATGAGGCTCATGACCCAAGTGTTGCGACCGTTTATGGGCAAATTCCTTGTATTTTTTAACATCTTGATCCATAGTTGCGACAAGGAGCAACACTTGACCCACCTTTGGTTGGTTTGTGAGACCTTGAGGGGAGAAAAGCTATATGCGAATTTCAAGAAGTGCGCGTTAGGGTTCATTGTCTTCTTAGGGTTCATTGTTTCGACCGATGGGATGGTCGCGGACCCGAAAAAGGTAAAGGCTATTGTAGAGTGACCCGAGCCTAAGAACATCCACGATGTCTGTAGCTTCCATGGATTGGTTACATTTTATCGTCGCTTCATTCGAAGCTTTAGCACCATTATGGCTCCCATCACCGATTGTATGAAAAAGGGAGAGTTTCAATGGAGCAAAACTGTGACAAAGGCCTTTGCAAAGATTTAGGAGAGAATGACTAGTGCACCAGTCATGCCCCTACCGGATTTCTCCAAAGTCTTTGAGGTTGGATGTGATGCTTCAGGTGTGGGTATCGAAGGAGTGCTTAGCCAAGAAGGCCACCTAGTGGCCTACTTTAGCGAAAAACTCAATGAGGCGAACCAAAAATACTCCACCCATGACAAGGAGTTCTATGCGGTAGTCCAGTCCCTATGGTATTGGAAACACTACCTTTGACCACACGAATTTGTCTTATTTTCCGACCACGAAGCTTTGCGCTTTCTTCCTTCCCAAAAGAAGCTAAACCTGAGGCACGCAACTTGGGCCAATTACCTCCAAGGGTTCACATTCGCGTTAAAGCACAAAGCCGGTGTTGAGAACAAAATCGAGAATGCGCTTAGTCATTAGGTGGCGACTTTGCAATCCATGAGCACCGAGGTCATCGGATTTGAGCAGTTGAAGGACGAGTATTCCGAGTGCCCAGATTTTGGAAAAAACTACACCACCCTCCTTAGCGATCCGACGAGTACTAGCTCCATTTATACCCTACAGGGTGGGTATTTGTTCATGAGCAATAGTCTGTGCATCCCTCGTACTTCATTGCGTGACTTCTTTATTTGGGAGTTACATACCGGAGGGATTGTTGGTCATTTCGGACGCAACAAGACCATCACGCTAGTTGAAGATAAGTTTTTTTGGCCTAGTGTCATGCGAGATGTCGCCCGGATTGTGCGACAATATCGTACTTGCCAAACTTTCAAACAAAATAAGCAAAACATGAGCTTGTACACTCCTTTGTTGATGTCACACACGCCATGGCAAGATATCTCAATGGACTTCGTACTTGAACTCCCCAACACTCTAAGAAAGCACGACTCTATTTTTGTTGTAGTGGACCGCTTCTCCAAGATGGCCCACTTCATACCGTGCCGACGCAACCCATATTGCGAAATTATTGTTTGAAGAGATAGTGCGTCTTCACGAGTTACCCAAGACCATTGTGTCGGATAGGGATGTCAAGTTCACTAGTTACTTTTGGAAGACCCTATGGCACATGATGGGTACTATGCTCTCATTTTCATCGACATATCATCCTCAAATTGATGGCCAAACCGAAGCTACCAATAGGAGTTTAGGCAATCTCTTTCGATGTCTTGTCGGTGATCACACTAAGACTCTCCATTCTATTGGTTTTAGTGGTTGAGATGCCACTTGTACAACCCCTAGGGTGTGCGTGATATACACAGTATAACAGCCATATTAGGATTACATATTAATATATGGTTTTAAAGATTGTAACTTATGGATGTGAAAATCTTCTTTCTCACTAGTTCTCCCTTCTCTAAGCCTAAACCCTAGAGTTGTGATTATCCTTCTACGGTACCATCAATCACCATCGGATTCACGTGGCATGTAGATAATGTCGTCTTCTCTGGTAGTTGACAGCTCAGATCAAACAACATTAAATTATCTTGGCTTTTCTCACAATGTGTAAAACCGATTGCGATCCACCCATTGTTTCCGCGCGATTAGGGATCTCAAATCCCAACAATGGTATCAGAGCAATCATATCGATTTCTCCATTTCTGTAAGTATAAAAAAAAATTTATCTTATTTTATGATTAGATTCCAACGTTTTTTTTTGTTTAATCTTATACCCATTGCCGGCATTAAAAGATGAAAAGGGTGATGAAGGGAAAAAATTAAAAAGAAAAATCCGGTACCCGCCGGCGATGTCACTGGCCGGAGTTGGTCAGCCCCCAGCAATGTCGCCGGATGGACTTAGTCGGCTGTCGTGGATGTCGTCGGCCGGCCACCTGGCTGCAATTGTTGGGTGGGCTTTCCCCTTCCCCGTTTCTTCTTTCTTATGTGCTAGGGTTTCCTAGTGCACATGATTTCTGTATAATAGACCTGTCAGGTCTGGGTTCATGTCGAGTATAAATGGGTCATGCTCAATAGTGGATCGGGTTCTTGATCAGGTCTAGACCGTTTTGGGCCGGGTCCATTCGGGTAGCTATTGGGCCAGATCTGGATGGGTCTTGGTTCAATATTGGACCGAGTCTAGATCGGGTCTGGGCCAGTTTTTGGACCGCTCGCCAACAATTTTTGGACTTGATCCAATCAAGTCTAGTCCGGGTCCGGGTCCGAACCAGGTCCATTAATTTGCCTAATGCAAAGGTATAAATTTAAAATGTTTTTGGAGGTGGGGGATTCAAACCCCCAACCTCTTCTCCAAGATGTAGTATGAGACTACTCTAAACCAACTGTGCTAACAGCAAGTTGATGCAATAGGTTTCAATATAAAAGTATATATATTGAACATTTACAACCTCTTTTTGGGCTGTTTTGAAGGTTTTTTTAACATTGATCTTTTTCCCTTTTGTAAAATATGAGTCGTTAGATAGTATGTTTTCTTGTTAAACTACCTTCTGACAAAATATCACATATTTTATTGATTCGAATGGTCCAATCTGATTGGTCAAATGTGCGCACCAGCGCAATTTTCAAAACTGCAATAGTTTGACTGCCTCTTTGTTTTGGCAATAACTCGCTCATTACTTATCGGATTTAGGCCCATAAGTAGTCGATTTTGATCTACTCGATGAGATCTACTAATTGGACAAATCGGATGTCTTTTTTGATGGTTTGATCTGCTCAGAAATTTGTGAATATCATTCATAATATTTAATTATCGTTAGCCCCGATGATTAAAATTTTAATTTTTTTATTATATTATGAGATGTAGATGAGTGATCATTTACAGTTGATTGGTTGTGGGTTATGCAGATTGTTGTGTTATCGAGTATGACATGCATCCTAGAATGTTTTATTAATTGATCAAATTGTATTAGAAAGAGTCCATACATTTTTTTAATTTCTTTATTTTATAAATTGGTGAATACACAAATACGAACTTGCACCCTTATAGAGATATGCCTATGGCGCAAACAATCAAAAGGCGCAATGGAGCTCTTAGGGGATGCGTGCCAATTGATATGAAGGAGTAGTTCCATTAGTTTCATAGGGTGTTGCATTCATATGATGACTCGAGTTGTAATAAATGGTTCTAGTTGTGGAAAAATAGTTTTAGGGCTTAAACTATAGATCCACATGGGAACCATTCATGAGCTCAAGTCATTTCAAGATTACTCGATAACGCAACTTTGTGTTCGTGAATATTTTATCTTATTATTTCTGTGAGATGTAATTGTTGAATGATTGACTCGTTTACCATGATAATCTTCGATTATCCTGTTGAGATTATCTTACATAATTCACCCATCATATATTTGGATACAAACCTAGATGAATAGGCCATGTTTGTCATTGAGATTATTAATGGTGAGATACTCAACAATTATGTGATTAATCTTGATTGTTTTTGCAACGCCCAATCAAGTATGTGATACTTTCAAACCGATCTAATAACTGCGCTAAAGTCATCTCAACATCGAGAAATCCCTTTGACATTTTGGAGAATACTGATGGAGATTGCGCATAAAATGTAATATTATTGTCCAATAATTAACACTATTTTTGAAATAGTAGTAAAAATAACTATCAAATCCCTATTTGTTGACTTGATTAAGACTGAGAAATTAGATGGCAATAATTACGATGATTGGTCTCGTCTGATGAGAATCCTCCTGGATGAGAAGGATATCCAATATGTCATAAAAGAAATCATGCATGAGCCCAATGAGGATGTACCCATTGTGACTATGAAAGCTGCAGATGAGAAATACCAAAAATGGCTGAAATATAATCGCATAGCCCGGAACCTTATCCTTCTGAATCTTATCCTACCGCGAAGGAGTTATGGGACGCTCTTTACGAGACGTATGCTAAAAAATCTGACACAAGGATTTGTGCTATGGAAATGGAGTTTCAAGCATATCATATGCCTCAAGGGCGTACGATTAAAGACCACATTCGTAAGATGAATCAAATGATAGCAGACCTTAGGAGTGCGGGGAGTAACTTGAGTGAAAGCCAGAAAATCAATACCATGTTAGGCTCCTTACCCTCCTCTTGGGATCTTACTATGAAAATTCTCAATCACAATGAGTCTATCAAAACCTTCAGAGATTTATGTCCTCACCTGGAGCGCAAGATAGAAATGAACATAATTCTATCAAAAGCTCCTCTTATCCATTACACCGAGGATCGGAAACGCAAACTCCCACTGACAAATTCTGAAAGAATAAGAAACCTCGAAAGGATAAGAAGAAAGGTGACACTGGTCCATGTCCATCTACTAAAGCAAAACCTAAGAATCGTCCTTACCGCAAGAAAAAGTCTCATGGTCAGATCAAGTGTTTCGTCTGCGGTAAGGCGGACCATTATGCCAGAGAGTGCAAGATGAGGAAAGATGTTGCAAAGGTTGTATCTATCCTTTGCCCTCCCGTTTATTCCTTTGTTTGTTCCGAAGTTCTTATAGTTGATAGTTCATCTTTTCAATAGATTGTAGACTCTGAAGCAATCAAGCACATCGCGAGGGACCGCGTAGAATTTTATGAATTTCATCCCGTTGTTGTTAGTAGCTACAAAGTCTATATGGGAAATAACTCATCTGAAGACGTCCTCGGAGTTGGTGCATACAACCTTCAGACAAATATTGGACAAACGTTGGTTCTTCAAGACACTTTATATGCTCTAAGGATGAGAAAAAACTTAATATTTATTCCTTGTTTAGTTAGAGATATTTTTATGTTAGATTTTGTCATTCTAGAGTGTCTTTTCGTAAAAATAATATTTTATTTGGTTGGGGCAGTTTAGTTGGGGACCTCTTTGCTTTAAACATTATTAATTCATCTATTATTAATTCTTCATCTTTACTTCATGTTGTTGACTTATCTGATGCCTTTATCACTTCTGAATCCCTTAAATGGCACGCTAGATTAGGTCACATAGGTAGAGATCAAATGACTAGATTGACCAAAGAAGGTCTTTTGGGTTCTTTAACTATAATTGATTTGCCCACTTGCGAGTACTGCATAACTGGTAAGGCCTCTAGAAAACCTTTTCCAAAGGTAACCAGATCTCAAGGTCTTCTTCAAATTGTGCATACAGATATATGGACCTTTTAATGTACATGCCAGAAATGGATGTCAATACTTTATAACTTTCATTGATGATTTTTCTCGGTATGGGCATGTATTTCTTATATCACAGAAATCTGATGCAATTGTGTATTTTCAAAAATATAAAACTGATGTTGAAAATCAATTGGACCGTAGAATCAAAGTGCTTAGATCAGATAGAGGTGGTGAATACACTTCTGAAAATTTTAAACTATTTTATGAAAGTGTTGGCATCCTTAGGCAGTTCACCATGGCCTATACTCCACAAAGGAATGGAGTGGTTGAGAGAAGGAATAGAACTGACATGGTCAGATCAATGATGGCACATGCTAATCTCTCTGCGAGCTTTTGGGGTGATGCGCTGCTAACAGTTGTCTATGTCTTGAATAGAGTCCCTTCTAAGTCGGTTCCAAAATCTTCATATGAACTTAACTTTGGACAGGAAGGCCACCTTCTCTGGGTAATCTACGCCCTTAGGGATCTCTAGGTCATGTACTAATCCCTGCGCCCAATCGAAGTAAATTGGATAGTCGAATCGTCGAGTGTATTTTTGTACACTATCCAGATAATTCAAAGGGTTATATCCTAGTCCATGAAGAGCGTGGAGGTTCGATTGAGGTCAAATCTCGTGATCTTCCCTTTATAGATGATAAATATCCCAGCAGGAAACGTCCCAGGATCGATAGTGAGTTATATGAATTGCCGGACGCAGCTCAGGATAGTAGGAGCTCATCTGAAATTAATGAGAATGCCCTTGTTAATCCCGTAAACAATGGGAGCATTCTTTAAGGTGATCCTAAGGTTCGAAGGAGTACACGCGGTAGAATTCCTCGCAAATTTTTTGAGATTGAAGGTGAATTATTCTCGTGTGTAGCCAAGGATGATGATAAACCTAAAACTTATCAGCATGCCATGACTTCTCCTAATTGCGATGATTGGGTAACTGCAATGAATGAAGAAATGGAATCTATGAGGAAGAACCTTGTGTGGGAGCTTATTGATTTACATCCTGGTCGTAAAGTCATTAGTAATAAATGGGTTTTTAAAATTAAGAAGACTGCAGATGGTTCCATAGATAAATTTAGCGTCCATTTAGTCACCAAAATATTCACGCAGATTGAGGGAATTAATTATGATGAAACATTTTCCCCTGTGTCTCGATTTCCCTCAATTCGAATGATCTTATCTTTGGTTGCGTACATAGACTTAAAACTTCATCAGATGAATGTTACGACCACTTTCCTAAATGGTGATCTAGAGGAAGAGATTTTTTTGCAACAATCCATTGGTTTTACCGAGAAGGGTAAGACCTGCAAAGTGTGTAGACTTTTAAAGTCTCTTTATGGGTTGAAGAAGTCCTCTAGAGAATGGTACATGCGTTTTCATACGACCGTTATTTCGTTTGGCTTCATTATGAGTGAGGAAGACAACTATGTGTATATTAAACGATCCGGTAGACATTTCATTATTTTGTCATTATATGTCGATAACATCCTCTTAGCTGGTAATGATAAGTGTTTACTTACTTCTACCAAACAATGGTTGTCCTCTAACTTTGAGATGAAAGACTTAGGTGAGGCCAATTTCGTTTGGGGCATTAAAATCGTTAGGAATCATTCTAAAAAGTTCTTAGGTCTTTCTCCGAGTTCGTACATAGAAAGAATCATTGAGCGTTTTCGTATAAGTAATTCCAAACCGGTAGTGACTCCAATGGATAAATATGCGAAGTTGAGGAAAGATATGTGTCCCAAAAACAGATGTTGAGAAATTGGCTATGTCTGCTATCCCTTATACTAGTGTTATTGGTAGTCTCATGTATGTCATGCAGTGCACACGTCCTGATATTTGTTATGCGGTTGGATTGGTCAGTCGTTACCATAGTAATCCAGGCCAATTACATTGGCATGCTGTCAAACGGATCTTTCGATATCTTAGACGTACTAAGGAATTGATGTTATGCAATGGAGGCACTGATTTCAGAGTGCACAGATACTCTGAAGCTGCTTATGGAGATGATCCTGATGAGGGAAAATCACCTCTGGCTTCATATTATTAATGGGAGGTAGAGCTATTTCATGGAGTAGCAACAAACAAGCGTATAATGCGCTCTCCACCATGGAAGTTGAATATGTTGCTGCTTGGGCTGCAATTCAGGAAGGAGTTCGGATCCTAAGATTTTGCAGAGGCTTGGCCTCACTCCCAAGACCCACTTTCTCTCATCATGGATAATAAATCTGTCATCGATTTAGAGAAGGATCCCAAATTCTACATGAAATAGAAGCACACCGAAGTCAAGTATCATTACATCAGAAATCTTGTCAAGGATAAGCAGGTTATACTCCATCAAATTCCTTCCAGAGAAATGTTAGTAGATCTATAACAAAACCCATTGCGAGAAATGTCTATGAGATACATGTTAGGCATATGGGTTTATGTAGACTTTGAGTCAGTAGACTCAAAGTTGTGCAGGTGGGACTTATGGTTTCATTACTCTTTCATATTTTTCATTTATACATGATTGCTATTTATTGGGCACGGACATCATTTAACAATTGCATTTTGTTTTTACATTACCTTTAGTTGTTTATACGCAATGTGGATAATTTATTATCTTTATCAGTATTTATATATATTCTTATGCTGATCATTGTGTGATTGCGCAAATAGGTGTGATCACCTCCACGTGGAAAAAATTATTTTTCGTCAGCAGGCGACTTGCCCACTTGCATGGGCTAATCGCAAGTCTGGAGTAGCAGAAAGCGATAGGTTTCACGAGTAGGTGATAACCACCTCCAATCGACTCCATACGGGAGTAACACCTGTTAAACACCATTGCACATGGGTGTGAGCTGCGTTTGGGGATGAGACCTAGAGTCGAATGAAGCATTCACTGGGATGATCTAGTGATGATGTCATGGCCTGAATGGGAATCAAGCTAGTGTTGCTGATAGATGTCAATTAGCCTGCGTATTGTAAAACTGACGAGCACTGGTTGAGTTCAGTTTGTCTACTTTACGGCGTGGATGGACGACCACATGTTCGGAGCATCGAGTGCTCCTGGACTTCCTTACCTACCGTTACCTGATTCGATCTGATCAATGCATACTGCGAGCTGCCAGTTTCGTAGGTGACTCTAGTACCCTTAGCTACCCACCATTATGTATATGAGGATTAGATTATGTCTCACTACTTTAGTGTATAATGACTATGATTGTGACTAATATGATCGGGTGCATGCACTACTAGGAAAGCGGCTTAATCGAAATCTAAACTACGTAGTTACGTGGGAAAGTTCTTTGACATCAACACCAAGCTCCTAGGGCCAATGATACGCACTTGTAAGATTTATCTACCGGCATCATAAATTACAAAAGATTTAAACGATAGTTTTTTTTTTAAATGTATGTATTTATTAAATATTTTATTTTCAAAATGGATTCAAAAAAACTGTTTCAAAATTCTTTTGATAAATTAAATAAGTGCGTATAGTATGGGATTGCAATTTTAGATCGAAAGTTGTATATTCCGATGTGGTCATGCGGACTAGGGCAAGCATAGGAAAGCTTGGGTGATGGCGCACTAGAAAGATGGCAACTTAGTGCGCACACACCTGTGTGAGAGATATGCGATCTCAGCTGGTCCCACTCCACGATTCTATTTTTGGCCTCTAAAGAACTTGTTAATCATGGCACTACTCCCTACGGGGTTGAGTGGGAGATGTTGGTTTGAGTGGTTGAGATGCCACTTGTACAACCCCTAGGGTGTGCGTGATATATACCATATAACAGCCATATTAGGGTTACCTATTAATATATGACTTTAGGATTATAACTTATGGATGTGAAAATCTTCTTTCTCACTAGTTCTCCATTCTTCTCTAAGCCTAAACCCTAGAGATGTGATTATCCTTCTACGATGCTATTAATCATCGTCGGATTCACGTGGCGTGTAGATAACGTCGTCTTCTCTGATATTAAATTATCTTGGCTTTTCTCGAAGTGTGTAAAATCGATTGCGATCCACCCATTGCTTCCGCGCGATTAGGGATCTCAAATCCCAACACATTCTACCATTGGCCGAGTTTGATTATAACAATTCTGCCAATAGGTCCATAGGTACGAGTCCATTTGAGGTGGTGCATGATCACAAACCAAGAACACCCCTAGATTTGATCCCTATGTCCGCATCTCACCACATGTCTGAGTCTGTAGATGCATTTGCACAGCATATTCATAACTTGCATGTCGAAATCAGACGTAAAATTAACTTGAGCAATGATAATTACAAATTATCGGCAGATTCGCATAAGCATTTCAAAGAATTTCAAATCGATGAACATGTGATGGTTTGGGTTAGGTCTGAACGATTCTCATCGGGAATCGCAAAGAAGCTCCAAGCCTGCGGCGCAAGACCTTTTAGGATTGTGGCAAGGAGTCGCCCTAACGCTTATGTTCTTGAGCTACCTCAAGATACGGGGGTTAGCTCAACGTTCAACATGGAAAACTCAATTCTTTATCTAGGCTCAACCTCACCCCTTTGCAATCCATTTCAAACGTCTCCTATTCACGATCCCTACCCAATCTTGCAACCTATACCACTTCCTCCTCCAAGTAAGCCGAAAAGAGAAGTAATTGAGAAGATCTTGTAGTCTCCACCCAGGCCGGAGGGTTTCAAAAATATTTAGTGAAGTGGGTGCATAAGCTGGAATCTGAGAACACGTGGGTCATTGAAGATGATATATGCCGCCTAGTCCCCGATATGCTCGATTTATATCACGATTACTCTTCATCGGTGATGAAGCCCTTTTGATCTGGGGGAATTGGTGGGGACGCCAATACCGAGGACCTAGGTTTCGGCCCACACAAGGTATACTGCCAGAAGAAGTGACGGAGGAGCCATGGAACGTCGACATCTACCGAGGAGAGGCCTTGAGGAACAGCAATGAGGATCACTACATATGTTCTCTCGAGCGAGTGTGCTTCAGAAAAAGGCCAACTTCGGCCCATCTGTCACACGATCAAGAATGCATCAAAAAGCATGGCCAAAACTTTCAGCCAAACTTCGCTCGAGCGATCCTTGACTGTCGCTCGAGCGACCCCTTTTAAGATTCCCGCTCGAGCGAGTCGGATGACGTGTTTTGTTTCTTCTTTTGCTTTCCTTTGTTTTTAAAAGCTTTTAGGTTGCCTTTTAGGGTAACTTTGTACTTTTCTATTTTAGGGTTAGAAATTTTAGATATGTGCTACAAAAGGTTATGATGTAAGCCATTTTTGGCATTGGTTGGTTTTATGAGAAAGTGTAAACACTTGAGCTTGTGAGAAGCATTAATGGAGAGTGATTCTTCTTCCCCATGTGGGTTTGGTATGAGGCCAAGGGTGAGATGCCCATGCTATCTTTGATCTTCTCTTTATCAATTGTTCCTATTTAGCTTGCTAATTTCTTGCTTTTATGTCCATCTATTTGAATGCCTAAAGCCCCCAAAACCCTAGATCTAGAGTTATCTTGATGTCTATCCTTGTGGGTTGATTCTCTTCGATACCCATCAATCCACACCTGTTGTTGGGCTCGAGATCACTCCAATCGTGCCAATCGATCATTCCCTTCAAAGCCCTAGTAAAGAACTAGTAGAATCCACACCGATCAATGAGCGAGTGCCCTGACCTAGAGGATGCTAGAGTTCTTTCTCTAGGATCACACCTTCCGCAAATCTAACGGATCTGGCGTGTCGGATTGGACCCTAGCCAAAACAAACATGGTCATTTAAGCAGAATTCCACGAAACCCTAAGGTATCGCTTTAATTTGTGTTTCATTGTTCAATTAATGAATTTAAGTTTGGCAAATTAGCATATCATGATCATTCACGTGTTTTAGCGTTATCCTGCGTTAATCGCTCTGCTGCATCTAGCTCGTCCTCTAGTAGACCCTCAAATTCACTTTTAGCCTTTTTGGTGTTGCTACTTCTAGTCACTTTTAGACCCTCAAGTAAACATTTAAGCATTCAAATGTGTGACGTCCCCAGTTTCATAACAAGTCATAAATTTACTATAACCAGAGACATCACACCATGTGACATCCATTTAGTCCTCAAATATAAAGATATGTTATTCAATCCTTACTGAGTGGGCATAAAATTCATTTATTTTACTTTAATCTATGTTTATTCATATGGTTAATCTAATTAAGCTAACCAATTTTAACATTCTGCGTGTAGATCGTGCTAATGTAAGCACTCAAATAACCATAAATCATAAATAATAAAGAATGAATACAATAAAGTTTAATCAACAAATAAAAGTCCTTCATGATGCTAAGGGACTGTTGTAGCCTGTAACTAGGGACTGTTGTCAAGACGTCCGAGTTCAACAAGGGTTTTCAGCATTTCATGATGCTATGGGATTGTTGTAGCCCATAACTACGTTTAGGATTCTTCTCTGTGATGGGGGTTCGTTTGCTTTGTGGATCTGCTTGGGTCCCTCAGTGTCTTTTTGGGGAGGGTCACCTTACTTGGGTAGTTCCTTATTACCCACCAAGGTATGTTTCTCCTTATTTTTCTTTGATTCATATATTTGCATTGTTACCGTTTCAAATAAAATAAATAATAAATAAGTTCATAATAGTTCTAATTAAAAACTCAACATTAATAATTCATTTTGTACTACTCGTTTTATTACATCACCTTGTTAAACTATGGTCTCAAAAGATCACAGAAATTCAACTCCTTCATTTCACTCAAAAGCTCGATCACGTATGCCTTAAAGAAAGTACAAAATGAAAACATATGGATGTAAGATAACTCTGCAAGAAACCAGTCATGAGAAATCAAACCCATCAATCAACGTATAAATGCTTTGAAAACATAAGGTCATTATTCATCGTAAAAGGAAGACACTAAAAGTGACATGGAGCATAGGGCACATGTGCGTGTAAAAGCATCGTAAAGAGATAAACTTCTTTTAAACGTTTTTTTTTAATAAAACGGCATGCCCTATTTGTGATCATGTGTATAGGGAAGACAAGCTTAAACAACATAAAAGGTAAACTTTTTTTAAGATGAAAGAAACTACTATAATAATCATGTGAAAGAACTCGTAAAATACCTTTTTACGATTTTCATTAATGCATTCATGTTTCATTAACTTGACTTATTCTTTATCTTGTTTAATGCAATTACATAACATGCAACATGATTTGTCGTGATCTTGCAATGATTGCACACTTATAAGATTCCCCCCGTAGGAGTTAGAACCGTTAGTCAAGCACTAGATCCGGGCTGGTTACGGTGTGCAGTAGAATGAGCCTTTCTCGGACTTGCACTTGCTATGCACATGATGCATGCATTACATCTTATCTTGTTCATGCTTCACTTGTTTATCTTGCATCTTGGTTTTGTATCTTAATTAAAAAGAAAGTATAACTCTAACAATTACATGATTAGGGACTTTAGATCTTTCCTTTTGTATGCATGAATGCATGAGAATAGGTATGATGAAATTCAAACTTACATGCAATTATCTTTCCTTAATTAAATCCTCAAGTACTAAAAGAAAGAACATTAAACTACATGACTCATACTAGAAACATAAAGTGGAATCATAACTTTGAAAATGGCATCATAAAGTTAAATTAAAACAGCATACATATATTAACCTTAAACTCGGTCGATCGAATTCGCTCATAAACGAATTTTGCATTGTGAATTCCTGCACTGTGAATTCCCAAACTGCGGATTCCTGCACTGTGAATTCTTGCACTGCATCCTCTTTCGAGTCGAATCGACATAGTTTCGATCTGAACTCCCATAAATGATCTTAAATTTAATCCCAGCAATATTAAAAAATATTAAAATATCATGTCTCAAATCTAACTCTACTTTTGATTGATCTCTTCGTTTTAAAAAACCCAAAAGCCCTTAAAATCACATTTTGAATATGCTATAATCATTAGTATTCATAGCTATACTTTAAAAAGGAAAACCCTTGATCGTTAATCTTTAGAAATCATACGAAACCTTTTACGAAGTAAACTTAAACTGTTAAAACAAAGATTTGTGCCCTCAATCTCAAAGAAACTCGTTTTAAATCAATGTAATTTCATGAAAGAGATTTTAAATACATAAACCATCATCAATTTTCAAAAAAGAAAGCTCATAATTATTCATAATAAAAACTCTAGGGTAAGATCCCATGATTTCTTCATACCTTGATGTCGTAGATTCCTTCGTGTTCTTCGAATCCTCGAACTGAAAACTCTAGGGTTCCCATTCTAGTCTTCTTCTAGCTTTATTTCACTTGCTAGAATCCGTCTCTTTTTCTCTCTAGGATTCTAAAATTCTGTAAATTAATCTAGCTAATCTTCCATATATTTATAATAATCTAAGTTTCCTTATTTAAATCTAACTCTAAATAGAATTTCCTACATGTGTCTTTATTAATCCCATGGGCCTTTAAATTACTAATGGGCCTTACTAATAGTCTTTACTAACTAATCTTTTCTATTCGGCTTTATCAATTAGCTCATGGGTCCTAAAGGTTCATTACTTAAAAATACTTATGGCACGCGAAAGTTACTAACAATTAATTAAAAGTTCTTAAGGTCCATTAATTAGATTAAATAACTATCATAAGCCATAATTAAATAAAACAAACATGCAATAATCAATCAAGTGCATCAAAACAAATCACAATCATAATTTAAATTAAATAATTAAGGTTTAATTAAACATGAAAATGCTATGTGCAAGTGCCCCTTCCATTGGGCTCCTCAACAAACAAGCACAAACAACTCTAGCTCTATTGGATGTGCCAAGTAAACTGAAACCTTCCTTGTCCACTCAAAAAAAAAGCTCATAAAACTTGTGCTGCTCTCTCAACCAGTAGTGCCTTCAAATAAACATTACATAATATATGTTTATACGGTCCTAGTGGACTATTCAACAAAGAAGCATCCAATACTAATCATTGTCTCAGGCCTCGACCATAGCTCCATTGGCTACACCAAGGAAAACGAGGTCGTCCAACACACTAACAAAAAAAAAAAAGCAACACGTGTTGCTCCCTCCAAAACAGATTGTTTGAATCTTTGATAAATCGTTTGCAAAGAGTATTTGCAACATTGTTTGCATCTTTGAGAGTGGAAAGAACAGAAAATTTTAAGATATTATTTCTATCATTGATTTTCTTGATGTTAGAAAACTTCTACATGAATGGATTGTCACATCAATTTAACTCAACTAAAGGTTCTTCCTCTATTTAGAAGCCTAATAATGAATACAAAACAAATTTGATATCTTCAATTTTCAACCAAAGCACTTGCTTCTGATGTGGATTTGTAAAACTCAGATGATATGGGCTAAACTGCTCGTCTGTAGGATCGAATGCTTAGACTTATGTCCATTTTTTCATAAGATAAGTTTATCCAATAGTATAACTAAAAATGCTATAGAATGGATGGCAAAGTTAAATTCATCTTGCAGTAATTATGCTGCTACAACCCACAAGGGAATTGGAGCAAAAATGGAACATGTCGTATGGACAAAACTAATTATTACAGTCGTTGGATAAAAGAGATAAATGAAAATGTATAAAAGATCAATGAAAACCTCCATGATAAATGAACTATAATGGTTAACGATAAAAGTAAATAAATAAATAGTAAGAATAGGTTAGCATCAAAATGGAAAATATTTAAAAGAGATCAATGAAAGACTTCATAATAGATATCTAAGGCTCAGAGAAACAATAAACAATATCTAAGGCTCAAAAGCACAAGCAAAGTAATTTATTGGCATGAATGATAACCACAAGGTAAACTCAGGGGAAAGATGGAATATGGCATTCTCAAAAATCTTAGGCATTTTGCTGACACACCTTTTCCCGCTTACAGATTCCATTAAAAACTAATGAATTTAAATAGATTCCATTATAAAAGAAGTTCGTAAAGCTCAATAGCATAGGAACATTCAAACCATACCAGCTCTTGTTGAAGTTTTTGATTTTGTTGGACAGCAGAAGTTTTCTCCGCAGTCAGCTTGGAAATCATCCATGCCTAAACGGAGGAATAAAGCCATTAGCACATGAAGATGCACCATAACAAGCTTGTATCTTTTGTATGCCTACATGTGTATGCATATATTTATAAGTATACAACACAGATATATGCACGTATGTATATACATTTAGTTATATACAATTATATACCACATCAGTTCTTTTTTGAGTTTACGTTTGTCTCACATGCAAAAAGTGTTTATTTTCAAGGGCTTTTTCAGACTGAAAAATGTTTATTTTCAAGGGCTTTTTCAGAGTGGAGGGAAAAGACCCTTGGGCCTCTTGGAGAAGTCTTGATCGGTCCAGGTTTTTCTTTATTTTTCTATACTTTTCTCATATTTAATACTTTCATATTTGTGGGTTCGGAAAAATATATTGCTTAGAGACCTTTTCCATAGGCTACGATCAAATGATTTGTCAGTGTGGAGGTTGTTTGGTCGTCTAGTGAATATATATGCTATTACAAAATAAGGACAACCGTGATACTTTATGTAATCACCTTACTCCATTTGAGCCGAATGCAAACTGAAAGGTACAGAACTCAAATAGGAAATCTGGCTCCATGTCCTGCTTTGAATATACAACTTGTTGGGAGCATTAATTTCGAACTTTTGTTTCAAGGGTTTATTTGTCTTTTATTTAATATTTGTTTTAGGGTTTTCTTTTATTGTAAGACCTCCTATATAAGGTCTTTAAACAATGTAATTAAGGGAGTTGATTGATTATTAAATGAGAGTTTATGCTTCGTGAAGAGAGTCTTCTTCCTCGCGATGGGTTTGGTGTGAGACCAAGGGAGTGATTCCCATATATTTTCCTTATTGTTGTCATTGCTTTGCGTGGTTTGCTTGATTATATTTGCTATCTAAATCTCTGCGTGCTTCTCTAGCCATAGCCTAAATCCTTCCTTGTGATCCCCGAAACCCTAAACCCGTTTTGAAGCCTAAATCACACAAGTTCATACCCTTTCTAAACCATAAATCGATCTCAAAGTCATAAATCTTTTACAAACCCTAATTCCCTTTTACAACCCAATTTAGAATCTGTGAATCTACATCGGACCGAAGACGAGCGCCTAATCTTAGAAAAGCTAGAGTACTATCTCTAGGCCGATCTCGCCTCGACTCTAAAATACTTGTGCATCGGATTGGACCCTATCTGGATCTCGTGTGATCTACCCATCAGAATTCTGCAAACCCTAAGGTATCAAAGATAATTTTGCGATTAAACTTAAATTAATTTATTTAATTTCGGCAAAATCTTCATTAAATCATATTTCGCATTTTAGGGTCGTTGTCCCGCATCAGTTTTGGTATCAGAGCCCTAGGTTTTCTAGGTTAGGGCATTTTTGCTTGTCATATTTATTTTATTACATTGTTTTTGTGAGTCCATATTGCATTCCATATTAGAACCCTAATAAACCTCGTGATCACCATGGACTCGAGTGCGATTCTCAATGCCCTTAACGGGATGCGAAAAGAGTTGGATGCGATTAGTGCACGTCTAAATACCATTGAGCAAGCCCAAACATCACTAGGAGTTGGTAGTGATAGATTACGTGATCGAATCAACCAACTGGAAGCGATGGGTGGGCCGGAAAATCAACACCAAGAGCGTGAGTGCCCTCACTTTAAACATAATGGTCACCAAGACAATTGGAATCGTAGGGATCATCGTAGAGATGACTATGACCCCGAAGTTCAACTCCTTAAGAACGTTCGAGTTGAGATTCCGACTTTCGATGGAAGAATGGACCCTACCGTCTTCCTCGATTGGCTTTCTAACATGGACCAACACTTTGATTGGTATGTCATGAATGACGACCGTTGCGTTAGACTTACGAAAATGAAATTGGCTGGTCAAGCTCGACTTTTCTGGCTCAATGTTGAGCGCATTAGGGTGAACGCGGGTTGTCCTCCCATTACCCATTGGGACGATATGAAGGAACGACTTACTGAGAAGTATGTTCCATTATCATACCATCAACGCCTCCTCGACCAGTGGCAAAATTTACGCCAAGGTGGTATGCCCGTGACCAATTACATTACCAAATTTGAAGAGTTCATGATGAGGGCAAAAGTATCGGAAGACCCTGAAATCACTCTCTAGATTCCGCACCGGATTGCGACTGGATTTGCAAAAAGAATTGATTTCTCACCCCGTAGAAACTCTTGAAAGATGTTATGTCGTTGTGCAAGATCTTGAACGGTATTTGAAAACTATGGTGGTGAAGAAGACAGAGCCACAATATAGTAACCAACGATCCGATGAGAGACGATTCAATCCTCCTCCCAAACCTACACAACCTACCCCTATCAATTTTAGGTTTGAAAAGGGAAAAGGTGTAGTCGGAGAATCCTCAAGAGTTAATTCTCAAGTAAAATACTATAAATGTCATGGGATGGGACACTTTGCCGCCCAATGCCCTACGAAAGAACCCCAAAGGACTCTCTTCATTGAGGGAGAGGAGGATGATGATGAGGTAGTGGTTGAAGAAGAAGTATTTGAACCGGTTAGCACACCCAGTGATGAGGAGGGTGATGTTATTGGTCATGCTTTGGTTGTGAGGTGTGCCCTTGCACAGCCTCAACGGGATGAAAAAGATGACTGGCGTAGGGAGAACACTTTCCACACCTATGCCAGATTTGGTGAAAAGAATTATAGGGTCATTGTGGATAGCGGTAGTTGTACCAATGTAATATCCACTCATGCGGTACGCCGCTTAGGGCTTACACCTAAAGCCCACCCGAGACCTTATAAAGTCGCATGGGTCAATTCTTCATCCATTCCCGTGTCGAAAAGGTGTCATGTACCGATTCAATTGGGTTCTTATTCGAACACCTTATGGTGTGATGTAGTGCCGATGGATGTGGGCCATATCATTTTGGGAAGGCCGTGACTCTATGACATGGACGTGACTCTTTATGGTCGATCAAACATATGCACGTTCATGCATAAGGGCAGAAAGATCACTTTACACCCTTTGCCTCCCAAAACACCATCGACCAACACAGTCGAAAAGAATGGTGAGTCTTCTAAATCCATTAATATTGTGAGCCCTTCTGAGTTCGAGAAAGCATCGATAGATGAGAGTGTGGTGTACGTAGTTGTCACCGTCGAGAGTGCTCCCGAGTCGGCGAGCGAGTGTCCCAAGGAAGTTTAGCCGATTTTAAAAGAGTTTACGGATGTCTTCCCTGAAGACTTACCAAACGAACTCCCTCCTCTGCATGATATCCAACACGCAATAGAATTGGTTCCCGGATCTACCTTACCGAACCTGCCCCACTACAGGTTCAATCCAATTGAGCACATCAAGTTAACTCAGCAAGTCAATGAGCTCCTTCAGAAGGAGTTCATCCAAGAGACCATGAGCTCGTGTGCCATACCTGCCCTACTCACTCCTAAGAAAGATGGTACGTGGCGCATGTGTGTGGATAGCCGTGCAATCAACAAGATTATCGTTAAGTATCAGTTTCTCATACCAAGGCTCGATGACATGCTTGATATGATGGTTGGTGCCACTATCTTTTCAAAGATAGACCTTAAGAGTGGCTACCATCAAGTTCGCATCCGCCCCGGTGATGAGTGAAAAATTGCCTTTAAGACTAAAGATGGTCTTTATGAGTGGATGGTCATGCCTTTTGGGCTTTCTAACGCCCCAAAAACTTTCATGCGACTCATGACCCAAGTGTTGAGACCGTTTCTCGGCAAATTCCTTGTTGTTTATTTCGATGACATCCTGATCTACAGCCATGACAAGGAACAACACTTGACCCACCTTAGGCTGGGTTGTGAAACCCTCAAGGGCGAGAAGTTGTTTGCAAATCTCAAAAAATGCATCTTCATGCAACGTTCTGTTGTTTTCTTGGGATTTATTATCTCAGCCAATGGAATGATCGCGGACCACGAAAAGGTGAGAGCCATTGTGGAGTGGCCCGAGCCTAAGAACATACACGATGTCCGTAACTTCCATGGTTTGGCTACTTTTTATCGTCGCTTCATCAGAAGCTTTAGCACCATCATGGCCCTAATTACTGATTGCATAAAAAATGGAGACTTTAAATGGGGCAAAGCGGCGACAAAAGCCTTTGTTGAGATCAAACAACGAATGAGTAGTGCACCCGTCATGCGATTGTCGGACTTTTCTAAAGTCTTTGAAGTCGCATGCGACACTTTGGGTGTAGGCATAGGAAGAGTGCTTAGCCAAGAGGGTCACCCTGTGGCCTATTTTAGTGAAAAACTTAACAAGGCAAAGCAAAAATACTCCACCTATGACAAGGAGTTCTATGCGGTCATTCGATCTGTTTGGTATTGGAAACATTACCTTAGACCGCAGGAATTTGTGTTGTTCTCTGACCATGAAGCCTTACGTTTTCTTGCTTCACAGAAGAAGTTGAACCCAAAGCATGCGAAGTGGGTTGAGTACCTTCAAGGGTTCACATTCGTGTTAAAGCATAAGGACGGTGCTGAAAATAAGGCCGCTGATGCACTTAGTCGGCGAGTGGTGACTTTGCGCACAATGAGCACCGAGGTCTCGGGTTCGAAAAGTTAAAGGATGAGTTCCCCTAGTGCCCAGATTTTGGGGTTGAGTACACTGCTCTCCTTAGTAACCCCACCAGCGCACACTCCGTGTACACCATCCAGGATGGGTGTTTATTTAAAGGCAATCGCCTTTGCATCCCTCGCATTTCATTGCGTGACTTTCTCATTTGGGAGTTACATGCTGGAGGGATGGCAGGATATTTCAGGCGTAATAAAACTGTTGCGCTCGTAGAGGATAGGTTCTTTTGGCCTAGCCTAATGAGAGATGTCGCTCGGGTTGTCAAACATTGTCGTACTTGCCAAGTGTCAAAACAGACCAAACAAAATACCGGCTTGTACACCCCGTTACCCGTGCCACACACACCGTGGCAAGGCCTCTCAATGGATTTCATGCTTGGACTTCCTAAGACCCCTAGGAAGCACGACTCCATCTATGTCGTAGTGGACCGATTTTCTAAGATGGCCCACTTCATTCCTTATTCCAAAACCTCCGATGCATCTCATATTGCTAAACTATTTTTCGCGGAGGTAGTGCGTCTTCATGGGTGGCCCAAAACCATTGTGTCTGATAGGGATGTTAAATTTACGAGTTATTTTTGGAAGACCCTTTGACACATGATGGGCACATTGCTCTAATTCTCTACAGCTTACCACCCTCAAACGAATGGCCAAACCGAAAGCACCAATAGGAGCCTTGGGAATCTCCTTCGTAGTCTTGTTGGTGATCATGTTAGGACCTGCGATACCATCTTACCCACAGCTGAGTTTGCATATAATAATTCTGTCAATAGGTTCATAGGCATGAGTCCTTTTGAGGTAGTGCATGGTCATAGGCCTAAGACCCCATTAGATTTGATCCCCACGTCTGCATCCCATAGAGTGTCAGAGTCCGCCGATGCATTTGCACAACATATTCATAGCTTGCATGCTGAAATTAAACAGAAAATTAATTCAAGCAACAATCAATATAAATTATCTGCAAATGCTCACAGGCGTTCGAAAGAATTTAACGTGGGTGATTATGTGATGGTCCGGGTTAGGCCTGAGCGGTTCCCATCGGGATCTGCAAAGAAGCTCCAATCTCGAGGCGCTGGGCCTTTTAAAATTTTGGCTAACAGTGGTCCTAATGCATACGTGTTCGAGCTTCCTCCAGGTACGGGAGTTAGTTCCACGTTCAATGTGGAGGACTCGATTCCTTACTTGGGTTTCACCCCACCTCCAGAAAACCCACTCCAACCACCTAATCCCAGCCCCAATCCAACCTTGCAACCTATACATCTTCCTTCCCCAAGCAGACAGAGATCAGATGAGATAGAAGATATAATCAATGATCATGCTGTCTCTACACATGACAGAGGATTCCAGAAATACTTGGTTAAATGGGTTGGCAAACCGGAGTCCGAAAACACTTTGGTCCACGAGAATGAAGTTTGCCGCTTGACCCGACCTGCTAGATATCTACCACGAGCGTGCTTTATCTGTGATGAAACTTTTTTTGATCCAGGGGAATTGACAAGGATGCCACTTACATGGACATTGGATTCGAACCGCATCGTTTCTACCAGCGTAGAAAGAAGCAGCGTTATAGAAGTCAAAGCTAAGGAAAGATGGAAAGATGGAAATTCTGGAGAAAGAATGGCGAAATTTCGATCAATCGAATTGACATTTCGATTGATCGAAAATTTCAATCAATCAAAATTCAAATTCGATCGATCGAATGTCGACGGCAATTTTCATAGAAATATGAAATTTCAATCGATCAATTTCCAATTCGATCGATCAAAATCGCGTCGAGAATTTTAGCTATTTTAGGAGTTTAATTTCGAACTTTTGTTTCAAGAGTTTATTTGTCTTTTATTTAATATTCGTTTTAGGGTTTTCTTTTATTGTAAGACCTCCTATATAAGGTCTTTAAACAATGTAATTAAGGGAGTTGATTGATTATTGAATGAGAGTTTATGCTTCGTGAAGAGAGAGTCTTCTTCCCCGCGATGGGTTTGGTGTGAGACCAAGGGAGTGATTCCCATATATTTCCTTATTGTTGTCATTGCTTTACGTGGTTTGCTTGATTATATTTGCTATCTAAATCTCTGCGTGCTTCTCTAGCCATAGCCTATATCCTTCCTTGTGATCCCCGAAACCCTAAACCCATTTTGAAGCCTAAATCACACAAGTCCATACCCTTTCTAAACCATAAACTGATCTCAAAGTCATAAATCTTTTACAAACCCTAATTCTCTTTTACAATCCAATTTGGAATTCGTAAATCTACATCGAACTGAAGACAAGCGCCTAATCCTAGAAAAGCTAGAGTACTATCTCTAGGCCGATCTCGCCTCGACTCTAAAGTACTTGCGCATCAGATTGGACCCTATCTGGATCTCGTGTGATCTATCCATCAGAATTTTGCAAACCCTAAGGTATCAAAGATAATTTTGCGATTGAACTTAAATTAATTTATTTAATTTCGATAAAATTTTCATTAAATCATATTCCGCATTTTAGGGTCGTTGTCCCGCGTCAGAGGTACTAATGCAATCTCTTGAGTTATTCTTAAGTCTTAACAAGTGAATGATATTTGATGAAAAATTTGTACATAAACACCTAAAATAGCACTTGATGAGATCTGACAGTACCAAAGTAATCTAGAGCTCGAGCTGATCAAAAGCTAAGGAGGTACTTTGACCCAAAAGAGAAAAGATCAATGAAAAAAGAAGAGTCAAAGATTGGTCAAAGATGTCAACTTTTGAAAGATACCACACGATTGCATAAATCAGAACTCACGATGGATCATGAGAACCAGGATTGAAGAGGAGTAAGGTCACGATTGACCGTGACCTTGGATGATTACGAGAAGCAAAACTATATACTTCAGAGAAGAAAGCTCAATTAATCGTGATTTGCGATTCCATGGAAATATAGTCACGATTGATCGTGACAATAAACAAAGTAACATATAAAGTCTCCACAGAAGAGAGCCCTTACAATCGTGGATTGCGATCTCAAGAAGAGTGAGTTACAATTGATCATGAAGTTCCTCAAATAATCAGGATTGCACAGAAGAATTAGGATCCCATCTTGTTTACAGAACTTGTGCAATCCTGAATCACGATTGCATGGGTTGTTGCCTCGGCCAATCCCAAATTAAGCCATGATTGCACAAGTTGATGCTACAGAATCAAGATGGCAGAGAATCCTCATATGCTAGCTCACGATTCTAAACTCAAGATTGATCAAGAAGCACATATTTTTAGAGGTTTCAGTTTAAGTAGATTTCTAATTTTATTAAGATTTGCAAACTTATTTTTAGGACTTCAATTTAGAATGTATTAGGACATCTATAAATAAGAGGTTTTGCAATCAATTCGATATATGGAAGTAGGGATATAGGATAGATAAATAGACAAAGAGAGAGTTCTAAAGATAGGTTTAGAAGTTTGCTTAGTTTTCACTGTAATTTCTTATCAATTAATAAAATCAATTATGGAGATGCGTGGCTGAGTCTTCTAAAGTCTGGGAACGCGTTATATCAAAGATACGTATAATATGTTAGTTATTTCTTATTCTTTTGAATTCAGATTGTAATTGGTTAATGAATATGAGTTTTAGAACTTGTCTATGAGTTTTAAAAGGTTTTCAAGATTTCTATAATTCTAAATTCTATGTTATCATTATCGCCTTAGGATTAGAATTACTAGACTTTCATAACCTGACTGTGTTTCCATTGTGCCTTAGTTTCATTAACGGGATTGTTGCTAGAGAAGTCTATGTTGTCGTTGTTACTTTAAACTAATCTTATCTTTTCTTATGTTGCCGTGTCACCTAAAGATAATTACAGAATTCAAAGGAATTAGAGATAATTAACTAGGATTACGAATCTACAATTAGGGAACATAGACTTGTTTTCCTTATCGATCTTTGTAACTTTATTTTTCAGCATTAGTTACAATTAATTCTTAGAATCAAATTTGTTTACTTTCTGCAATTTAGTTTTAAAAACCAAAGCCAAATTGTTTTGTAAAGGCATATACATGTATTCTTTTCAAAAGATTTTCCTGAGGATCGATACCCTTACCCTGTGCTACAATTCCCTTGTACACTTGTAAGGTGATAATTTTGGTATAGTAAAATAGCTATCAGACACTTGTGAGCATAAAGCAATAGAATGTGGAATAAATTTCCAACATCAAGCAATATATTCTAATAATAACTTCTTAAATGAAAACCTCTCAGTAAGAGATAAAACAATTTACCTCTGAAGTTTTATCTTTGAGTTCATCTGAAGATCTAGACTCCTGAAATTTTAATCCTTAAAATTAGTATCCACACTTGAATCAAATTGAGAAGACATTTTTTCCATGTCAAACTGTGCAGCAACCCATCAAAAGCATTTCCAGAGGGGAAGTTCTAGAGATTCAACACTCACAGCATCAAACAAGGACGCATTTGAGTTTCCATTATCTAGAGCAGAAGCCCTTGGAGGTGATCCTTCTTCTGATCCTTCAGGGACTGGTGATGGGGGATTAGCAGGAATATAGATCACCCTCAACTTGAACTCCTCAACAACCTTTCCAGCTTCTTTGTTGAACTACGAAATTAATATGTTCATGTCAGCTGCGCCGAGGCACAAAATTATCGAAAACGCCGAGGCACAAAATTATCGAACCATTTCGGGGCGTATGTCTTTTGCAGCTGCGCCGTCATTTATAGCAACACTCTGAAGGAGGAACTTGTCTTTACATTGGAGATCAGGTGGAGCTTCCTTTTGGGCTTGCATTGTGACTAAAGAAACCAAAGAAAGAGATATAAGCATCGAGAAGAATCAAAACTCTATGGCTAAACTCAATGTTGTGCCTAACTAGAGCTGACCCGTCAATCAACAAAGCAACGGAAACTACCAACAATGACAAAGAAATATTACTACATTCCAACCATGATAAAAAACACGCAATGTGGCTCGAAAGATTCGAAAGACCAAGTTCAAGTAGGTCGAAAACCAGGCCGAATCAGTCAAACATCCAACCAGCCAATTAGTCAAGTTCTTAGCTCCTAAACACTCACAACTTATGAATAAAATCACCTGTAATTTCGAATGTTGTCCCCGGCGCTATGATTCCAGAGTTGGGACGCACACAATACTTCTTTGGGTTGGTTGTTTTAACCTGATGATAAATTAATAAATAAATAATAGCGAAATATAATCTATTCTGGCCATGGTTTTAAATATCAGCAATAACCGATACATATCGGCTAGTATATATCGCATTAGGCCCCATCTGATACGATGTACATCTCCAATTCAGTATGGGGTCAAATATCGGGTTAATCAGGTCAAATATCGGCCCATATTGGCCCATATCGGGTCATGGGCTGATATATATGTTCGATATAAACCAGACAAAATACAAAAAATTCCCTTTGAAAATTTATTTTTTATATATTTTTATATTTAAATTTTTTTTAAAAAGGTACTTTGATATCAGCTGGTTTGGCTGATACATATCCGATAGATGCAATGCATATTGGCCTACGACCCAGCCGATATGCCGATCTATACTGGTCTTTAAATCCCTGATTCTGATACCAAACAAGTAACAGCATTGTGGCATAATACTACTACTCCATATAGAGGTGCCCATCAGCAACACAACGATCCTTAAAAATTAAAAGAAATAATAATAAATAAATAAAATATTAAAGGCCATAAAATAAGAAGCTATAAAAAAAAAAAAAAAAGCAGGGAAAATAATTAATGACCTTGAAGGCAACATACTGATCACTCCTGGTAGTCAATTGCAGAGAACATGAGCTCTGCTTCTTCAATTCAACTTCACCATCCATACACAACACAATTACCCAAAATAAAAACATACTAAAAAATCAGTTAAACTAAAACTAACAAACAACAGCATAATTTATACACACTAAAAGCTAATCAAACTAATATAATAGTATGAAACATCTGATCTGAACATAATACAAATATATATATATATATATATATATATATATATATATATATATATATATATATATATATATATATATATATATAATAAAATACAATACAAATGGGTACAGTTAAATGAACTTCAAAATTCGAAAATTAGAGAAAAAGAGAGACGACTTACAAGGGAATTTGAGTTCTGTAGGGTGGATCCTGAGAAGATCTCCGCTACTCATTCCTACTAAATCACTAATTACAAGGATATGAAGAAAGATAATAAAATCTGGAAGAATTATAAAGTTAAAACAAATAGATGAATGAGAAGAGAAAAAAGATCTTTGCTTTATTTCATGCTCTCTTTTTATTTTAATTTTTACTAGTTCTATAAGAGATTATTTTTCATTTTTAGATTGGGCTCGAGGAGCCGAAGGGGGTAAATTTGATCCGTTTCAGTATTTTTTTATTTGAATTGGCATTAAGTGGTCTGGCGTGAGTACGGAGCATGGTAAATATCTTTTTAGGATAGCTCTATTCGCGCCTACCTAATTACCGAGGGAACCTATACTAGTGCTCTCAACGGACAGGGTTGAGCCCCGACAGATATGGTCCAGGTATGGGCTGAGGTAGGTGGACCCGAATAACAATAACCCAGATTGACCCGATTAGTAAGCCAGTAGCGTATAAGATAGTTTCAAAAGCCCGATTAAAATTTGTACCGTTTAAGACCCGAACCAGCCCATTGAGACCCTAGCCTACACTGAAAACCCATTGTTCATTCTAATTTTTCACATAGTTGATCTTGAGATCATGGCATACCATCAAACTGTCAATTTTTTATTCCAATGTGGCACATATCTCAAAAAGTGATCCTAAAATCATATTTGAGTTTGATGTGTATCACATGATTTTGAGCTAATTTTGGGGATTTGTGTCATGTGGAATCCTAAACTAATCACTTGATGCTACACTTGTGAGCTCAAGATCAACCTTGTGGAAAATTGAAATGAAAATTGTTCTCCATATCCTGATGTAGTGCACTCAATAGATTTTCAGCATAAGTGCCCTCAACAATTGGGTAAGTGTCAAGGTTTGTATCGGTATCGGGTATCGGTCCATCAAGGACCAATATGAATTAGCCGATACTGAGTTGTATTTGTTGTAATTTTAATCTTGTTTTACTCGCAAGCGTACGAATCAGATTGCAGTTAGTGGATGCGGAGTATGAGATCATTACTGTAATATCCCGAAAAATTATGCGTTAAACAGTGACCTCGAGATCCGTGCCCGACTGGTCATAGGTTTGACCATGTAAAAGTTTACTAGTTGAGTAGGATATGATGAACGGATGAGATGTGAGAATTTAAGTGAATGTGTGGAGGGTAAGATTAATCTAGAGTCACATACACTTATTTCTGGTGCATGTGCTCAATACACAAGTTAGAGGGGAGATAAAAGGGTTTAATAGCCCTAGTTTCTCTTTTGTTTGGGTTGTTGGAGAGAGTTAAGAAGAGAGAGAGAGAGAGAGAGAGAGAGAGAGAGAGAGGAGTAAAGAAGGGTGAGTGATCAAGGAGTTATTGCAACTAATTGGAAGGGGGATTTGAGCATTTAACGCCGGATTCGACGCGAGGGATCCACTAGAAGCAAAGCTGGAAACCCTAGCCTTTCCAACCACTTGACCTAATCAATTGAAGATTGATTGAAGGTAAAATTCTTGTAGATTAAATGCATAGATTGAAGGATTAGATTATAATTAAGAATGGTTTAAACTATAGGATAAAGGCTTAGAAAAATGAAAGAAAAAGAGTAGAAAAAGATTGGGAAAAACAACCCAAAAGGGGCTGAATCTGGCCAATTCAATTAATCGAAATTGAGATTCGATTTTCGCCAGGAAGTTGAAAAGTCAAAGAACCCGAATTCGATTAATCGAACTGAGTTTCGATTAATCGACTTTGATTTTCGATTAATCGATTTTGGTGTCGATTAATCGACTGAGAACCTCCAGTGGACTCCAGTGGATGGAGGAAAAGGACCTGGGGAAATCGACTAATCGAAATGGGATTTCAATTAATCGATTTCGAATTTCGATTAATCGATTTTAGATATTCGATTACTCGAATTGAGAATCGAATGGATAGAGTAGAGAATTTCGATTAATCGAATTGGGATTCGATTAATCGAATGGGAATCTCGATTAATCGATTTTGGGAATCGATTAATCGATTTTGAATTTCGATTAATCGATTTTGGGAATCGATTAATCGAATCAGATTTGACTAATCGACTTTAGAATTCGATTAATCGACTTTGGAGTTCGATTAATCGACTGTGCCAATTTTTGTTGACTTTTTAGTTTGACTTCAAGATTCTCGGGGGGTCTTGGACCTTCCTTGTTACATTTTTAATGATGAGTTGCATGTGTTATGCCGTACCATAGGTAGTACGTGTGAACTTAGGCACAAGGAACCACGTGGGACCTTGATGCGTGATTTATCAGAGACTTAAGGTAGGGAACACCTTGAAGATGTACTTTAATTCGCAAGAGCATGTATGTAGTGATATAGAATCAAATTGAAAACTATTTTATTGCTTAAAGTTTTGTGAAAAGTGTGTGTGTGTGACATCAATAAGAGCATCTAAAAATGAGTCATCCCCAGGGGATGAGGAAGTGAAATAATAAGAGCATCAGGTGTGATGCAAGTGAATAGGTACATCCCAGGGATGTATCTAAGATTGAATAATGTCTGATAGGGCCTAACTGATATAAGATACCACACTTACACGGTGAATAACTATATGTAAAGCACCTGATATTTTTATTATTTGAGGTTTGATAAGATACCCCACCGACGTGGCGGGATACCCACGACTGACGCGGCAGGATATCCGTGACCGATACGGCGGCAAAACCGTAAGCCAGCACGGAGGCTTATCCGTACACAATAAGCACACCCCAGGGGTGTTGAATTGAGATAAGTTGAAACCCCGCTACCGATCCCCAGGGGAAAGGGGCTTGAGTACTATTTGTATTCCCAGGGAATACGTTTAAAAATTGTCTATATAGACGACAATGAAGGATATCTCATCGGGGCTCGATGCTATATTGCTCGGGGATTACTTAAGTTGAAAGGTTAAGTTTTGCTTTAGGCCTATTCAGTGTCATTCATGATTAATTAAAAGACATGTAAACTATCAGTAAAATGTGATCATAAATTGCTAGCTTTTCAACTATTTTTCGCAATATCTGCATAGTTACATCATGCTTAGAATATCATGGAATATATGTGAGGTTTTAATCTATATGTTCACTGTGTTTGTTCCCTATTGAGCTAGGATGTAGCTCACCCTTTAGACCCTGGTGAGTCGGACCTTGCGCCTGGTGACGAGTTGGAGCCACCTCCTGAGGACTTCTTCTAGAGGACTCCGTTGTGCATCTTTGAGAGTTTTTGTGAGCTTCTTTGGTACGGCTTGGTATGTCAAGCCTTGCTTTTGTTAAATAATGTAATTAAATTATGGGATTATTCTTTTGGGGCGAACCATCTGTGATGATCGACAATCATCGATGGTTTGGATCGATTCTCCATTCATGCAGGGGCATGAAGGTAGAACCGTCTTTTGATCAGTATTTAAAGAGTAAATTATTTCCACAATCATTGTTATCATTTTCAGCCCATTTATATTGCTTGATATACCAGTGTTCCGTGCTTAGCCAGGGGGCATGGTCAATATGATCATGCTGATGACACGGGTTTCGGGGTGCCGAAATCCGGTCTGTCACAGTTACCATAGAGATTGATTAGAAAATTATAAGAAGGAAACTGAAATTAACTAAAAGAATTACCACAGATCTAACATAATATTCAAACTAATTTATGATTCTGAGAGTTTGATGGACAAAATAAAAAACTAAGCAATAAAATTTAAATTAAATAAAGAATGAAAAAGGGGATCGGGATGCTAACTCCTCTCATTCTTGGTTTACTATTTATGAAGTATAAATCTATTGATTGAGATACGATATCATCACAAGATGCGATACACATAAATATTGAACTCAATCAAATATTTACTGAAAATATATCATTAAATTCACAAAATCATATATAAAGTATACTCTTTGTACAACCGTAAAAGAATGAGGCAAAACATTCACCGTAAAAGAGGTCTCTAATGACGATGAATTAAAGCCACAAATATTATCGAAAAAGAACTTGGAGTAAACTCCTCATTGCAGATCCGAGATCATGGGAGAAGCATAACTAGCACTCATATCTTAGATGGCAATCGTAGTTCACACATCGGCAAGAGCAATGAGGTATTAATGATCATAGCATCTGTTGATGAAATAATATCACAACTATAGATTTATATCATTATAAATAGGCAACCTTGGATAGGGTTCATTAGATCCCTATCCTCAGAGAGATTTAGCTACGTATGATTGAAATAAACAATAAAATAAAGATAGAAATTGAAAATGACATTACAATACCGTAAGGTGGCTCTAATAAAATTCAAAAAAGCTTTAATCCAAGCAGGTTCAATCTTCCCTTAATTGCATAAATTAAAACTAGTCTAAGCTCTAATTAAGAAATGGAAGAACAATCTTAAAAATGGAAAAGAGAAATTAGGCTAAAAAGTGCTGAAAGAAAAATAAAAACTAAAAAAAAGGCTACCCAAAGGGAGAGACCCTCAAAACTAATTCCCAAGTTTGCTTAAATGGGGTCTCAGTTCGAAGTTCGAAATTCAAAATCGATCGATCGAGACCATTGGTCGATCGATCAATTTTTCACGAATATTAGGGTCTGACAGCTCCTTTGGTCTCATGTTTCGGCGTTAATCAGCTTTATGCTCTTCTATGCTTCCAATTGCATCTAATGGCCAGATTTTTCTGAAACAATCAAAACTTCTATAAAACTGTCAGATCGCTCTTATTGGATGGCTAAATGTATGTTTTAGGGTGTGAAATATTATCATATTTCAATACTCATCAGTATTTGTACCTTTAAAAAAAAAAATTTTTAAATAAGAAAATAGAGGTATTGGCTAATACCAATAGCGTATCAGCCAATACCCGATATCGTATTGGCCGGTATCGATATCGTATCGGCTGATACCTATACCCGAGTTTATACCTAATATATATCGGTTTGCCAAAAAATCGATACGTATCGGTATTGGCCGATATTTGATACTATGGTAAGCACTAATAGAGCTATCCATATTTTTGGCTAGTGTTACTACCACACCACTTTATGTTGCAACCACCTCACTAAAACAAAGAAAAAATTCTTTTGACTTCTTTACATTAGACAGTGGAGAATGTTTTTGTCCCAATATTCCACACAAACGATCTTGAGATCTCAATAATATCATCAGGCGGTCAAATGTTGATTCCGCGTGGAAAATATACCAAAAAATAATGTGATCATAACATACTATTAAGCTTCATGTTCACTTTTTGGGGTGTGTGCCAAGTGGAATAAACATTTGATCGTCTAATGGAATTAATATAATATCAAGATATGTTGTGTGGAATATTGGGATGAAAAACAATCTTCATCGTGTGACGGGGTCAATAATCTAGCTAGCAGCATTGGTGTCGGGGGCAGGCAATGTGGTGCCAAGAGGGCGCACGACATCTTGGTGCTAGGGCGGCAAGGCATGTGGTGTCAGGAGGGCACGCGATATGGGGACCAAGAGGGCCTCGCGACATGGTCACGCTGCAGTGGTCGCGAAGGTCGTAGGGGAAGACAATGAGGGGAGTCATGGGCGTGATGGCTAAGGACATGACACTGTGTGCCATGGGAGTATGTCAAACAAAGACGTTTGAGGTCCTCAGGTTGTTTACCCATAGATGTTGTTTGGACCATCTATGTGGGAGAGGTGCTAGATGAGTTGCCTCCCACCCACAAGGGACCTTGCTTCGCCAGAGGGGGCGCAAGTGTCTCCTAAGCCTGAAAGGATGGGCCTACAATGTCGACGCAGCGATGCCGTATGGCACCCATGGTGAGGTTGAAGTATGACCCCAGACTACGCATCGCGGTGCATACAGATGGGCAGCTTCACGAGAACACTTAAGGATTGTGTGGGACTCTGTAGAGTACGGCAACACGAGGGTCCGATGCGACGTGTGCTAGTAACTCGGAACGCACACGAGGTGGGCTTGGTTTGGTATGTCGGCAGGACATGTTAGTATGAGACGGCATGAGGTACGGCATGTCATTACTATTGCAAATCGAGGTACTTGTGCAGGGTACACCAAGAGTGAAGCTTGAGCAGGCCAAGCATGACACCGAAGTGCAATCGAGTGTGTCGTAAGAGGCACGATGTATCAGGATGGTAGGCCTTGGAAAGAAGGTAACCACAAGCGGGAGTTCCCGTCCTCTAGGCAGGCGGTATCAGAGACTGATGGAGTGATTGGTTGGCTTCGTTGCATGCTGCAGTGAAGCACCACACGGGTTTGATGGCGTGTCGGAACGCGTCCCCGTGACAGTTGGTATCAGAGATGGGTTGGCTTAACTTGGGAAATTAGGCGCCGCACGCGAGGGCACGTCGAAAGGAGTGACTCCGTGACAACTGTCTGTAAAAAAGTCGAACAAATTTTTCCTTTGTTTTAGTTAGGTGGCTGATCGGTTTTAAAATGTATCCTTGCAAGTGCATAAGATCTATCGTATCACGGTGAAATCAAGGGTGTCGAACCCACAGGGAAACGTAAAATTTAATTAATCCTTAAAGAGATTTAAGACACCCAATGAAGTACCAATGGAGAAAGTTCAATTTACCACACGATTCTCAATGCAATAAAAGAAAGTCAATCTAGGCCAGAACAAATTATGATAAAGAAGAAAAATGACAGTTTATGAATTGATCAAGGAGTTAGCTGACCATCGATTTGTAACTTTTCTACCATTCAATTTTATAATTTTATTTTAAGTCAAAACACCATCATTTATTAGGAAAACAAATGAATCGAGAAGAACGCGACTATTGATCTGACATACCCTACCTAAAAATTATGACTCAGACTATCATTGCGATATGAATCATGTAAAAAGCATAGCATATCTCAAAATTTTAAGTCACGACAATGATAAATCAATCATTCTACAGCCTAAATCGGCCTATAGGAACAGATCTAGATGGAGTGCTTCTTTTACGGTCGTTGATAACCACGATCAATGACTGTAAACGAAGACTCGATAATATTCAACCAAGCACACACTTATAACAAAATGATTCAATGACAATATCATAAAATTGTAGAAATAATAATAGAACACTTACTTATTTACAGTTCGCTTCCTCCTTGAGCAAATAACTTTAGCCGCTCATCCTCGATGTACAAGCCTGTTGTAGATCCGAAGACATCATTTTAATAATGTTCTTTTATTTATCACAAAATTCTCTTTACAATACTTTTACTCCTAGGTACAATCTATGGCTCCACAAATTGTAAAAGAAAAACAATGCAAAATCCTAAATACAATCTACCTAGAGAAAACCCTAAAAACAAAAGAAGAAAGAGAGCCCTCAAAAATGAATAAAATTCCCTTTTTTCGAAACTCATAGCTTCCTTTTTATAGGACCGAGCAAATCTTATCCCTAATAGCCTCAATCGATTGAGAATTAAATCTCAATCGATTGACTTTTAATTTGAAGCAAGTGGGGACAAAACTGTCTTCTCCTATCAATCGATTGACACTTAGTCCTCAATCGATTGACACTTAGGGGTAGAATCTCATTCTCCTAGTAAATGTTGAGTCACTTCAAGGATTTCGGTGCTTCTTTTGACTTTTAGTCCATTGCTCATGTGTAACTTTTAATTATCTTCTTTTATGCTCTTTTACACATCAACGGTCGGAAACACATGTAAACATTGAAACTATATAACAACCATCAGATGCTTTCATCGGCTAGCTAAATATAGGGATTAAGGTGCGAAATATAGTCATATTTTGACACTGATCACATCCCAAACCTACACTTTGCTAGTCCTCGAGCAAAGAGAATGACAAATAACTAACAATTTAGCAAATAAAAGGAATGCCACTTTTGTAGGGAACACGATTGCATTTAGCCTATGCAACAAGCCTTTAAACCCCTAGGTGATCCCTAGTGGAGGAGTTTTGTCTCCTGAAGGTTTTCAGTGATGGTACCTACAAACTTCAAAGCTTATGAATTTTCAGAATTGTAGTCATGCCCTTGTATGGTTAATTATCCGTAAATTCTTATAAGATGCTACTGTCCCTACTTATTTTTGTAATACTCATTCAATTTAGTTCATTGTTTTTCCAATGCTCCTAACTCATGCCCATAATTTTATGTACTTATCGCTGCTAAAGTTCTTTTATCTGAGAATAAGTTTAAACTAAAAATCTTTAGATTTCATATCTAGACTCAATTCTCACCATAGGTATGCACTTGAAATGAAATCACTCCTGATGAACAGTTTTATTTTTCACTCATATGTGAGATGAAATTACAATACAAATTAGAAAGATCTCACATGCTATAAGAAAGACGGTGCATCAAAGAATATTTAAAAGAAATCTCATTAAGAAAGATATTTGTATTTTAAGCATGCATATACCAAGCACCATAGACATTGTATAATCACTCTCCACAAGGCATTTACCATTCATGATTGGATCAAAAAGGTCTTTCAAAGGTTATAATGGGGCTCGGGTGAAGGTTACGAAAAAAAGGGAAAATTGGATTCAAGTTTCTCTAAGAAATTAGTAAAAGAGATGATGAGTAGTGAAATATGATGATATTTCACCCCTAAATACCTACATTTAGCTATCCGATGAAGGCTATTTGATGAGAATTATTAGATTTGAAGTGTTTCAAGTAAATACAAGCCAAGTGTGGAAAACAGCCCAAGAATTCTGAAAATAATGTCAAAACACTATAACGTTGGGTTATCGAGAACTTGGTGCTACTTGCGGCTAAATTTGGACCTTCAAGACGGCCGAATTATGATATTATCAAAACATGAAAGTTGCATATCTTTTCATCAGCTTTCCAACGGTGTAAGAATCGCCTCAATCCGAGTTCGGAACAGAAAGTTATGGCCAAAATATCAAATTAGTGTCTGATACAAAAGTGGGCTGGAATTCACGGATTTCTGGGAGCTCGATGCATCGACCCTTTTGGTCGATTAATCGAGGAGAAAATAGTGTCAGACATGGAACTGACACTTTAAAGTTGATTTTGAGCCTCTTTTGTAGGGTCGATGCATCGACCCTATTGGGTCGATTAATCGACCCTAAATTGTCGAGTTGGGAGACTTCTGCGACCGAGAATCTATTTAAAGCGACTCAAACACTTCGAGAATCAATTAGAATTAGAGAGAGGGGAGATTAGAGAGTTTTAGTTTTTAGTCTTTATTTTTCATAGTTAGACATAGAAATAGGGAGTTTTTAATTATTCCTTTTTGAGAGCTTTGTTCGTTTAATTTTTCAGTACTCATTCCTCTAGTTTATTATATTTTTGCTCAAGTTTATTCCTGCATTAATCTCGTTTCTGAAGACCATCGTACTTTTGGATCAAAATAATTTCTTTTGAAGTTGAGATATTTTTAATTCATTAAATTAATGTTATTTTTTCTTCCTTATTTATTTATGTCATTTAATTACAATATGTGTGGCTAAATTCATAAGGATGAGGATCTAATGATTCCCATCCGAAGGATGTACTTTTAATAATATAAATTTAGGATTAAAATATGAGATCTTATTTTATGGTTGTTGTGCTATCATGAACGGATGAAATCCCCGCCACTAATCGGGATCGCGTGTGCTGAGCCATGCCCGGGATCTCAGATCTGTGACGGTAATTTTACCCAATCATTGTTATATGATCTTTTTTCTTTCATTGTGTGGATATAATTACGATTATGATCCGGGATCGAGTGTGCCGAGCCATGCCCTGGATCTTGGATATGTAATGGAAATTTTATCTTAATTACTCCCTAATATGAAATCAAGTGTGCTGAGTCATGCCCTTGATCCTAGATCTATATATGAAAATCATCTAAGTCCTGATTGCAGGGATGCAACGTGGAACCTATCGGGGTTTTGACCATTTATCTTTCATAAAAGATGTTTATTTTCAATGGTATATCTCATAATTTAATCCTTAGATTTATATTACGGGAAGAACGGACCAAAGATGAGAGGATTTAGTATTTTCATCTTTATCTTTATTTTTGAATTATCAGTTAAGTTTTAGTTTGTAGTCAGTAATTATTATCTCATCAAACCACCTAAATCATAAGACTTGTAGATACTGTTAGATCTTAGTAGATTTCTGGAATTGCTTGTCTTTTTAGATCTTTCAAAACTAGTCCTCGTGGGAACGATCTCTTACTCCGCACCCACTATATACAATCTGATTCGTGCACTTGTGAGTAAAACATTACAATTAAAATTCACATCAAGAGACATAATTGATTTTCTTATATTTTTCACACATTTGAATTCTCTAAAACCTTTTCCTCTTCATCATACACTTTTCTCTTTCTTTTCTTTTTCTTTTTAACACCCCTTTCATATATTTCTCTACTTCCTGCACTAAGCTGAATTTTCTTTTTCTTTTCCCTTTTCTGTTTTTCTGCCGTATATTCCTTGCAACCATTATTGTCACAACTCTAAATTTCCTTTCTTCCTTTCATTCCTAATTTCTCATAGATAAAAGGGTAAGGCTTTTAAAACCAGTGTGGGGTATGGTCAATATAGCTTAACAAGAAATATTTCAGGATAAAACTCTTCAATCAAGGCTCAAAGGGGGTGCAACAAGATAAATCAATGTATGGTGGGAAATTTTAGGCACAATCGAGCCAAAGATGGCCTTTGATCATCTCCTCTCATGATGGTATTAATGCCTATTTGCCTTAAATTTTTATATAATATTTTCTAGCACAATAATATAACATATGCAAAATCAACAAATCAAAATAAATTATATGAGAATTTCAATAATTGAGAATGAAGTTCAAAGATACTCCGCATATTTTCAGCACTCATAAAAAAAATGAGGACACGTTCCAAATCTCACTGGGATTTAGTCTTCCTTTGGAATCTTGAGATTTCCAGTTCTTGATTTAAACTCTCAGATTTGGGACTAAAAGCAGTGCGATGGTACAAAAATTTTCAGGCATAAATCATGCAAATCATCATTCATCTTATGTTGAAATTAATGAACATTCATAAAACAGTCATGGCATGATAACAATCTTTAAAGAATTTTCGGTCATTAACAATTTAATATTATGACTAAAATTCGAAACTCATAAGTCTAATTGTCATCAGTCAATCGATTGACTCAAATTCCTCAATCGATTGACTGACACGGCTTCCACTAGGTCTGTTGATCATCAATTGATCGATTGAGACAATTGTTCTCAATCGATTGATTGATGTACTTTTAAAATCCCAAAAATAGTCTTTTTTCTGTTTTTTTTTTTTTTTTTTAATAATGTAAATTGAAAGAAATACCCCCCCCCCCCCAAACCTGATCTATTCGATGCCCTCATTGATGGAAATTTTGGGAAGGTGAATGAGACCCCCCCTCCCAAACCTGTTTAATGCAATCGAGGACCAAGAAAACAGATCAAGTGAAAGGTATTGTGATAAAAAATTAAAAACACAACTAGCTAATTAAACTAAACTTTTATTAAATTTGTGCAAATTATTACACTTATTGAAACAGAAAATAACCTAAGTCGAAAACAAGTCTAAAAAGAACCTAATTTAAAATATGAAGGAAACTAAAATCTAGAAATATTAAAATAACCTAAGACTAAAATCTAAACTAGATCCTTAAGATTACCATTCCTAAACCTTTAGTCATCCATGGAGGATCTTCCTTCCTTCGGCTTCGGAAATGCATAATTCCACATCTCCTCTGTGATCCCGCCCTCGCGTGGTGGTGGAATAAGTGCGTGTGGCGGAGATGGGGGTGGGCTAGGCGATGGCAAGTCTAAATTAATCACTTCATGATTCGCCAAATCGAGCAGTGGTCGAGGTGAATGGTGTCGTAGACATTTCCTAGCCGGTTCCATCAATTTCTTGATTGCCGAGCGAGTACGATACTTGATGGAAGCCATAGCCAAAGCTTTGGGGAGGAGAAAATAATAGTTGACTGAGGTGATGAAAAGGACTATCCTAAAAGAGGTTTAAATAGAGAAAACTTTTAAAATATGGACTCTAAAGACTCTAAGAAACCTTCTAAAGTACGGACTCAAAGGGCTCAAATCTCTATTTTCGGAGTAGAAGAGGTATTTTCCGAAAGTATACCTCAGTCAATCGATTGACGCTTTAGTGTCAATCGATTGACACTAGATGCCAAGGAAAGTACAAATTTGCCTTTTTCGAAACAGTTTCTATAGAGAAACTTTCTGTGCCCATGCATGTGTCAATCGATTGAGAATTGTACCTCAATCAATCAACTATTATGAATTGCTTTTCAAAATTTTGAGGAATTAAGATTCTCAATCGATTGAGAATGTTATCTCAATCGATTGACTGATGCACTTATGGATCAATATGAAAATCAACAGAAATTAACACACAAAAAACACTCCGATTTCATTCACTAAAGCTTGATTTGATTACAGCCACATGATCCATCATCACTTAGAAAAACAAACTACGATTAATCCTACCTAAAAAAATAAAACTAAAAACACAAGACAAATTAAAACACTACACACAAACACTAAACAAATACAGACACAAACTAAACAATCACTGATCATCATCATCATCATCATCATCTTCAGGGTCTCTCTCCTCATCCATCACCGCTCGCGCTCCTGCGATGAATTGGTCGGCACGCCCAGGGAATGATTCCCTGGCCATCCGCATGAAGGTGAAGTCTGAAACCATGATCGTCGATCAAGACCTCCCACAGTGGCACTCAACCCATCCATTCGCGCCTCGAGGCGAGCAACCGCTGCCTTGGCGTTAAAATCAGGGACCTCTTTAGGACGAGGCTGTCTAATGCCGCCACGTTGGCGTTGTGCGGGGTTTGGTCGGGGAGGAGGTACATCATCAACATCAATAGGTGGTGGCGTCACACGAAGAATAGCTTTGATGCTCTTGTCTCAAACATTAGTGCCATAGTGATAAAACTGCATATCGCCCATCTCTTCATCATCGTACATCGAGCACCCAATTTGGTCCAGAAGATGCATCACATAGTATGGGAAATGCAAAAGAATAGCTTCTCGCTTCTTTGGTGCGGTGGTGATCATGATGTCGCTATGACTCTGATACATCTCTTCAAGCATTAGTCCCGGAGCATCAAAAAATGTATTTGTGTGCGCGGCATACAATGCCAATACCCTGTTCTTGGTCCTCTCGCTTTTCGTGCCATGTGGTAACAAATTATTCGACATAGCGATGTCCCAAAACAAGATGTCCATTGGTAGGATGGCTCTTTTAGTGGCCAAATCGGACTCGCGGCGTCCTCCACACATATCATTGATCATGAGGTCCTGGCTGAGATCAACAACGAGATTGATGGGGTGGTTCAACGGGTGAACCATGTAAAAATTAAAAGCGCGCGCCATATCGACGGCATGCAAGTTATATTGCCAATTGCCGATCTCGAGGCGGATGAATGGTAATCCCGTTGGCGAAAGTAGAGCGGACACCCATTCCATGTTCTGGTAAAACAACCGCAAAATACAGAGCGAAACATCTATAGGAGGAGGAGCGAGCAACATTTTCCAAGTGCATGGCCTCGATGAATTCAATTGAATGGGCGGCCTCTGCAATGCGACGATATTTGGCTAGATCGAAGAAATTCTCTGTTTGAAACTGGCGATTCACGTACTCGTCGTTAGGAATGCGCATAGGAGTGTTGGCGGGACGAGGTGGTCGGTATATCGGTGGTCCAGGCACCGCCATTTCGATCGCGTACGAGGAGAGTGTAAATCAAAACAGAAATTCGGATTGGATGAGGCGAGTGAAGAAGGGGACCACGGGTGTCCCCATTATATAATGCAATCGTCAATCGATTGATGATTGAGTGTCAATCAATTAAAAACGGTTGAACTTACCACGTCGCAGGAATGTGAAGGGGCACTAGGTATGCGGATGTGACGTGGTACAATCCACTTATCCATTTTTAATGTCAATTGATTGACACAGGAATGTCAATCGAATGAGAATGGCCTTTTCGTGAAAAGTCGCACCGTTTAGGTGCCTTGGGAATCTGCGGAGTTAATATGCAATCAAGTTAATCGATTGAGAGGTTTGTCTCAATCGATTGACATTGACGTGCCCTTAAAATTAGCTGCAATTGACAAGATGTGTCGATTGACGCTCCGCTTTCCGAAATTGGTCATTAATTCGAGATAATGTCAATCGATTGAAAAAATGAGTCTCAATTGACAGACATATGAAAGAAGGAGGTGATGATGATGATGAACATCAATCGATTGACAGGGTAAGTGTCAATCGATTGAATGAAAAGGGTTAATCGATTGACTTTGTGGAGTCAATCGATTGAAAAAGACTCTTCCTCAATTAAAAACATAACCAAATAAGAAAATACACTAGGTTGCTTCCCAGGAAGCGCTGAGTTTATGTGTCGACAGCTCGACCACTTCATTGTTCACTTTTCTGAGTCACTGAGGTATGTTGCCTCAATCCTCATCTAGGTCATTGGCTCAAACATTGGTTTGAGTCGTTGCCCATTGACTTTGAAAATTCAATTATCCGTAAGGCTTCTAATTTCAATCGCACCATGCACGGTAGTGGAGACAACCTGAAATGGTCCTTCCCATCGTGATTTTAATTTTTTTGGATGAAGCTCAAGTCTGGAGTTGAACAGCCAAAATTTTTGCCCGATGTGAAACTCCTTCCGCGAAATTGATTGATTGTATAACTTTTGATATCGTTCCTTATACATATTTGAATTCTCATACGCATCGTAGCGTAGTTCTTCTAATTCG
Organism: Chloranthus sessilifolius; assembly: GCA_021018995.1. Taxonomy (NCBI): domain Eukaryota; kingdom Viridiplantae; phylum Streptophyta; class Magnoliopsida; order Chloranthales; family Chloranthaceae; genus Chloranthus; species Chloranthus sessilifolius. The sequence goes on along the minus strand of CM037595.1, from coordinate 104,885,886 downwards.
TTCAGCTGTAGCCGTCAATTGGACCCTGCCTCTCGCATATCGAAATTAAATCTTTTTATAGCCCAGAATGCCTTATGCTCCAATTCAACTGGAAGATGAAATGCCTTCCCATAGAAAGTCCTAAACGGTGACATTCTGATCGGGGTCTTGAATGCAGTACGATATGCCCAAAGAGCATCAGATGGTCGGTTCGACCAATCTTTACAAAATTTGGCAATGTCCTGAAAGATGGAGGGCCAATAAAATTCGCTTTGAAGAATCTTATGTGCGGTCTTTTGTCCTCCGAAATGGCCTCCACAGGCCCTAGCATGGCAGAAGTTAATGACACTCAATTGTTCTTCTTCAGGCACACATTTTATAATGACTTGGTCATAACATAATTTAAACAATTGCGGTTCATCTAAAAAATAGTATTTTATTTGAGAGAAAAACATATTTTTATCATTTTTACTCCATTGGGTAGGGATTCTGTCAGTGACCAAATAATTCACAATGTTGGCAAACCAAGAAACTTTTGTACCTGTTGTATCAATTGCCATTAACTGCTTATCCGGAAAGGTGTCACGGATATCCTCAGATACCGATGATTCTTCAGACAAAATTCTTGACAAATGATCCGCTACAACTTTTTCGACCCCCTTTTTATCTTTGATCTCGAAGTTAAATTCTTGGAGGAGCAAGATCCATCGGATCAACCTTGATTTTGTATCCTTTTTCACCAACAGATATTTTAATGCATAGTGGTCTGAAAAGACCACTATTTTTTATTCAAGCAAATAGGAGCGAAATTTGTCCAATGCATACACCACAGCTAACAATTCCTTATCGGTGGTGGTGTAATTTAGTTGGGCATCAATCAGCGTCTTACTGGCGTAATAGATCACATGAGGTAATTTGTTTACCCTTTGCCCTAAAATTGCTCCAATAGCATAGTCGGATGCATCACACATGAGTTTAAAAGGTAGAGAATAATTCAGTGATTGGATTATTGGCGCATTTGATAACAATTCACGCAATTTTAGGAAGGCATTCATGCATTTCTCATCAAATTCGAACATAACACCTTTTCCAAGTAAGGTATACAATGGTTTAGCCACCTTGCTAAAATCTTTGATGAATCGTCGGTAAAATCCAGCATGACCCAAAAATGATCAGATTTGATGAACATTTTTTAGTGGAGGCAGATTAGCGATTAAGTCAACTTTTGCCTTGTCGACTTCAATCCTTTTTTTCGAAATGATATGCCCCAACACAATTCCTTGTCGAACCATGAAATGGATCTTCTCCCAGCTAAGAACAGGTTTGGATTCTACACAACGTTGCAACACTTGTGCAAGATGATTTAAACATGATTCAAACGTCGTTCCGAAAATAGAGAAATCGTCTATGAATACTTCGATGAACTTGTCAATCATATCCGAAAATATGGCTAACATATATCGTTGAAAAGTGGCCGGAGCATTACATAGGCCGAATGACATTCTGCAATATACAAAAGTACCATAAGGACACATGAATGTTGTCTTTTCTTGATCTGCAAGAAATACGGGCACTTGGTTGTAGCCCGAATATCTATCGAGAAAACAGTAAAACTCCTGCCCTGCTAACTTCTCAAGAATTTGATCAATGAATGAAAGAGGAAAATGATCTTTTCTGGTAACCGTATTCAATTTTCGATAATCGATGTACACGCGCCACCCCGTAGCTTCGCGACTAGGTACCAATTCTCCTTCAGTAGTTTCTTTCACTGTTATCCCACACTTTTTGGGAACAATTTGAACTGGACTTACCCATTCACTATTCGAGATCGCATAGATTATTCCAGCATCGAGTAACTTGATGATTTCCTTTAAAACGACTTCTTTCATGTTTGAATTAAGTCGCCTCTGTGGTTCTCTCGATGGTATACTATCATCTTCCAGATGTATTTTATGCATACAAATAGATGGATCAATCCCTTTAAGATCAGTTAAGGTCCATCCGATGGCCTTTTTATGATCTTTAAGCACTTTTAATAATTCATGCTCTTATTTTTTCGATAATATTGATGAGATAATTACTATAAGCGTTTATTGAGGTCGCAGAAAAGCATATTTGAGTGACTCAGGCAGTTGCTTTAGTTCAACGGTTAGTGGTTGCTCGATTGATGGAGTCAACTCATCCTTTACCTCAATAGGTAATGGTTCCACCTTAGTCTCAATTTCACATAAATTATCATCTTCAGTTGATGAATTCGTCCTCTTCTCTTCTGACTGTTTCTTCTCAGATCCTTTCTCCTCATAGATGGCTAACAAAGCAATTTCAAATTCTTCTTTGGTAAACATTGATGGTAAAGCTTCGTCCACTACTTCATCCACCTGATCGATGTAGAAATAATCAACCTCATCCTCATTGGAAAAATGGTTTATTGCATGAAATATATTGAGTCTGACTTTCATGTTTCCAAAAGAAACATCCATGACTCCCGTTCGACAATTGATGCAGGCATTCGCAGTTGCGAGAAATGGACGCCCAAGAATGATTGAGACTTGATTGATGGATTTAATTAGTGGTTTCATGTCCAACACAACAAAGTCCACTGGAAAGACAAATTTGTCTATTCCAACCAAAACATCCTCGATGATACCCCTAGGTCTTCTTTCTGACCTATCAGTAAGTTGGAGTGTAACTATCGTGGGTTTCAATTTGCCTAGTCCTAATTTCTCATACACCGAATATGGGATCAGATTGGCACTCGCCCCCAAATCCAGTAATGCCTTACCAATTGGTTGCCCACCAATGACACATGGCACAGTTGGGACTCCAGGGTCCTTAAGTTTTCGAGGGACATCCAATTGTAGTATCGAACTGACTTGATTAGTCATGAACACTTTCTATGAAACTTGAGTACGTGCTTTTCTTTTACGAGTGCATAGATCTTTGAAAAATTTTGCGTACTCAGGAACTTGCTTGATTGTTTCAAGTATAGGAAGATTTATCTTCACCTGCTTGAATGTTTAGAAGATTTCTTTTATTTTTTACGCTCCTTTCCCCATTCTAGATGGAGGTGTTAGGCACTCAGGGAATGATGCCTTTGGGGTATAGGAACTCGTTGGACAACTTGAGGAAACTCTTTCTATTTTCCTTTCGCTAGTCCGTTGCCTTTTGTCGCTTCCTTTTCTTCTTCCTTATCAGGTTCCACTGGCATCTTCACTTGATTATCAACTGCTCTCCCACTTCTCAACATAGTAATAGCTTTCAACTATTGACTATTCGATGGTCCTTCATCAGGTGATGCTTGGCCTCGAGGATTGTTGATGGGTTGGCTAGGAAGCCTACCTTTCTTTCGTTGACTCAATTGATTGGTCCATCATCATCTGCTGAAAAGCTTGCATTTTTTACATAATCCTTTCTCCCAAATCTGAATCTTTCGAAGCGGTAGTTTGAGATTGATTAAAATTCTGATTGAAAATTTGATTTTTGCGGAACTCAGAGTTAGGATGATAATAAGGAGAATTTTGTTGCAAATTAGAATTCTGTTGTGGACGAAAGTTCTGTTGTCCACTCGTTATGTTGGATCTGTACTGCTGGTTCACCTGTCCAGTTTGGTTTGATCCTCCCCATCCTAAGTTGGGGTGATTTTTCTATTCCGAATTGTAGGTATTTGAGTACATGTTCCTACCCTGTAGCTGATAAGATTGAGTCAGATTCACCTGCTCTTGAGGAGTAGGTTCATCAGGGAAGAATGACAAGGTTGTTGGACACTCGTTAGTCATGTGACCTGGGTGGTCACAAATTGAGCAAGCCGTAGGGTTGATGGGACTTTTAGCTTGCTTAGTTGCAGCTAACAGCATATTCATTTGCTTGGACAACATGTCAACTTTTGTTGAAAGATCTAAGGTGTTGTTGTTGACATCATATAGTCCATCTCTAGTCAACACATGAGATTTAGCTGCCATATCCAAATTAGTTCACCCCAGAGTTGCATTTTGTATTGAGGTTACAACTTTTCAAACAACGCCTATAATTCATCTGCCTCCCTTATGGCGCATGATCCTCCACAATATGCATCAACCATGTGTCTCTCTTCTGGAATCAGTCCATTGTAAAAACTTTGGACCTGTTGCCACCTTGGAAGTTGATGATTAGAACAACTTCTGATCAATTCCTTAAAGCGCTCCCAACATTCATGAAATGTTTCTGTAGGTTGTTGGGAGAAAATTTGAATCTTCTGACGCAACTCGATGATTTTGGTCATTGGAAAATATTTTTTAAGGAATTGATGATGTAGCTCAGCCCAACTCTGGATAGATTCTGGTTCTAATGAATAGAACCAAGTTTTTGCCTTATCTCTTAAAGAGAAAGGAAAGAGTCGTAGCTTAGCTATCTCGTTGGTGACGTAAACTCTGAACATTTTACACACCCCAGTAAACTCATTTAAATGAACGTGTGGATTCTTATTAAATAATCCATAGAAAATCGGTAACATTTGAATCATCACGGATTTGAATTCATAATGGTTTCCTGGAATGGGGGCATGCATGATACTATCCTGATCATCGTAAAAATTAGGATCATTATAATATTCCAATGTTCTTGGGCCCTCATCATGATTATTATTCCCATTATTTTCATTATTTATGTTTTGATTGTTCTCATTCATTTCTAGCCTTTGATCTGCCATGATTTTAGTACAATGATACTGATTCCTTTGGATTCTACGATTCTCTCTGTAAGATCGTTCGATCTCAAGATTAAATGGTTGTAGATGTGAGTGATGAGATCGAATAAAACTCATGCACCAACACCCGAAACAAGGATTGATGAATCCATAATGAATTCACAGATTTCAGCTTCAATCGATTGAGGCAATGGTCTTGATCGATTGAAACAAAGCACACAATATTCTCATAGAGACTTATTCGTCAATCGATTGATGTATTAAACTCAATCGATTGAGGTTCAAAAGTCTAGCTTGACAGCACAGAAACGTTAGCTGAGAAGGCAAGCAACAGAGGTTTAATAAATCGATTGACAGATAAATATCAATCGATTAAAAGAGTTCCAAAAATTTCCACAACAATAATATTCCAATCTCAATCGATTGACAGAGAATTTTCAATCAATTGATTTCTGAGATGAACAGTAGCCATTATTAGAAGAAAAGATTTTTTTTTTTTTTTTAACTTCGAATTTCAAAATTCAAAATTCAAAAATTTAAATTTAAAAATTGAAAGTGAAAATTTAAATTTCAAAATTTTAATCAAAATTTCAAATTTCAAAATCAAATTCAAAATTCAAAAATTGAAATTTTTTTAAAATTTTAAAAACAAACCCACAAAGTATTATAAAATCTTACCTAAAAGAGGCAAAGAAGGAAAAGAATAAAAGACTCCTATAAATCCTAAACAAGAGATCCTAAAAATCCTCTACTCCCTAAAAGAACTCCACAAAATCTTATCAAAGAGAATAAAATAAAGAATAGAAGATTTTGCAAATCAAAATTTTCATCCAAAATTTCAAATTTTAAAATCAAAATTCAAACATGAAAATTAAAATTCAATTTAAAAATTAAATTTCAAAAATCTTTCAAGCTCCATATTTCAGATTTCAACAATCTCAAAATTTTCATCATTCCAATTTTTAAAAATCCAAAATTTCAATATTCAAAATTTCAAAATTAAAATTTCATATTTTTATTCCTTGGAATTGTAAAAATTAACACTCAAAACAGTCGATCGATTGACACATCAGCACGTCACAACCACAAAAAAAATCAATCGATCGATTGAGAGAGAGAGATGTCTCAATCGATTGACTATCACACAATTCTACGCAAATCTCTTTCGAAATTTATCAAAATTTTGCCGATTTCCCTGCAATGGTGCCAAAAACTTGATCGATTATAAAATGTACCCTTGCAAGTACATAAGATTTATCGTAGCACGGTGAAATCAAGGGTGTCAAACCCACAGGGAAACGTGAAATTTAATTAATCCTTAAAGAGATTTAAGACACCCAAGGAAGTACCAAGGGAGAAAGTTCAATTTATCACACAAGTACTACACGATTCTCAATGCAATAAAAGAAAGTCAATCTAGGCTAGAACAAATTATGATAAAGAAAAAAAATAATAATTTATGAATTGATCAAGGAGTTAGCTAACCATCGATTCGTAACTTTTTTACCATTCAATTTTACAATTTCATTTTAAGTCAAAATACCATCATTTATTAGGAAAATAAATGAATCGAGAAGAACGTAACTATTGATCCGGCATATCATATCTAAAAACTATGACTCAGCCTATCATTGCGGTATGAATCATGTAAAAAGCATAGTATATCTCAAAATTCTAAGTCACGACAATGATAAATCAATCATTCTGCAGCCTAGATCGACCTGCAGGAACAAATCTAGATGGAGTGCTTCTTTTACGGTCATTGATAACCATGATCAACGACTGTAAACGAAGACTCGATAATATTCAACCAAGCACACACTTATAACATAATGATTCAATGACAATACCATGAAATTATAGAAACAATAATAGAACAGTTACTTATCTACGGTTTGCTTCCTCCTTGAGCAAATAACTTTAGTCGCTCATCCTCGATGTATAAACTCATTGTAGATCCGAAGACATCATTTTAATAATGCTCTTTTATTTATCACAAAATTCTCTTTACAATACTTTTGTTCCTAGGTACAATCTATGGCTCCACAAATTGTAAAAGAAAAATAATGCAAAATCCTAAATACAATCTACCCAGAGAAAACCCTAAAAAGAAAAGAAGAAAGAGAGCCCTCAATAATGAATAGAATTCCCTTTTTTCAAAACTCATAGCTTCCTTTTTATAGGGCCGAGCAAACCCTATCCCTAATAGCCTCAATCGATTGAGAATTAAATCTCAATCGATTGACTTTTAATTCGAAGTAAGTGGGGATAAAGTTGTCTTCTCCTATTAATCGAATGACACTTAGTCCTCAATCGATTGACACTTAGGGGTAGAATCTCATTCTCCTGGTGAATGTTGAGTCACTTCACGGATTTTGGTGCTTCTTTTGACTTTTAGTCCATTGCTCTTGTGTAACCTTTAATTATCTTCTTTTATGCTCTTTTATACCTCAAAGGTTAGAAACACTTGTAAACATTGAAACTACATAACAACCATCAGATGCTTTCATCGGCTAGCTAAATGTAGGGATTAAGGTGCGAAATATAGTCATATTTCGGCACTGATCAGTGGCTGTAACATAAAGTGGTGTGGTAGTAACACCAGCCATAATTTTAAGGGAGTCGTTACTTGCACACAAGAAGTTGGCCCTCGTACACTGTTTAAAAGAAAGAGTTTATATTTTGGAGACTTGTGCCCTACAAAAACACCATTTAAGTCATCTGATTTTGAAGGCCATGATCGATCCTAGATAAAAAAGAACGGCACCAAACATGAATCTTTATCATATCATTCAATGCAGTTAAAGACCATTATCTCATTCAACAATTGACTGTAATAAATCATATGACATCAAGTTTTACGTCAATCTTTTATAACGTATCTTTAGATCATGACCTTCAAATCAGACAACCTTAGATGGTGTTTTCGGATGGAACAAGTACCCAACATGCCAAATATTTCTTTTAATCCATGTGGAGGGTCAACCTATCGTGTGAAATTTTCAAAGGGTGCCTCTATGCGCGCGTCTCGGCATGTCAACACTGAAAGCACGCTGATTGCTTTATGTTGGACGGTAAAGAGCTACAATAGACAATTGGGTTGTGTATGGCATAGCTCTCTGCTAGCCCCTACCAGAGCAAAGTTCACCTGCTTTAGTTGGTTCCCATTATCTCTTCTAACTCCCTGCAAATGAGGATTTACCTGCATTCCATTAACTCCCTACCAGAACAAATAAAATCTGCTCTGACAAGGAGTGAGCACAGAGGATGGTAGAATTGATGAACAAGTAAATCTTGTTATGCAAGGAGTTATCAAGAAGAAGGGATACCTGCTAAAGCAAGTAGCAGGATGCTAGCAGAGAAGATGAGAACTTGCTAAAGTAGGTGAACTCTGCTATGGCAAGGGCTAGCAGAGAGTTATGCCATACACAGCCTTGGTTTCTATTAAGAGCACGTAAGATGATCCATATTCAAATAATATTCTTCTAACTATCTATTATTTTGAATTATAATACTGAACCGAAACAAATGTTTTGAGTTCGACGGTAGAGAATTCAATAGACAAGCTTAGAACCGAATCTCGGAACTGAATCGAAAATTGACGATCTTGAATCGGCCCAAATTAGACTGAAAATAAAAAAACACCGAACTGAACTCATTCCGGTTCGTTTCGGTTTTGGTTTAAGATGGTAAAAATCGAAAACCAATGGGGTAGGATGAGTAAACAAAAAAATATTAAAGAAACACCGAAAAAAATCGAACAAACCAAGAAAATACATTTAAAAAAATAGTAAAAATACCAACATCGAACTGAAAAAATTAAAATATTTTGGTTTCAGTGTCAGTTTAAAAAAAAAAATACCGAACCGAACCAAAATTGATTCATTTCAATTTGGTTTTGGTCTGGGGTGTCCCAAACCGAATACTGAAAAAATGGGTATTGGTTCGGTTCAATACGTCGAACTTGCATCCCTAGATAGTTGTAGTGAAGAGACATTCTACTTCTTTTTCTCACAATTTCTCGTAAGTAGGTATTGGCTAAGTTGTAATAGATAGGGGGACGATAACCTCCTTAGCATAGTGACAATTTCGTTTTTGGCAACATTTCGGTAGGGGGTCATTTCAGATAAATTTCGAGAACAATTCGAAAAGTTTCGAAAAAAATTTGGGGAGTACAAAAAATATCAATATAAATTATATTTTGTTATGATTTTAAATGTGTTTTAAACTCGCAAGCACATGAATCGGATTATAGTTAGTGGGTGCAAAGTACGAGATCGTTTCCACGAAGATTGGCTAGAAAATTTAAAAGAGGAAACATCAATTAATCATAGGAATAATCACAGATTGAAAACAATATTTAACTAGATTACTGATTGTTGAGAGAGTGAAAAGATTTAAAGCTAGGCAATAAAAAGGAATTAAATAGATATTAAAAAGCATGCATTAAGATACTAAATCCTCCCATCGTTGGTTTATCATCTATGCAATACAGATCTATAGATTGAGGTATGAGATTATCATAGGATGCACTACACATAACTACCGGACTCAAGCACACATAAATTCCACATCTTAGATCCGAGATCATGGGGGTGTATGATTAACACCCCATTAATGCATGATTAACATCCATACCTTAGATGACAATCAGAATTTAATCGTGAGGTAAATTTCACATTGGCAATCTAAGAACATGGGGGTATATGATTAACACCTAATGAATGTATGATTAACATCCATACCTTAGATGACAATCAGAATTTGATCCCCGGGTAAATTCCACATTACAATCTGAGATCGTGGGGGTGCATGATTAGCATCCTATGAATGTATAATTGACATCTATACCTCAGAAGGTAATCAGAATTTACTCTAAGATGGGCAAGAGCAATATACAAGAAGACTAGAGTAAAATCACACAAATCCGAGATCATAAAGCAGATTAACATCCACATCTTAGATAGCAATCAGATTTTACAACATCGACAATAACATCAAGACAATTAAAAACAAGGCACTCATGACAAACTAATATTTCAACCGTAGATCTATATTATAATAAATGAATATCTCGGATATGGTTCATTAGATCCTCATCCTCAAAAAGATTTCGCTACGTATGATAATATTAACTAAAAACATGATTGAAATTAAAACAAAGAATAATATTAAAATACCGTAAAGTGCTTCAACAACTCCAATGAAAATTTTAATCCAATAGGTACAATGAATCTTTAATTGTAGAAAATGAAATTAATCTAAATCCTAGGACTAAAAAATTAAGAACAATGTTTGAAAAATAAAAAGGAAAAGCTAAAAGAAAACTAAAAATGCTAAGGAAAATAAAGGGCTCCCTCAAGGGAGAGACCCCCAAAACTAATTCCCAAGTTTACTTAAATAGAGTCTCAGTTTTAGATTTGAAATTTAAAAATCAAATTTGAATTTTAAATTTCAGGGACCATCAACTCCTTTACTCTAATGTTCTTACGTTTGCTGTTCTTATACTCTTTCATGCTTCCAAATGCATCTAATGAGTAAATCTTCCTAAAACAATTAAAACTTCAAAAATATGTTAGATTGCTCTCATTGAATGACTAAATGTAGGCTTAAAGGGATGAAATATGGTCATATTTCACCACTCATCATATTTAAACTTCATAAAAAATTTATCTATTATTTAAAAAATGATAAAAATTAGAAAAAATTTATTAATTTCAGCAAAATTTTCTTAATTTCGCCTAAGGTTTTGCCCGACCTCTATTTCGTTAAATTTCGAAGAAATTTTAGAGACTTTCGGAGAAATCTGTCACTATGCTCCTTTGAGCATCTCCAGAGGCGATGTCACCGCTAGCAGTTGAAACGGTTAGAAAAAGGGCTAATGGGAACTTCTATTTTACTCCAAACCCCATACTTCTCATCCTATGTGGAAATAACCCACCGCCTCATACTTAATAGGGGAAATTAGAGAAAAATTATTGGAAGGAAAACATTTTGTCCTATTATACTATGTTGCAAAAAGGGATTGACACAGGTTTTCGAGGTCCCCAATAAAGAATAGGGAGATTTGAAATTATTTAAATACCCTTCAACTATAGAGCCCTTCTCCCTCCCTAAAGAAAAACTCTAGCATCTGAAATCTCTCATCCAAATATCAAGATTTCAGATTCCCTCTTCACGCAACCTCCTCTCTCTTCAGTTTTCACCCTTTTGATGGTTTTAGTAAAAAGTCATGATCATTTTTCTTCCTCTTTATTGTAGAGAGAGAGGACTTCAATCATAAATTTGTTTAAAGGACTTTTTTTCTTTCTATTAATATCAACAAGCTTCTTCCTCTATTCTATAATGGTGGTTTTTAATTGAAGTTGGAAAAATAAGTAAATAACTCTGGATATCAAGCTTTTCATCTTCTTCTATGATGGTTTAAAATCATTATTTTTGTTTTATAATTGTTAAAATAATTATTTAAACACAATGAAAGTCAACAAAGACAGTTCATTCTAAATCCCATTAATGGTGCATAAAGCTTAAGTCACCATTTATGGAGATAGACATAACCGATTCATAAAGCTTAGGCTACTTGTAGGGTTAAAAACTTAACCTTGCTCGAAAAAATAAGGTTAAGGAAAGAAGATGATATCCATTTGACTAGCCTCCATTACTATGTGCAGAAAACTATCATTTAAAAAAAAATTAAACGATAAGAGGTCGACAAAGACAACACTGGAGGAAGGGTAGTTTGATAATTTCAAGTTGTAGTTTTATTCTCAGGTCGACTAAATCTCTTTATGAGGATTTAAAAAACTGTGAGTGTTTTTCTCCAAAACTTTTTAAACCGGTATAATACACTTAGGCCATGTTCGGGTATTTCCCCAGTTATCTCAGAAAAGCTCAGATTCCTGGCAACTCTGTTTCCTACAGATTCTTTGCAAACTCAGATTCCTGGTTTTCCTCAGGTGTGTTCTTTTAGGCATCAGAAAAGCTCTGATTCCTGACAATTTACAGAAACGAAGGATTTCCTGTGTTCTTTTAATTAACCCAGAAAAACACAGAATTAGTCTACTTTAGGGACATCGTATGACCATAGGAATGACGGTAGAAGATCCGATACCGTGTCGTAAATATTTGAAAGTCATTTTTAACTGATGCACGATCCATGAGAAGTTAAACACTTCCATTGGTGCAATTGTGTAAAAAAAATTCCTACAATTATACTAGCCGCTCGCCTAGCTCATCCTGCCCTATGTCGGGCTTGGGTTGAGTTTGCCTGCCCTATGGCTGGGATTAGGCTGACCCCTTGGCGGCCCGGACTAGAGTTGGGCCATGGTCCGACCCATTAACAACCCATCTTTAAATTCACCCATGAAATTTGAGTTCACCTACTCTGAACCCATTAAATACATGCTTTGAATCTGACGATCAAGATCATTTTTCGTCAAATTTTTTTTCGCAATGGATTTTTATATCATGAGCATACGATCAAACGGTTCATTTTTTTATTTCATGCAGCACACATCCTAAAAAATTGACCTTAAAATCAAGTTTGAGTGTAATGAGTATCAATTCGTATTTTTCACCCTTTTTGGGATATGTGCCCTGCGATGTCAAACACGGACGGTTGGATGGCATGCTTATGATATCAAGATCCATCCTGAAAAAGATTGGGACGATAAATGATCTACATCATCTAATTAAATGCAGTCAATGCATTTTAGCGTGAGTGCTCACAAAGATTCGATGCATGGATTGTACTCAATAAAAAATGGGTACCTTTAATAGAACCCAAGATCATTGATTGCTTTAAATCAGAGGATGGAGATCGTGTTTCGCCCCAATTTTGCATATAAGAAATCTTTATGCCATTAACGTACTATCATATGTCAATTTTTAATTCTACATTTCACATATCCCAAAAAGTGGTCCTAAGATCGCAAGATACACATCATGCGCAAAAGTGACTTTAGGACCACATTTTTGGGATCTGTGGCATTTGGAATCGAAAATTGACCGTCTGATGGTATGTTCGTTGATTGGAGATCTCTTGTGTGGAAGATTGGAGCAAAGACGATCTCCATCTTCTGATTTAAAGCGATCATTAATTATGGGCGTAGGTGTCATTAAAAGTAAAACTTAAGAGTACCTTTAAATCCACCACCAAATCATTGAATTCACCCACACTTAAACACATTGACTCGGTAGAATCAGATGATGGAGATCGTTTATCCTCCCAATCTTGAACAAGATGGATCTTGAGATCATGGGCCTACCATCAGACGATTAGTGTTGAATTTCTCGTGGCACACATCTCAGAAAAATGACCTTAACATCATGTGCATGTTCAGAATTGATTTTAACGTCTGTTTTTTGGGCGTGTACACATGAAATAAAAAACCAACCGTCTGATGGTACGATCATGTTCTCAAGATCCATCGTGTGAAAGAAAAATTGACCTTAAAATCAAGAGCAAAGGAGACCTCACCGTGCACCATGAGATTATTGCACACCCAAGCCCCACTCACAACCATTATTTAAGGCACATTTTTATTTTTTTACTATGGTTTGGTGCTTACTCCATTTACCCAAATTAATGAAGAAGGTAACTTCTAAAATTGAAGTTGTCTTCTTCTTCCTCCAACCGGAAGGACCGCCGAACCAGAGAGGAGGAAAAACCTATAGAGAGAGAGAGAGAGAGAGAGAGAGAACTTCTTGTTGGTTTTTCTTCTTCCTCCAACTAGTGCACCAGAGGAGCAAAGGTTGGTTTTTTCTTCTTCCTCCAATCGGTGAACCAGAGGAGCAAAAGTTGTTTTCTTCTTCTTCCTCTAACTGGTGAACCATACGAGCAAAAATTCATAAAATCTAGAGAGATAAAGGAGCTGCTATAGAGAGAGAGGAGCTCAGTTTCCTATCATTTCCGAGCAAATAACTTGGAAATCGAAAGTGCATCAAAACACAGCTTTGCTCCGAATCTGCGTGGGACCCACTACGGTAGCCGAACATAAGAAGCCCTCCAAAAAGCTCGGGAATAGCTACTTTTTGAGCTCAAGTGAGTTTCTGAGCGAAAACGGACTATTCGAACATGGCCTTAAGCTTTTTCAAAAGGATCAATGTTTTCTAAAACGCCCTACATAATAACGTACCACCAGCAAAATGGGCATTATAAAATTGGGTAGCTCTATTTGCACCAACGAGTATGCTGAAAGTACCCACGTCCTAAACCCCTTGAAATTATTGATTTCTTCATATTAGATAATAGAGATCTTATTTCACCTCGAGCTTCTACACAAGGGATCTTGAAATCATGACACACCTATTAGATGGTCAGTTTTTTATTCCATGTGTCATAGATCCCCAAAAAATGGTGTTTCAATCGTATGACACACACCATGATCAAACATAATTTTAGGACCATTTTTTTGGGATTTGTGAGACGTGGAATCAAAAACTGACGTTCTGATAGGTACGCCATGATCTGAAGATCCATTCTGTGGAAGAGGAGGGTGAAACGTGATCTCCGTCATCAAATGTGAAGCAATCAACGATTTTCAAGAGGTCTAGGAAAGAATGATGCTATTTCTCTAAGTGCTTCATGAATGACATTATAAATGCCACCTAAGCATCTCCAACGACTACTTTTGATATAGCCCTTTGAAAATGCTCTTAAATGTTAGAATAATCCAACATGGGCTGTGGGTTGGAGGCCTTGGGTTATATATAACCTCGGCAAACCTCGCCTTACAAGCCGGTTTTGTGAGGTTGAGTTAGGCCCGTTAGAATTTTATCATGGTATCCGAGTTGGTATTTCTCCACTCCACATAATCCAATTCGATTGTCCACGTGATTTGGTTTGACTCAATCTAACCAACATGTGCGAGGGTGTGTTAGGTTGTGTTTGGGTTAGCTCTTATAAGAGCAAAAGCAGCTCTCTGTCTGCTCTCTATCGGAGCAGATGAGAGCAGATGGCTGGCAGAGAGCAAACAGAGAGCAATTTTATCAGTTAAAACAGTCCCCCATCATAGCAAATGGAGCGAAGAGCAGTGTTATCAAACATGAAAGCAATTCTTTGCTAGAGCCAAAGAGCAAAAGAGCTACTATTTGCTTTGAAAGAACTAACCCAAACGCAGCCTTAGAATAGTCCCATATTACCTGAGAGCTTAGAGGTCTTGGGCTATATATAATTTGGGCACTCCTCAACTTGCAAGCTGATTTTGTGAGGTTGAGTTAGGCCCGTAGAATTCTTATCACTAAATTCATAACCTTCAAGAGTTTGGAATTTATATAAGTTTCTAATATAATATGCAATTTAACTTATTACCTTGAGACATGTGCAGTCAATGAGTCAAACCCAATTACAATAGAAAAATAAAACAAAAGCGTTATTCTGTGAAATCACAAATATCCAAAATGGCAAATCCAACAACACTCGCTCAGCCTTCGAAATTGTACGAAACTCATTTTTTAAAATGGACTAATGGAAGTAAGAATTGATGCCCCGCTAACCCTATGCCATTGGTGAGATGGCACCGTACCTCTATATTTGGGAGTCTCTGATCACGTTTGACTAAGTCACAAATTAGACCATCTAGTGTTTCGATGCCCAAACCATTGGACGGTCCAGATTGATAGGCATACGTTTATAAAGTTACGACAAAAAGTACAGTAATTTTATGAGCCTATCATCTCAAGGTGAACAGATCATGCACCACCACACGGTCATCAATATTGTACATGTGGCACCCATCTTCAATCTGAGATGTCCAAATGGCAACCACATGTAGATGTCAACAAGCCCAAATATCAAGTTCATCGATGGATTCAAACCATCTGATCAGATCGCTGTTGTTGATTTAATGTGGGTAGTGTCCATATTCCATACGCCACCGAAAGCAACCGATGGTCTCCAGACTCCAGTAAACAGTAAAGCTAGTGGAACAGTGCAATTTGAAAAATTATAAACTGTAGAGAGTTTTTATAGACCATGTTGCAAAAAGCTTATGTGGCGTGAAGTGGCTGGCTGTAGTGTTGGGGCCCCACTGTATGTACAGTAAGTCACATTGCACCACATAAGCTGCCCCGCAAAATAGTCTATAAAAACTTATCTACCGTATAACACTCTCCTTACAATTTTAAACGAAATTTGCACTTTATCATCTTAGATAGGCAATGACGCATGTCTTTCTTTTCAACCGGGTCTCATGTGCTTAAACAGTTGACTGCTTTGAATAAGACGGTGAAGATCATTTTTCGTCCCAACCTTTAACACAACAAGGTCTTGAGATCATGGGCTAATCATAAAATGTCAAATTGTGATTCTACGTGGCACACAACGCAAAAAATGAGCATAGTCATGGGCGTACATCAAAGGTGATTCTCGGGCCACTTTTTAAGATGTGTGCTACATGAAATCAAAATCTCATCCTCTAATCATAGTACCGTGATCTCAAGATCTACTATATCGAAGATTGAGATGAAAAATGATCCCAATCGTTTGACTCAAAGCAATCTGAAACTCGGGTTAAAAAGAAGCAATGTTGGGTTCAAAATAAGGGGTATACTTACAAATATTGAGTGAATTATGGGACTCGAGCGTTTAGTGACATGAGTACTTAGGATCATGGGCCAAAAAATCGTCCGATATCATTACGTATCGGCTTTAGACTTGGACGGTACGATATAAAGGTATTGTATCGTACCCCCTTAAAAATAATGTACTTATCATTCGATACGGACGATACATTGAAATTATCATACGATAATTTCAATGTATCATCCGATAATATGTATATATATATATATATATAGTTAAAATAAATTTTTTTTCCGATTATTTATACGATTGTCTACACAATCGATGACGACTGTATAAACAATTGCCAGACAATCAGAAAAAAAAAATTAAATTTTTTTTTTTTTTTTTCGATTGTCTATACAATCGTCATCGATTGTGTAGACAATCGGAAAAAAAAAATTCAATATATCAAACCAATACCTGATACGTATCTTCCTGGAGGTCAGGACAATACGTATCGGTTTACCGATATTTTGATCCTTACTGAGGATCACTTTTTGAGATGTGTGTCGCGTGGAATCATCATGAGTGTAGTCATATAGGTCCACCTTTATTTAAAGATGCTTGATTGGGACTTAAATCGATCACATTATTCAAATATGATTGTGGGAACTTTTTAGGATGTCTTATCATGTGAAATCAAGATCTAGCCGTATGATGGTACACGCATGATTTCATGATCGTTTGTTTGAAAGATTGGGACAAAAAAAGATCTCCATCTTTTGATTCAAAGCCAGAGTTGGTGCCCTTAGGGTTTTGGTGGGTGCAAACAAGAGGTTTTCATAGAATAAATAAATAAAACATTGAAAAGTGGAGATTTAGGAGTGAGCACGCTTGGCTACACAAATATCTCGAGGCTCAAAGAGTCGAGATTCCACAGGCGTGAGACGAAAGGCTGGCGAAAGCCCATCGGAAAACGTGATTTCGAGTTCCCCGTACAAATTGAAATTTCTATTACCTTTTTTTAATCCCAGTCTTCGGTCTTCCTTCCTCATATGCTGATAGTCAGTAATCCGTATTACTAAATCTTCAATTTATGTGAGCGCCTACAATATCTCCATGTTGTCTTCTTATGATGTCCTCCTTGTTCCCCTGTTGCTTATTTAAACTAAAAAGTAGCAACAAAAGAAAAGACAGAAAAAAGAGGGCTAGATAGAGTTGTTTACTTTTAAGTTTCAGTGCCTTGGTTTGCAGTTTCTATTCTCTTCTATTCCTTCCTTCGCTTTCCCCATCTTCAAACTTCAAAACACATAACGTTAAACCCTATGCTTCTTTTTTATAGGATGGTGTTTGGCACCATCAAAGATGATGGTGGTGCCCCTCCTCGCTATCCACAAGTAGGTGTATATTTCTTATGAGGACCTGACTCTCCGGTCAAAATGGTGTTTAAGTGATCTTAAATCACTAATTGTACAAGATGTGGGTGGACCGTTATTGTATAAGATGTGGGTAATCCGTTCTGCCAAAGTGATAGATCATATATTAGGGCCACAGCGGAAAAATCACGCAATTTAGGAGATTTGAGTTATCTGATACGTACACTTTAATACCAAATATTGTTCTTAGCTCTTCATGGCCAATATTAAAGTTCAACAATCGGATGATTCACATCCACTTATAGAGATGATTATTTTGCTGAAAAATGTTCTAATGATTTATTGCTAGCTTAGAAATTTTAGATTGATCATAGATCAAGAGTCTAGAGAGATATGCATCTCACACCATTAAATTAGAGGGGAGTCTTAGGCCTACAAAGATGAGGTTTTTGGGTTATGGTCTATGTACTCGTGCATTGAGGTTGGATCCAACCATTGGAGGTATATCAACATTGATGGTGCTAAGCACTATCATATAAAAACTCTACCAATAGTGTTGATCTGCCTTGTTTTCAGCCTTCAATAAATACCATGAAGAAAAAGCCCATAAAACAGCTTATCTTCATCTTCTTGGTCAAGAGTTTTAATGCTTCCCCTGCTTAAGAAACTCTCTTTTCTTGTCTTGTAAGCATCAACAAACACAAAGCTCTCAAGGGTCGGTAGTGAAATTAACTAGATACCCACCAATCCATCGTGTCCCTAATTTCTAACAAAATAACAAATACAACATTAGACTATGAGTTTTCATTGACCAAACTCCTGTCATTGGCAATAGGTAATATAGTATATTTAGCAAGTTTAGAGATATATGCTGATATGCATTTAAAGATGTGATCATAAGGCTAAGGTTTGGGTAAGTGTGAAGATCCAAATTCACACAACACAATATTATTCGGTTCTGGCTTAAATACCCCTCCGATTTATTTATGATAGGGGCTTAAATCCCACCAAAAGTGCGCCCTGACATGGCATACACCTTATAGCCTGCTCTGTAGGGTAAGGATTGGTTGAGATTGGATAGACAGGATTAGAATTCTAGATTTATCATAAAAATTATTTAAATTAGTAAATATTAACTTTTAAAATTATAAATCCTCTCAAAAAAATAAAAGAACTTTTAAAATTATAAATAATTATAAAAGAATTTAAAAGAATTTTGTTTAGAGAACCACTTAAATAAATTCCTCCGTCATTTTAAAATCTTTATCACCAACCTTTAGCCCTTTGTACCAGTGATTAAATAACCTTACTAGACCAGCCTATCTGACTGGAAACAGGGGCTTAACCGATTTAGTCTGCTAAAAAACCATTTACTTTGGTTTTTGTTTTGTCCAACTGATGAACCACTCGCTTCATAAAAAATTGAGCAGATTTATATAATTTTACTTATTTTTTTTTCTTTGAATTTAAATTTCTTTATTTTCTATTTTAAAATTAAAATAGTTTTAAAATATATATTACTCAATTAATTTCGAAACTTATATACTTTACTTAAATAATCTAGAAAAAAAAAGGGATAAATTTCAAATCTAATTCAAACACTTTAAAAAAATGTTTCAAAGAAGTCAACAATTCTAACATACATTACTATTTAATGAATTGGTAAATAATAAATATTAAATTTATTAAAAAATATTAATATTAAAATTAAATTCTTAATATATATACTAGTGTAACCACTCAAACCCTGGTCCAAATAGGATTGGTAAAAAAAAATTTCTCACTATTATACTGAAATCAAAAGTTTCTTATAATCACGATGCACTATACTTTGGGATCCTCAAAATCCGTAAAATATACTATTTAGTGATTAGTGAAATGACCTTGGTACACTGCTTTTTTAAATTTTTGCACCAAAAAAATCCGTGCAATCCTAATTATGAGAAACTTTCCCTTTCAATATAATGGTGAGAAACTTTATCAATATGAATCATTTTTTGAAAAGTGCCCCTTTTTCTTGAGTAACCTAAAAATCCCCTCTTCGTCTTCGCCAAGCAAGAAGATCCCATAATCTCTCTTCGCCGTCCAATAAACAACAACTCATTGGAAGAATCAAAATCTCCTTTTAACTTCTTGAATCCCTAACCCTAGATTTTGAAGCTGCGCTATCCGTCCGATTGCAGCTCTCACGCGATCACCATCGTCCAAGGAGTAGTTTTTGGTATATTTGTCATCGATATAAACCAATTGAGGCATTGGATCCAGCTGAGTTATCTCGGCCAGGCATATTGAGCCTGCTTTCATATTGAAGTCACCCAAAATGAAAGGCATAACTCTATGCCAATGCTAAAATCTCCATGGCATGCATGAACCTACCATATTTTTTTTATTTTTTATTTTTCCTCTGTTAACAAGAAATTTTCTAAGAAAGCGTTTCCCATATAATTGCTTTGAAGATCAAACAATATGGTAACTGCATATTTTGATTAGTTAAATTATTTTAACTAGATATAATAGGCATGAAGGAACCGTCGCAAGAATAAGGATCAAAAACTCGGATTCGGTCTCGATTACCTAGATCTCAGTCAAACTTTTGATCCTTTTTTAACACTTTCGGTCAAGTTTCTATTAGCGATAAATTGAGATTTCGAACTATATTTTGATGCCTGCAAGATATAATGATTTCGGTGTTGTTGAAGAAGTAGGTTTTTGTAGGGTCTTTTAGCACTGATTGGTGTGTAAAACGAAATAATTGATTTTTAGAGAGTAATTTTTGCAAGTGCTGTGTTGTTACATAAATAGGCGTGGCAGTAGCATTATTTATACTGCTAATTAATCATAAAGATACTATTATTTCAGTGAATTTACAACTTTAGCTAAAGAATATGCCTAACTTACCTTATTTACCCCCAAATCTCTCTCTACTCTTTGACTCTCGTCTACTCCAACAAACGTTCTCTATCATCTTCACACTAGGAAGCTACAATAGGTCTCTTGAACTCAAATGCTAGCAAGTCGCTCAAGATAATAAAAGACAGAGAATTTATCGATAATTACATGATTGTGAAAGATGAGACTCATTTTTATGCCTTTTTGATTAATTTAGTCGATAATATATTAAATCTTATGAACTTGATCGAGAAATGATTTATTATCAGTCATTTTATAATCTAAATATTAACTTATAGTGAAACTTTTTGTACTAGCATCTTCTGTTTTGTACTTTATCTTTAACGCCTTCCAAAATTCTATTACAGACGACATGCTCTGGTACATATCGAAGAGTAAATTTGTTAGCATATTGATAATGTGTCATTTATAGATATAATTATTTTGCTCCCATTTCTGATTATTATGAATATTGGCAAGAGATTCTTCATCAAAATCTTCAAACTTCACGAGTTTTGGAGTAGTAATACATAAGCAACTGTCAAAGTCGTCAATATGAAATATATCTTTTGTTGTCATTTTCTGAAATTGCTGTCATCAAATCGCTCCAATTTGACGAAGTTGTGAGTCACCACTTTTAGATATGAAGTCATGATAATACAAAATAACGTTTTAAAATTGTTATAAAAAATTAGAAACATAAATTTGAAAATGATCAATTGGCCACGAGAAATTGGACTCGAGGCACGCTGTCGTTATATTTAAAACGCTATTTACACCTTACTCGAGTAAATCATCAAGTTTGCAAAAGGGTTGTATTGAGATGTTTTCAGGATACAACGAGCCTAATATCTTGGATGCGATCCGTTACTTTGCAACAGTAGAGGATCGCCTCAGAAAACTCAATCCGATGAAATACCAATTAAAAGGAAAGCAAGAGAATTCTCAATCAAACTATATGCAAAAATTCGATGGATTTTAGAGTATGTAAATCTGTGTCCTAAGGTCTCTTTATATAGACTTTACAATATGACTGTTGGACCAACAATTATATTTTGGACGGCTCAAATCTTTCAAAGAACTTAACCGCTTTATCCAATGGCTGTATGAAAAGTTGCACCTTTTCGAACAATTATACATATTTATAAGCGATTATGAAATGATTAGGTCCAATGGTCAATATTTAACTAATCCATTTGGCCCCATAGGATTGAATTGACCCACTAATTAGTGACCTATTAGGCTCGATCTGGCTCATGAATAATATGACTGTTGGATCTACCTGGTCAAAAAGTCAAACATCTCCTTTCGACGATGCACACATGCGAAGTGCGTGTGCGCCTAAAGCGCCAATCGCCATGCACACGTGCGCGGTGGCTCGCCGCTGGGCACACTTTTTTCTTCTTATTATCAAACAATAATAAAAGGTGAAATGTTTATATATAGCATGGACCACTTTGACATTTACCAATATAAAATTATTTATTTGCATGTAAAAGTTGAGAACTTCTATTGTCTTGAAAAACCAACCTACAAAACTAAAAAATAAAAAATAAAATTATATTTTCTTTAAAATTAATTAAAATATTTATTATATAATAAATAAATGGGAGCCATTAATTGCACATGCTTTTCAAGTAATTGCATCGGTTTGCATCGAATTAAAAAGAAAGACTTGTAAGTTTGGCAACCTCTACTGTGTGAATACACCATTTAAGTCGTTTGATATGAAGGCCATGATTTAAAGATATCGATTGCAAAAGATTAGAACAAAATATGATTTTCATCATTTAATTAAATAGAGTCAAAGGTTATTATATAATTCAACAATTGACTATAATAGATCATATGACAAGTATCGTGTTTTATTTTAATTTTATGTACAAGAAATCTATTGATCATGAACTTCAAATCAGACGATACATATTGCACTTTTATATATCACATGTCCCTAAAATATTAAGT